>SJYQ01000463.1:1752396-1905690 GCA_006410935.1 Redunca redunca
TTTTTGCAACCTCTGCTTGCTCCATCTCATTTACCCAACCCTGCTGCTGAGGGCCACCAGCCTTTCTCTTTGAGCCAAAGCCATAGTGCTTTAGGAACCAAGCCTGGGACAAAACAGGAGCCTCTTCTGGGTTGTTCAGTGGGGTCTGGATGATGTTCACCTGCCCCTGTTTCATTGTGTGCTCACATTAGGGATAGATCTAGGACCCCAGTAACCAAGCAAACACTGCAAAATATCACCCCTAACTCCTGGGTGGTCAGACTACGTCACTGCATCTTAGAGCCTGGTAGTCCCAAGAAACAGAGCCTGAGATGGAGACTCTTATGCAAGTGACCTATTGAGAAAGAAACAAGAGTAAGGAGAACAGGGAAAGGACAGGAGGAAGAACTGTTCCTACAAGATAAAGTTGCAGTTTTATGTGGAGTCTAGCTTATGCCTGATCCCATGAAGCTGTAGAGTATGAATTGTACCGCAGGGTTGATGCCCCTCATGACCCAGGCACCAAGTCTTAGCTACTACATGTCAGTCATCTGTTAGCTGCAGGTCACCTGTGTCCTGGGTGGGTGGGTGGGTGCAGAATGCAATTTTGAGGACAATTCTCCATAAAATCATTCAACAGCCCACTCTTGGAGTAATTGGAGGATGGGTGCTCTGGATCTGCGAAGCAAATCTCTGCAGAACACTCAAAGTGACCGCTAAACTGACCCTTCTGCTAGGGTCCCTGATACATACGTCTGTTCCCATTTGATGTAGAAACGAGGATTTGGTCACAGTTCTCAAAAGAGTGCCCAGAAGATTCAGCAGCTTTTCAGAACTTGATTCTGCACCTGACAATCTCCTTCAATACTGACTGCTAAGAGCATCTTGTACATTCATTTATCTAACTCATATCTTTTTCAGCAGATGATAAACTTCAGCCTGATAAGGACTCTGCACTGTAGGCCCTGCACCCAGACCATTACCTAGCTTATAATAGATGCTCAGTAAAAATTCATGGGCAAATATATACAAACACACATGTCACACAGATACAGCGTTACAGAGACACATAATATTCAGTGACACATAATAATTCTCAGAAAAAGAGCAGTCTAAGTTGATGTTAATAGAAAATTGGCTGTAACTGTAACATAATCTGCTTCTGCGTGCAGTGGGATTGGCACCATCCATCACGTACATCATCACTCAGAAGAGACCTAGTCCTTTCAGTTAATTGTCCGATTGCTGACCGTGCTGGAGCTCACCGTGAATAAAAATGGACCCCACTGCAAAATGACTGGTATCTCAGATATGTAAAGACTTAGTAGAAGTTTGTGATAATGGATTTTCTTCATCTCAAGGGACTGTAGTTATCCAAGCATCCCCAACCTGGCCCAGAATAAAATCCCAAGGAAGATCTTAAGGTGTTTGACTTCCTCTTGGGTGGTAAACACAAGCAAGAAAGAGCCATATCCCAGTATGATTCACACCATGAAAGGAAGTTGCAAGGGCTCTCATATCCCTTCCTGGTAGGCAGAGCACACCTGCCTCTGGTCCACCCTCAGTCCCAAAGTCTCATTCCAGGCTATTGCTCCAGTCCAAATTTCCAAAACTCTCTTTTCTCTTCAGTTCTTTGATAGCTCTCCTCTCTGCATGCCCAAGGCGTAAAGAGAGTAGAATCAAAGTTCAGCCAGTGCAGCTCAGGATGATGGCATAGAAACATAACCACAGCCCCATAGTCCAAGCTGTCCCCAGAAGTGAATGGATAGACAACCATTTGTGGTTCAGTTGCTCAGTTGTGTCTGACTCTTTGTGACCCCATGAACTGTGGCCAGGCAGGCTCCACTGTCCAAGGAATTTCCCAGGCAAGAATACCCAAGTAGGTTGCCATTTCCTACTCCAGGGGATCTTCCTGACCCAGGGATTAATCTGAGTCTTTTGTGTCTCCTGCATTGGCAGGCAGATTCTTGCCACTGCACCACCTGGGAAGACAATCCTTTGCTTTGAGTCAAAAATCGCCTTCCTTATTCTCCAGTTCTTATCTCTCACCTATATGCATATGCAAAATAAATTTCTAGTTTTCATGATTGCTGTCATTTCTGAGATGATGGCAAGCATAAGCATGTTGCCTGCATGTGGTAACACACAAAGCTAGGAAGCAGGACTCGAAACTAGAGGCAAAAATAAAATATTGTTTAGATATAGGGAGGGACTGAGCAAGCAGAGCTTGAGATTCAGAGAATATAGCTTTTCTAGAAGGGAAGTCTGGAATCAGGCCTTAGAATTTGCTACAAGTTAAAGGGTAATGGCCACTCTCAGAGCCAAAGGACTCATCTTGGTTAGGCTGCTGCTCCTGAGGCTACAGAAGCACGCAGTGCCCCAGTGGCTCGATGGGGCTGGTGCAACATGGCAACCTGGGAGACTGCAGCGCCTCTAACGGGCAGGCTTGATTTGGCAGCTCAGGCCATAAGATGCTGGGTGCTGGGGCACTCATGCCTTGCTTTCAAAGGAGCTCCTGAAACCTGGCTTCCTACAGCATCCTCCCAAACTAGATCTAGGGATGCTGAGCCTGAATTTAGGGTTAAGTTCACCTGTGAGAAGCCAAGGATATAGTGGGTAAGCCAGAAATTATCAAATTCATCTTTCAAGCTTTTGAAGGTAAATGTTTCTCAGCCAAAGCTGTGTCTTCATTATGCTAAAAATCCCCAGCCAGCATTGCCACTGCCTGTACTTAACTCAGAAGTATTTATCCAGCACCTCCTGTTTGCCAGACACTGTAGAAGGAGCTGAGGCTATTCACACAAAGTCCTAATTCTTGCCTGTGCTGGTTAATTTTATAGATCTGGTTGATCTGATAACAAGACTCGGATATTAGGTCAAACATTATTATGGATATTTCTACGACACCATTAGTTGGAAGAGATCAACATTTAACGGTAGATTTAGTAAAACAGATTGCCTTTCTCAGTGTAGATGGGCCACATCTAATCAGCTAAAGACCTGAACTGCTCCTCCTGAAAGTAAGTGGGAACTCCTCCTGTCTGTCTATGATTTGAGACATAATTTCTTTCTGCCTTTGGACTCTAACTGAAATGTGGCTTTCCTGGCTCTTGAGTCTGCTGACCTTTGGACTACACCATCAGGTCTCCTGGGGCTGTAGATTGCAGGCTACAGATCTCAGGACTTTTCAGTCTCCTTAATCATGTAAACCAATTTCTTCTAACCTCTCTCTCTCTCTCTCTGTCTCTTATTGGGAACCTTAAAGAACCCTGATTAATACACCATCTTCAATTACATAGTCTAACTACAGATATTTCATGTGGGAGACATAGAATGCCAACAAGAAGCCTGTCAATGCAATAATACGTGAAAAGGGTTGCAGTAGAGGGTAGTCCTGGTATGTATGGAGTTCAAGCTTGAGGAAGGCAGAAGATTCCAAATAAACATTTTCCATTGCAAATGCAGACCCTTATGCCTGGTGTGCAAGGACACCCCTGCATCTGACTGGTGCTTCCCTACCTCTTATCTCTTCAATATCATTTCCCCTCAGCTAAAAGCCTGGGCTTTCAAGTTGAGCCCTGCTGTTTGCCTGCCACCTCTCCTACATATGAAGTATAGGACTTCAGGTAAATTACTTGACCTCTCTTTCCTAACAAACCTTAGTTTTCTTATCTGTAAACTAGAAATGTTAATATCCACCTTGCAGAATTTTGTAAAGATCAAATAAATACTATTCTTAAAGCACTGAATGCAATGGCTGATACATTAAAAATGACCCAGGTTAACAATTTTCAACATCTTCATTATCCTCATCACCACCAAAATTCTCAGCACCACTTTTACCATTATCATTACTGAACCACCCACTTTCCTCTTCATCATCAACTTCAGGGTCAACCACCACCAGCATCGTCATCTATTCTGTTCATCATCTAGTTCACACATTATATGTGTCAAATAAAATAAACCCCTCCTCAGATTATTTTAAATCAAATATACATCTTTGGGGCTTATATAATTGTAGAATCCATAGTCATCTAGTCTGAGGTGAAGAGTGATCCAGCAACTCAAACAGTATCACATGGACCCATTTCGTCTCTGTCTTTCAGTTCTGACCTCCTACCATAGTTCCGGCAGTCCTGGACCCTTCCCCGTCAGTTTAAAAGTAAATGGCTGACACAGTTGTAGACCTTACAACCTCTTACCACATCATCCAGAGAAAGCGTTCTGAGCGATTTGTGGAAGAGAGAGGAGGCTTCTCTTTCCCAGAGTGCCTGCGTGCTCAGTTGCTTCAGTCAAGTCCAGCAGTTTGTGATCCTATGGACTGTAGCCTGCAAGGCTTCTTTGTCCATGAGATTCTCCAGATGAAAATACTGGAGTGGGTTGCCATGCCCTCCTCCAGGGGATTTTCCCAACCCAGGGATTGAACCTGGCTCTCCTGTATTGCAGACAAATTCTTTACTGCTGAGCCACCAGGGAAGCTCCCTCTTTCCCAGAATCCCCAGAAAAGGCCTTAAGTTTCATTGGCTTTGAGTGGGTCATGTGCTCATCCACGAACCAATCACAGTGGCCAAAGGTGTGGGTACAATAATTGATGACAACAGTGACAGCCTATCCCTAAATCTAAGGATGGGGCTCAGTGGTACTGACCTCGCAAGCCTCAGAGTGTGAGTGGCTCCCTGAATAATGTTCAGTGCTATCTCCATGGGCAGTCAGATGGAGAGAAGAGAGCAATCTCCACAGAAGTTTCACTACACTGACCTTCTCGGTTGAACCTTTGAATGTGCTTTTGTTCTCTCTGCCTCAGCCAGCTCCCTTACCCTCATCTCAGACTAGCTCTTCCACGCCCAGTTCAGTGCCTCTCCTGACCATCCCCACCCTGGTCTGCCTTAGGGGTCCCCTAAAGCCTCCTAACAAATGCCCGGTTTTCTCCCAGCACTTATGTCACAACGTATGCTCTGCTCAGTTGCTAAGCTGTGTTTGACTCTTTGCAACTCTGTGGACTGTAGCCCACCAGGCTTCTCTGACCATGGAATTTTCCAGGGCAGAATACTGGAGCAGGTTACCATTTCCTGCTCCAGGGGAATCTTCCTGACCCAGGGATTGAACCCATGTCTCTTGTGCCTCCTGCTCTGGCTGGCAGATTCTTTACCACTGAGCCACGTGGGAAGCCCTTATATCACTATAAGTGCATGTTAGTATACTGAGTCACTGGTTATTGTTACCGTGACCCATTGGGCTATAAGTTTTGGGGAATAGAACAACTTGGTTGTTTTTCCTATTATCGCCAAGAGGAAACATAAAATCAGGAAGTACTAATTAAGCTAAAAAATATTTTAAAAGGGAACACAGGGCTGGATGAACAAACGACAGAATGATTGGATAAATAATACCATGATTGAGTGAAGTGACCTGGACTTCAATCTTAACTCACAGAAAAATAAACATCTTATTTCCTGCACTCTAGCAAGCCAGAGGAGATTGTGTCTTCCTGGCTACCAGTCAAAATTGATAGAGGCTCCTGCTTAGAATAAAAGAAATGCTGAGACTGGGGACAAAACCAATATAACACCGTAAGAAAGAATTATGGATACAAAAATAGCAAATGATCACAATTAATTGTGATTTAAATAGTGGTCATATAGGAATCTTTTCAGCCTGAATTAATGTAGCGAATTCCAAACCAAGGAACCTGTGTAGTCACATGAAGACTAACTGCGGGCCACGATGCTGTGCTGGAGGACTGACTCAGGTCTCATCCTCCTTCTGGGAATGTCACCCTTGGAGGTGACATTCCAGAGACAGGCCTGAGTCTAGAGAGACATGCAGAGGTGGAACTGGCAGAGATGGAGCTCAGGAGTGTCACTGAAAGGGGTTTCCCCCAAATCATGAAGCTGATCATTAATTGCTACTGTGGAACTTGCATTCTTGCAATCATCCACGTTGTTGTTGTTTTTAGTGGCTAAATGGTGTCTGATTCTGGGCGACCCCATGGACTATAGCCCACTGGGCTCCTCTGTCCATGGGAGTTTCCATGCAAGAATACTGGAATAGGTTGCCATTTCCTTCCTTCCGGGGGTCTTCCCAACCCAGAGATGGAGCTCTCGTCTCCTGCATTGCAAATGGATTCTTTACCACTGAGCCTGATACCCAAAATACAAGTCTGTGTCAACATTGCAATATACATGAGAAGGAACCACCCTGGCCATAGTCACAATGGAAATTAGTCAGGATGCACGGCCTTGGCACCTTACAGATAGAAGCCATGGCATTCCTCATGTCGTTATTGCTCCTTATCCAACCAGCCAGGAGGAAGGTATGCTTCTCCCATTTTACAGGAGGGAAAACTGAGGCTTAGAACACTAATGGGATTGGTGCGGGGCTACTAATAATTGTTCACCTGCTGATTTGAACTCAGATTGCTTTTTCTATGGTCCTTAATACAACTTGCTCACTCTCCTACATCAAATGTGAGCAGCATTAAATGGATTCATGTTTGGGAACGCTTGTACACTCGTGGTGAATTCATGTCAATGTTTGGCAAAACCAATACAGTAAACTAAAAGTTAAAATAAAAATTTCAAAAAATTTAAAAAAAAAAGGAACTTTCTCTAAAAGAACATTTTCATTCAGAAATTGAGGCAAGTCATTCATGGCATTGTATATACCTCTGTGTGTGTGTACATGTGGGCATATATGTGTTTGCATATATAGGTATGTGTATATACATGTGTGTATTTATATGTATGCTAGAGTATAAAAATATATATAAAAAACAAACAAACAAACAAAAGCACCCCCCAGAAGTCAAAAAAGAGAATGATTTCCAGTAGGTTCCTGCAGAGCCCTTCTCTTTATTCCTGAGAGGTTCAATTAACGGGTGCAAGCCATAAACCAGTGCGTTTTCCCCCTGCTATGATGCATTGTTTTTAATCTCACTGCCTTGTATTATATCGCATTCCTATAATTCTTCCGACAGGAAAAGGCTTGTTTCATAAAAATATAGTCCCCTGCATTTGAAATATAAGTTCACATACAGGCAACATATATATCAACGTGCCGGCAAACTAACTCACTTACTTAATCCACTAAACTTCAGGTGCTTCCTATATTATGTGAAATGGCTTGAAACAGGCAGCAGCTGCCAGGACCCATCACTGCTTCTTTGCTCAAGAGAGACAGGGAGAGGGGAGGTGGGGGAGTGGAAATCCCCTCAGTGGATGCCAAATAACAAGTCTTTCATTATCACCCAGTGTCAGGACACTGGGTAATGTTCATTGTGCATGCACAATAAATTACTATTTACCTGGCAGCGCCTTTGATAAGCCCGTCTCCTCTCCCTCTTTCTGTCCACGCAGCACGGAGCAGCGAAACCCCTTTGCCTATAATTCTTATTAAGGTGATACCTTTTCTGAATAAGAAAGTACACACTTCCAAAGCCTGGTGCTCTCTGGGGCTTTTGAGGGACATTGTTTTTATTGGTTCCCTTTTATTTCTCCCTCCCCGCTGTGTTTTAATGCTATAGTGACTTCTGTGTATACAACTCTCATATTGAAATGTCGGCGGCTGCAGATATATGCAATATTAAAGAGCGCTTATGAATTTTTGACATCTAATTAGTCGCTACCCAGTTAACATGTCAGGACTCAGAGGGATTAGGGAGGCAGCCCTTTCTGAATAAGTTACAGCGAGGCCCCTGTCCTTTTCATGTATTATTCTTTAATGTAGGTGGTGATTATTTGGCTGTGATTAATTGATGAAGCTCATTGGTCTGGCAAGTGGTACCGAATTCACCATTCTTCACTTTTATTTCTCTCAGTAGGGCTCTGCCACTTATTCGGAAGGACTCCCTTCCTTCCCGGCAGCCTGTCCTCTCTGTCCAGTGCTCCGGCTGTTCCCTGGGCCTGGCCTTGACCTCTCCCAGCTCTTGACTCACACATCGGCCGTGGCTCTTGCATCCCGCCCTCTCTCGAAGGCTCCTTCTGGTGGCCCTGGCCCTCTAGAAACCCCACGGGACCCCCGTCCCCGAAGAAAAGCTTCTGGTTGCACTGCTGTCTCCCGGCCGATGTTTCAAGCCTTGCCCCGGTGCCCTTAACACCTGTAGCATCCCAGTGGGGTTCAGTTTCCACAGAGGTTCAGCTGTCTGCCAAGATGCCAGGTGACAGGCAGGGCCCTCCGCGGCCACTGCTGCCATTGTCTCCAGCGGTGGGGCCCCGGGAAACCCCATGTGCTGCGATGTGCAGTCTGATAGCACTCTCTCTGTCCCGAAGGGTAAGTGACACCAAGCTCTGAAAGAGACCGCCTTGTAAGCAGAGGTCTGTGGGAGGAAGTGCCCTGGCTGCCCGGAGGGGTGCTTGCCCGCTGGTGTCCGACATCTCAGCTGTCACCCTGAACAAGTGTGAAGGCGGGCCGGAAAGAAACACCTTAGCCTGTTCAGTGCTCTCGAAGCCCAGGCTCTGCACACGACTGGGTCCTCTTTGGGCTTGTGAAAGTTGGGTTTCCATTGTCTTGGATTTGAAGATGGGCATGATTTTTCATTTTTAAGATAAAATGAGGAGGAGGATGGTTTGTGATCTACAGCCCTGTATTTACTGCAGGGGTGGGGGGTGCTATTAAGATTTATTTGTCTTCACTTATGAATCTCCTTCAACATACTTGTGTATGCACACAGACACATACACACTCAAAGACAGGCGTGTGAACACACAGGGTATGCACACAAGCACACACACATATATACACACACAGACACACACACCCAGTCAGAAACAAGCATCTACGCACACAGACACACATCCCATGCACATGTACAGCCACATGCACACTCATAGACATGCATGGGGACACACAATGGATATACACAAGCATACCTACTTATACACAAAGACACACATACCCACGCAGAAATGTAGGCATCTGCACACAGAGACACACATCCCATGGACATACACAGACATTCACTAACACACATACACACATACACACTCTCTCCCCTGTGGCTTCTCAAACAAAGGCTCTGCCATCAGACTTTCATACCCCAGCCTTCCGGTTTTATGGGCAAATAATTATTTCCTGCAAAGCAGAATCACCCCCCTTATGAACCCCCCACCATTTAAATCTATAATTGGGGCAGGAACAGAGCTGTGGTGGATTCTCCTTTTTAAATGCACCAACTCTGGACAAACCATCCTAAAAAATGTATAATTATAAATAAACCTTCACCTACGTCAGCTGGCAGGGTTTTTAATTACCGCACTTGATGTCAATCAAGGCCAGCACTGGGCGCGCGTGCGACGGGCAATTTCAGAGAAATTTCACGGACATAAGCTGTCGCCTTATTCCATTATCTATATTTAAAAGAGACGGGAGGAGATGAGGCGGCAGCCACCAGAATGGGAAAGGGAGGATGTGGCGGGCTGGAGGGAATGGTGTGGAAGGCAGTTTCCCCAAAGGGCAGTGTCCTGCCCTGGAGAAAGCTGGACTCCACGCAGCTGACCGCTCTTTGTCTCCCCAACCCTTTTCCTCCAGGAGATGAGCTGGGAATGGGATGTCTATTTGCTGATGGAAGGGGATGGGGTGGATGGACTTCTGCAGGGACAAGGCTGGATGAGTGGGGTGGTGGGGGACCAGGCAGAAAAGCGGGGAGCACAGAGAGCTGGAAAAGAGAGGTGCTAGCGGGGAAAGAAATCAATTGATGCAAATTCACTTTCTCCTTGACGGCGGATTCTCTCTGAAGGAAACACTGAACTTTGTAGTGTTAGCAGCAGCTGAAATTTAGAATTATTGTTTCCTTCTAACAGAAGACTCATTTTCCACGGCCGCATTTGCAGCATAATAAGCTTTTTGTTATTTTTTCAATTAGAGTCAATTGACCTAACAAAATGCTTGGCAATTAAGTGATTTTTGTAATGGTCCGGGGGTAATTTAGTCGAGCTTGTCAGCTGTGTTTCATGAAGCCGAGATGTCTTTTTTTTTTTCCCCACTGCCTCTCTCTCTCTCTCTCTCCCTCTCTCTCTCGAGCATAATGGCTCATAATTTCGAAATCTTTTCCTTCTGTTTCCCTCACAATAATTCGCAATTACAGGAAGTTGTTGGAGGTGATTTTTTTTCCTACCTTGCCTTTTGAGTCAGTAATTTTAAATAAAATGTACATACTTATAAAAAGGCAGCTATTACTGAAATCACTTTTTGTGTAAACTCAATTATTTTATGAATAGTGACACCAGCTTATACTGGGTCCTGCTCCTGAAAGCTGAGGCATTATTATCTTCAGGGTAAAATGTTTGGAACACTCAGAACACACTTTCCAAATCAAACCAACGTTCAGTAATGTAAACACAACTTGAGGAGACAGGAGGCATCAGGGTTACCTGGTCATGAAGAATGGCAGCGGCTCCAGTCTCCTGGCCGCTCCCACCCCTCCGCTAGGACTGAAACGAGGGTCTCAGGCTCTGATTTATGAGGGAATTCCTCATTTGCCTAATTGATTCATTTTCTTAAGACGACATCTGGAGTTACATTTCCTTTTTAAAAGGCTGCAGTTAGATCTGATGACTGGATCAGATGTTCCTTCATCGTACTATTATCTGTTTATACCTATATTAAAAAAAAATACACACACACACACACACACAGTATTCAGTTTGTAACTGCATGCACACGTACATATACAAACAGCCAGGAAGCCGTGCGCCCTTGTTCCTTCAGAACAAATTTGACAAAAGTCACTTTTGACAAGACAAGTGAATATGGGGATATGTGTTATCAAGGTTCATCTCTTTTAACCTTTAGGAGGCTTGAGTCTGCTCCTGCGTTAATTTTTTTTTTTTTTTTAAGACAATCTCTGGTTTCTAGCCCTGAGCTAGAATCTCCTCTTGACTTCAGTTTGCCCCTTTGTGAAAAATAGCTCAGAAGCCGCCCACCTCACACCTTGGCAGGAAACTCCCCAGTAGGGGGCAGTAGAAGAGCAAGCCAGCCAAACCCCTCTTGGCAAGCCCTACAAGAGGGGCCAGACCCCCAGCCCTGGGAAGCCCGTCCCCTCCTGCCTCATGCGTGGACAGAGCTCGAACGACCCATTAGTACAGATAGCTGGTTTTGAATGGGTCTCCCAGTTCTGTCTGGGAAGCATCTAATCAAATGCTCTTCCTTCTCCTCTCTGGGTGTCTGTCTCTCCAAAGAGGCTCCTTGAAAACTGTGGCTGTTGTCAGCTGGGTGCTACAAGCCTGGGATGCATTCCCTGCCTGGGTTGCTCAGGCCGCTTGGGGGGATGGGAGACTTCTTGAATCCTGGAGGCTTTTGCAAGGCCTGAGAAGACAAGTGTTTAACACTATTCAACTCACGCCGGTTTACTTGACACTTAGATTTAGCTATCATGTCCTTTTCTTGCACCTCAATTTCCCCAGTTCTAAACTGGGGAGAGGTCAGGAGATCAGGCTAGCTGCAATCTGCCAATCGATTATGCGTTCATTCGTTCTTGGCTACATGCATTTATTCTTTACTATCTGCATTCTTTCATTATTTATTGTACGCATTCACTCGTTCATTCTTTAGTAAAGGCATATTCATAGGCAGAAGACATACTCCGTATTAACAAGGTTGTCATATTCTTGAATTTGATTTGATTATCTTTTGAAATACGGAGTCTTTGTTCAACTCTGAGTGGTTCTTTTTTTTTTTTTCTGGTTGACTAATTTGTCCTTGGTGAAGGCATAAAGAGATTTTTGGAGAATTCAGTTTATATCATAGCTTTTAATGTGGTGTGTGCTTTCCACATACCACTTGTATTTAGAGACACTTGGGGATCTCTCCTCATTTCCCCAGTTGTCTTGGGCAGCCCCGGGTCTGGTTTAGTTTAGATTCTAAGTTCTCCTGCATTGGTCTGGGCTGGAGCTGGGCCCAGCTTCTCA
The DNA here is from genome assembly GCA_006410935.1 of Redunca redunca. Classification (NCBI taxonomy): domain Eukaryota; kingdom Metazoa; phylum Chordata; class Mammalia; order Artiodactyla; family Bovidae; genus Redunca; species Redunca redunca. Next base: position 1,764,282 of record SJYQ01000463.1, read on the forward strand.
AGGCTTTGATTAATCCACTGCACCTCTCATTTCCCCGACTATAAAAGAAGCTACAGTTCTGAATAAGCATCTTGCAGAAGAAAGAAGCCAAAGCAGAAAGTATTAAACTTTCATCCAACACCATAGGAGAGATGTAGTTATTAAATTTCAGCTGCTTATCAAACTGATATGAAAGTCATTTTGCATGATTGCTTTGCATCCTCAAATCTTCTGCTTTTATTTGCAATGCATCTCTGTGCTTTCTTATTAGAAAAATACTCAAAGGATAAAAAAAGCTGATAATATTATTCAGTTTTGACAATTAGGTAGGAAAAAACATTCAAAGAAGTGCTTTTTTATTGCAGCTGGTAATAATATCAGGGGTCCTCTTGATAGCCATCTATACTCACTCTTCCAAGGTGACACTGGTTTTCCCTTCTAACTGCTGCTTACTGGTTATACTGGCTCTAGGCAAGAGAGGCTATTTCTAGTCTTTTCATTGGAACATGCAAATCTGGTTTATGAGACATGTAGACATTTTCTGAGTCTCCTGCATTTGCCCACTTTCATCTTTATGGCAGGCCCACTGTGCTTATTGGACCCCAGAAAGGGACTTTTGCTATTCATTCAGTATTCCTTTGTCAAAAAATAACTATGTGCTGGGAAATGTGATCAGTCCTAGGGACAAATCTCCAGGCAGCAGTCTACCTACACTTGGATTTCATCTCTTGTTTATTAAATCATCATAGTTTACTTTTAAATATATACACATGCAAAATTATAAATTATGTATATAGGTAGGGCCTTTCGATATGTTTTTTCCCCCCATCACTTCACTATGTTTCCATGGTCTGTAGAAATGCCAAAACAATACATTTGCATCTAGCAGCCTACCTTATTTTATTTCGGCCTTTTTAAAGCTTTATGAGTTAGAGATACTTTCTCATTGGATAGCAGTGGAAACTGAAGCCGACAAGTGAAGTGACTTTTTCAAGGTCACACGGCTGGTACATGATAGGTAAGTGTTTCAAGTTGTATCGGAGTAACTCTCAAGAGAGTGCTATGTTGAACTTCGTCTCCTGTCAAAGCACCTTCAGCCTCGTTTCCCTCATGGTCTCCATTACCCTTTATTTCCAAGTATTCAAGACTTACACAGTTAGCATTGCCCAGTAACAGAAGTGAGCACCAAGCCTTCAGAAGCAGAGAAGGGGCAGTGGAAGCCAAGTCACCAACCCCCATCCTCCCCACCTGCCTTCAGAAATTCCATCTACCTCTGCTCCTCCTACTTAGATAAAAAGATACCCTTACCCTATCCATCAGACTGATGCTTACAAAAGGGAGGTGCAGCTGAAACCCAATCCTGGAGCATTAAAAGAGCCCTCAGTAGAGGAAGTGATGACCACGCCCAGTGGAAGTCATTCTTACTGAAAGCCAAGAGAGGTCGTAATTAATTCGACAAGATTTACTGAGCATCTATGAGTCAGACATGGTTCACCTGGAACAAGGAAACATAGACAGGCAGAACTGCTTGCTACAGAGAAACCTTCCAACTGGGGAGCCAGGCTGATAGCAACAGACATCATAGCAGGTTCGAAGGCAGCGAGCGTGGCAGACACAGTGAAAGTAACAGAGTGGGGGAGAAATACAGACCGTTTCAGAATTAAATAGCCTGGTCAAAGATACGGGAACCAACCTGGGTGTCTCTTTTGGGAAAGTGTGATCGCTCTGAGTCTCATATGTCATGACTGGAAAAGAGGAAGTTGAACTAAATTCAGTTCAGTCAGTTCAGTTCAGTCGCTCAGTCGTGTCCGACTCTTTGCGACCCCAAGAATCGCAGCACGCCAGGCCTCCCTGTCCATCACCAACTCCCAGAGTTCACTCAGACTCGCGTCCATCGAGTCGGTGATGCCATCCAGCCATCTCATCCTCGGTCGGAACTAAAATAAGAGTTCCCAAACTTGGCTCATAGAGGAATATTTTTTCTTTTAAATTGTGTCTGTTAGTCTGAACTTACACATTCAGACTATAAGATTATCATGTACCCGGGGCCTAGGAATAGGTATTGTTGAAAAAGAATCAAAAGAGATGAAGGTGTGCATCCAAGTTTAAGAAGCCCTGGACCAAGTGTCTGTGTACTCTAAGGATATCGGGGTGTCCTCTGTGACTTTGGAATTGTTCCTCAACACAAAGATGCTCTTTATTCTCATGGTTGTTAATGAGGGTTGACTGATCCAGCAGCCAGTAACACCAGGTCTTGGCGCCTCCCTGGAGCCCAGGATGGCCTTCCTATTATTTCTGGAAGTTCTAACATCAAATGATGCTTCTCTGGAAGAGTGAACACAAGACAAAGGCGTTTGAAGAACAACTAGATCTATGAGGGTTAAGAAGAGAAGAGAAATAAAAATTGGTAAGGTGATTACCCTGCCAAGAGTGAAAGGACTCTCAGCCATAATTTAGGCTGAACCAGTTATATCGACAGTGTTAGCAAAATGTGCCTGCTATTAAGTGAGGAGATGGAGAAAGGGTGGACTTCAGTGCTTCGCATCGTCAGGGCGTCTTGTGCTGGATGGGCTCTGATTCCCTCCAGGTTACAGGTGATGGAACATGATCTCTGAGGCTAGTGGGTTCCATGCAAGAAAGCATCACCAAGCCTTCTGTTCCCTTTCACAAAGCCCTGACATTCAGCCTCTGCCCTTAAATTGTCTCTGTGCTTAGAAGTTCTTGTTTCACTCATCACATCAGCTCTTATAAGACTGACATTACATTTAAAGGAATAAAAACGAAGTAGAAACAGGAATGCCAGAAATCATACACCACCTCCTCATCTACGAAAGGGTGAATTATCCATTCTACCTTGGTTGCCTGTGAGGGCTCCCCTCAATCCATCGCTCCTTATTTTCTCTCCCTGTTCTACGTTTTGTAGGGTTTATTCCCACCTGCTAGATCATCAGTTTCATTGTTGGTTGTCTTCTGTACATGGTTTCTTTTCCCCCAACTAAGTAAAAACTCATGAGATTTGGGACTTGGAACCCCATACATTTTTATGCCCTTACTTACCACATAACAGGTGCTCAATAAATGATATTTTGAATACATGATTTTCAACCTTAGTCAGGTTGAATGTCGCCAATATTTTCTTTTCATTCTCTCCTTTCAATTCCCTTAGTCTTTTAAGCTGGCATTGTAATGGTATAAATGGCAAGCTGGTAGAAAAAGGAAATTCAATAAAGGAAGAGAATAAATTAAAGGAGAAAGAAAAAGCCTGGTAGAAAACTGAGCATAAAGGTATTTAACTCAGTGCTGCCATCTTTATATATGGGAGTTGATGCCTATAGATTTCATAGATTTTATATTTTGAATTTTAATTTGGGACACACATTTGTAGAATTCACCATGTTAGGGCCAGAACAGGATTTTAACGGTCAAAGGCAATTTGCAGATTCATTTCCAAATTGCCAATTTCTGATATATTACAGGGAAATGAGAGGCTGAGATATATTTGCAATGAGTCAAATATAGATTTTATTTTTAAAAACATTCTTTGATTAATTTCAGGTACTAATTATCTCCTCAATTTAACAACTGTTTCTGTTTAAATGACAGCTTTTTAAATATTTGACTCTAATAAACCTCCCCTGGAAACTTGTTATGCTATTAATTTGATAATATTTTTAAATGGAATGTTCATTTAGTAAAGAAAACCCAGTGCATATCTAAAAAAGTCAATCTCTTTGAAGAATGTGATCCAAAATTGTATTTTACCCTCTCATTACCAAAATGACTGTGCTGAGAGCATCCATCCCATCATGTGCTCTGATGGACTAGGGTGATGTCTTTTCTGAGGTTGGGGACTAGAAGAGGGCACTGCAGACGGAAACCCATATGATGTCCTCAGGTCCATGTGGGCTCTCGTTATGGGAGTGATCTTCATTGCAGTTCAATCTCATATGCAAATACAGCTTGGGAAACTCAGAATTCTACCATTCCCCACGTGTTCTTGACAATGATGATAAAGACGTCTATAATAGGTAATTATGCTTTCCTTTCATTAAATCATCATTTGTTCATCAGTAACAGAAGATTAAGGAGAAACAGTGACTAAGAACAAATGGATTTCCCCATTCCTATGGTGTCGCGTCTGGAACTTTGGCCTGGGAATCAGAAGACCTAGGTTCTAAGCCTAGTCTGCTAAAGACTGTACGCTCAAGCCCCCATATCTGTATCTGTATGCTAAGACTTTGGGATGAGCATTAATATTTGGGCCATTTACAAAGGTAAAAATCATGGCTGTGGAACAACTTTTGGACTTGTTGGAAATTCAAGCCAGGAGTCATTTATTCAGTGAGTGTTCTGTGCCAGGCCAGTACTAAATCCCTTCTGGGGAGTGAAATTAAAATATACAGATACATGCATGCATAGGCACACACACACACACAGAGTGGTTGACTTCAGGAAAATTACAAATTTTTGGATACTTGCAACTGGAAAGAAATGATCATATAGAAGAAAAATGTAAATATCCTGTATTCTGAACTTAACATCACCTTCAGCACCTCTGTGATCATGGGCAAGTGACAGTCTCCTTGACGCACATAGTTGGCATCTCAAGGATGCCGATATGGATACATACATCATGGCACAGCTACAGAGATGAAGGTAATTTGCTTTAATAGGCCTCAGAAGGCACCCAGGCACGCAGTAGGTGCCTGGGGAAGGGTGGCTGTGATGACAAAGATGACGATGGAGACAGAAAGATCCAGTATGTCACTTCTTAAATAGGTTCCATAGGACAATAGGAGATTTCAGCCCAGAAGCTCTAAGTCAGGGACCCAAAGACTATGAGTCACCACTTTGCTTCGTGCCTGTCAGTTCATTTTTGAGAATCCACAGAAATAGAAATGTTCTATCAGACCAACTTGGATTGCCATCTGGCCCACACATTTTCCTGGCACGGCCCGAAGGCCAGCACTGCTATTCTCCCCTCCAAGCAAAACCCCAAGTTTAGCAGAGCAAAATCTGCTGCTGAAATACATCAAGCACAGCATCAGTTCATTATCATGATTAGCGTATGAGTGGTTGTTATAGGTAATTAATATGCATGATAATTTAATCTAGGTTATACTAGTTAACAGAACTACTAATGATAATAAGGTCAACTGGAAGAATACCATTTAATAAAACAGCAACAGTCATTGGGAAGAATTCATGCTTTCCAAGGCGCTTTCAACTTCATTAGCCCTTTGGGTCTTCTTTTGGGTATATGACTATCCTTGGTTTCCTTCTAAGGAAGCAGGCTTTTAATAGTTGAAACTCACCCCACGTGATGCAGTAGTATGCAGAAAATCTAGAATTAGAAACTCTGTCTTCCATCTATTACTGTAGCAGGTCCTGAAGACAGAGTGAAGAGAAGAGAGAAATATTCATCAAATAAAGCATTCTTTGGCTGGATCGCTGAGTAACACAGTATGCCAGGGCCAGAGGGGCCTCAGCACATGTTAAGTACAATGCTTACACTGTACAAATGAGGAAACTGAGGCCCTGAGAGGTGAACGATTTACCTCCAGGGGACAGAGCTGTGAGGCAGATTCCAGATTGCTTTTTTTTAAATCTCAGTGTTCCTTTGTGTGGTCCCAGTCTTGAACTGGGAAAACAATCTTTCTAAAATTTTTCTGTGAACTGAAAACCAAATAATCACATTTACTAAAGGTGTATATTGACTTAACTAGTTTAACGCTAAACCATGATCTTGTGCTGTATTTCCAAATTGTGCCTCATTTAATTAATTTGGTAACATGCATTCAGGTCAGTTGCTCAGCTATGTCCCACTCTTTGTGACCCCATGGACTGTAGCATGTCAGGCTTCCCTGTCCATCACCAACTCCCGAAGCTTCCTCAAACTCATGTCCCTTGGGTCGGTGATGCCATCCAACCATCTCATCCTCTGTCATCCCCTTCTCCTCCCACCTTCAATCTTTCCCAGCATCAGGGTCTTTTCCAGTGACTCCGTTCTTCACATCAGGTGGCCAAAGTGCTAGGTCCCTTCAGTCGCGTCTGACTCTTTCTGACTTATGGACTGTAGTCAGCCAGGCTCCGTCTGTCCGTGGGGTTCTCCAGGCCTGAATACTGGAGTGGACTGCTCTGCTCTCCTACAAGGATCTTCCTAATTTGGCAGCACAGTATTAGCTATTATGAGAAAAATAGTATTCTTTGGTCAGTTACATTTGGACTATTCTGGGTTAAAACGTGAATTAAATAGGCTTTTGTTTTACTGATCCTTCTGCTTTTTCCCTTGTGGTGGTGGTTTAGTGGCCAAGTCATGTCCAACTCTTGAGACCCCATGGACTGTAGCCCGCCAGGCTCCTCTGTTCATGGGATTCTCTAGGCAAGAGTACTGGACTGGGTTGCCATTCCTTCTGTACCCAGACAGTGTACTGTGTTCTCACTCATCTTTGACCATGAAATCCTTGACTCTCAGAAAATCCCTTGAGACTTGTATTTGAAAGATCCCAGTATGAGAAACTTTACTGCAGTGGCATTTTCTCCAGGGTTCTTTGCTTGGTAGCAGGTATTCCTGAGATATCAGTCTGCTGTTTATTTCTGAGTCTCTGGCAACTTTTAGAATGTAGACGCCCCTAAAAATATAAACTGCAGATAGAAGGAGAGCCGTAACAATCTAGTTTCATTTAACTGCCATGCTTTTCCAAGCAACTAAATCCACACGACATAAGATGATTCCAGACCTCTTTCTCTGTCCTAAAACTCTCTGTTAGTGACACTCATCTTCAATTGCTGTTTACCGAGTACCTACGATGAGCCGGTGTTCATATGATTTCTTGCTATTTTAAGCTCTTACTTCTGGATCCGGGCTTCCTGTGGTGAGACACCTGAGGAGAAAGTCTTCACCGAAGGGTGAGTATTTATAGGTTTGGGGACTATGAAATTAGGTAGTTGTACTTGAACAAATCATTTCTAGCAAATGATCATAATCCTTGAATATCATCATATCAAGGGTACAGTGAAGGCAGCCATAGTTCCTGGGTGCCCTAGATAATATACCTACTGAAAAACAATAGACTTTGATGGAATAAAAATGCTTTTAACGAAAAAAAATTAAGAAGGATGGGAGGCAATGAGAAAAGTCAAAGCATATTAACCAAAATCTTGGTAATATTTGCTGTTCTCAGAGGCACATTTCCTCTACTATTAATCGTTAACGTTTATAGGCTTTGAGTTGGAGAAGTGAGTTCTTACCAGTGGAAAACGTGACTCCAGCTGTGTCTGTCCTGAAAATCTGATTGTCTGTTTGCTTCTTTATGATTTTTTTTTTTTTTTAGGAAAAAATGTTGACTTTAAAAATTGCATGCAAATAAACAGATGCAGGATGGTTTGGGGTGTGGTCATCCTAACTTAAATTCAAAACATCACAATTCATTTAAAATTTCCAGTCCAGCATAGAAGCTCAGTATTGTTTGCTCCATTTTGGGGTAGAAAAAAATAATAAGACTAGCCAAAATGCTGAGGTTGAAAAAGTGTCGAATGAACTATAACTTTCTTTCCCAAAAGATCTGCACATATGGATTTTTTTTACTTTGCACTTAAGGCCACGTTTTTCAAAGGCTGTCCCTCCCCTCGTCTCCTCTTTGAATATGTAAAACTGCGTGCATCTAATCGGTCCTTCAATTGTCCACTTGCACTTTCAAATTATGGGACAAGTGGCCAATTGGGCCTGCAATTGGCTAATTGCAGCGACAATTAGCCAATTGTGGGGATAATTAGCTGCATGTAGAATTAATCATACGCACAGAGTGGGCGGCCACTCTTTGAAAGCGTAGAACTAAATGCGTTCTAGATGCACATCCGTACCCAGGCACAAAGGGGACGACGCAGGCGAGGATCCTAGATGAATCACTCTTAAGAGAATCATTAAAATAAATCTGGCGCTTGGTTAGAAAGACCACATGATTAACCACTGAGTATCCAGTCTACTGGCTTTCTCTAAAGTTCCCACGTGGAGTTCTGTGTGAGCAAGGCAAAGAAGATCCTAGCCCTGAAACTTAATTCTTTAAGTTTAAGCCATCCTGGCTGCTGATGCCCTCCAATAAATTTTTTTAAAAACTAAATCTTTGGATGTGTGGTATAGTTGGTGAGTTGTACCAGGCAAGCTCTAACTACAGTCCTCAGTAGGGAACCTAATGTGTTTTGGTTCCAATACCTGCCCCTGTAACACATGAGTGATACCATCTCACTCATATCTAACATCCAAGCTGGTATGTGGGCATTCCTGAGGGGACCAGGGACAATCCCAGGATAAGCACTATGTGTATCTATGAAGCTTCCATTGTATTTGATGGTAAGCAATATAAAATAATTGTAACTGTTAACAGAAAATTTTGAAATGGTTAAAGTCATAGTAATAACCCACATATGGGTTTATTTACTTAATTTCTCTACCACCTAGTTTCTTCAACTATAAGGATAAGCTAATGCAACTTAATGAGAACTATCTCACAAGGGTCTTTGTAAGGTTATATAAGGTCATATAAAATTATATACTGAAGGTGAGATTATGAGAGAGGGAGAAGACCTGGAACTCAAGACTCAATCAACCAAGAAATCAACACATTAAAACTTGAAATTTCATGCTATAAAGAATTCTTTGTTTATTTCAGCATTTTGCTGAACAAAAGTTACAAAAGACCGGTCTTTTCAGGTCATGCCTTTTACTTCATGCTGGGAAATGCCACTCCAGGTGAAAAAATAATCCGTGGGAGATCACTAGCTACAGAAGAAACCCAGGTTTGTTGTCTACTTTCATCCCTCATCATGGACCACAAACTTCCCTTCTACTCTCATCTTCCATTTATAGCAGAACCTTTCAGAAATCCACCCATTCTGCAGGTAGGTCTCTCCCCTGAATGTTTTTATCTGTATCTGTCAGCTCTTTCTACAATAATTCTGCTTAACAAACAGCTCCCAATTGTTTCCCATTCCATGTTGCATGTAAGTTGAAACATGGAGCTCTGTGCTCTGAAACTGTTCAGTTTGTCCCTTGGGATTCTCACTCCAGGATCTAGATTAAAGAAGAAGCCCCAACCCACTGCCTGACATTTGCTCATGGCAAAGATCAGGAATAAATGAGTTGGCAGAAGCCCACTGCCTGGGACATGGCTGAGTGCCTAACACTTTCGCTTTCACTATGTTCACTTCAGTTCAGTTCAGTCACCCAGTCATGTCCGACTCTTTGTGACCCCATGAATCGCAGCACACCAGGCCTCCTACGTCATCTACCTACATATTATTTTCCCCACACTGAGCAGTAAAGTATCAGAGCACAAAATATGTGTTTTATCTCATTACTAGTGTAGAGTTAGTGTCATTTTAAAGAAGAGAAGAAACCTAAGAAGACTTAGGGAAGCTAGAAAATTTCTCCACAGTCACACAACTATGAAAGTAAAGAAGAAAGAGCCATATTCAGACTTCCTTGATTGCTGATTGTATGATCTTAACCTATAAGTTACACTGAACTTCATCCTCTTGTTCTTTGGAGTACATGGTGAACGGAGAAAACGGATGAAGCAGAGTAAGCTTCTACGATGATGCGCTGAGATATTAGAATCAAGAATAGTCCTACTATAGTGTATTTCTTGCTGGAAGATACAGCTGTGATGATACAGCGTATGAGGGTATCCTTGTAGAAATTAGCAGCAGACACACATGGATGATGAAGTTGTTATCTAACAGTGCTTACCTAATTTTTTATATCAGGGCACACATAGGAAATGCTTTTATTGGTGTTGACACCAGGGTGAAAAATAGCAAATATGTGAGTGATCTGGAAAAAGGTGACTGGCCAGAGGGCTCCAGTTGCCACAGACCCCCATCTGACCATCTAAAGGCATTGGGGTTCTCTGCTGAAGGCAAGTCTATTGAACATGGCCCCGAAATTGAGAAGCACACGTGTTCACTCTAGTCAGAATCAGAGGGGGGCAGGGCTGGAGAAACAGACTCATCTCAGCTGCAGGCGGTGTGATCAATACTTTGCGTAACATATTTCTCAGTAGTTTGCTAAGCGTTCTTGTAGATATAGTATATTCTCTATCTAAAATTCAACTGAAAGCATCACTGTTGGGGTAAATTATAATACAATAATCAGGTCTTTTGTGTCATTAATATTAGGATACAAAAGTACTTAAGTGTCAGTATCCTGATTCCTACTGCCAGACTTGAATACTTTTATCTGTAAATTACTCATCTGAGTCCTCAACTCTCTACATCACAGCCAAGAAACTGAAAGGACTTCTCAGGAGCTAGTAACTTGAATCATGCATATATATGTGCATTTTAAGTTGCTTCAGTCATATCCAGCTCTTTGCAACCCCATGTACTTTACCCTGCCAGGCTCTTCTGTCCATGGGATTTCTCAGGCAAGAAAGCTGGAGTAGATTGCCATGCCCTTATCAAGTTGAATCGTGTGTGTGCGATTTTAGTCCTACTCTGCAGACTCAATTCAGAATCAAAAAAAGACAATAATAATCACTTGCTTTTAAGGTTACTGAAAAGGACAAATAACTGAGATGGCTCATAAAGTTATTATTATTACACAGAAAATTGGCTGCTAATAGGCCAACTCAGAAGAGAAAGACAAAAGAGAATTGTTTCTAAAAATTAGGAGGTGGAGGCAGTGACAGATTTTATTTTCTTGGGCTCCAAAATCACCGCAGACAGTGACTGAAGCCATGAAATTAGAAGACATTTGCTTCTTGGAAGTAAAGCTATGACAAACCTAGACAGTATATTAAAAGGCAGAGACATCACTTTGTCAACAAAGGTGTGTGTAGTCAAAGCTATGTATTTTCCAATTGTCATGTATGGTTGTGAGAGTTGGACCATAAAGAAGGCTGAGCACTGAAGAACTGATGCTTTTGAATTGTGGTCCTATAGAAGACTCTTGCAGAGAAGGCAATGGCACCCCACTCCAGTACAATTGCCTGGAAAATCCCATGGACAGAGGAGCCTGGTAGGCTGCAGTCCATGGGGTTGCACAGAGTCGGACACGACTGAAGCGACTTAGCAGCAGCAGCAGCAGACTCTTGAGAGTCTCTTGAACTGCCAGGAGATCAGAGCAGTCAATCCTAAAGGTAATCAACCCTGAATATTTATTAGAAGGAATGATGCTAAAGCTGAAGCTCCAGTACTTTGGCCACCTGATGTGAAGAGCGGACTCATTGCTCTTGCTGGGAAAGATTGAAGGCAAAAGAAGAAGGGGGCAACAGAGGATGAGATAGTTAGGTAGCCTCATAGACTCAATGGACATGGAACTGAGCAAACTCCAGGAGACAACGGAGAGGGGAATCTGGCGTGTTGCAGTCCATGGGGTTGTAAAGAATCAGACATGATTTAGCAATTGAACAATGACAACAAAGCAAAAAGAAGTATTTCATTCTGGAGTCATTTGGTACGAGGGCAAATGATCCTACAGTTCCCAAGTTTACGATTGTAACTAAGGGGTAAACACTATGTACAAAATGACAGTTGAAGAATACTTAAGTAGTTCAGGATGTGCATTGGAAAGTTTTCCCATCATTTTTAAAATAAAGCAAATAAATAAAAAACAAAAATAGGACAATAGGAATAAATTTGCCTTCAGAGGGAGAAAGGGAAGAAAGCCACCCTTGTAAGTTCCTATTTGTTATTGTTGTTGCTTAGTCCCTAAGTTGTGTCTGACTCTTTTGTGACCCCCATCGCCTGTAGCTTGCCAGCTTTGTTCATGGGGTTTCCCAGGCAGGAATACTGGACTGGATTGCCATTTCCTTCTCCAGGGGATCTTCCTGACCCAGGATCAAACCCACGTGGTGTACATTGGTAGGCGGATTCTTTACTACTGAGCCACCACGGAAGCCCTTCTAATCATGATAGAAAGAGTTTCAGATCTGCTTTATCTTGGATTTATCAATGAAGTTTAAGGATAGCTCCTTTGCTTAAAGTCCCATTGTGAGTTTCAGACTCAGGGATATTCTTTTTCAGTGCCCATGTCTTGAGATGCTTAGACAGCCCTTCTATGGGACACTTCATTTCCTTGCTGAAATAAGGTAAGTTGAAGTCCTGTTGTTAACGGCAGTGATTAAGGGGACAGGAATGTGATGGTGTTGTACACATTCACCAGCAAACCAACCGCAGAGGCCGTGTCCTTCTTTTACTGCCTGGTTGACTGCAAGCCCTTTCCTTAAGCGAGTACAGAGAAGGAAGCTCAGGCTGGAGTTCACACCTGGAGCCCCGTGTGAGTGATCTGTAGCAGGCAGACCCAAGGCATTACCTAAATGTTGCTTTTCTGTATTTATAAATAATAACAACTATGTGTCAAGAATGCAGTGCCATTTCGTTTAATGGCATCCAGCACTGAGCAATTTAATTATTCTTTTAGTCACTGAAACATTCATCATAATTTTCCTTGGTTCCAAAAGAGCCCGGTTGCCTCCTGAAGCCATTAAGGTAGACTGGGTGAGTTGCTTTCTCCTTGAAAAATTGGCTTAGCTGTGAATCTGGGAAAAGAGGGCCGATACCTTTCAAAGTTTCATTTCTGTTTTTGTGATTCATGGCTTTAAAAAACAAAAACAAAACAAAGACTTGTTGTGTTCCTGATATGAGTACTTATTGTGTTCTGGCTTCAGCACTGAGCTCTTTTACTTAAGTGTTATCATTCGTTCATCACTGAAAATGGCAAGTCGGTATCCTTATTCCCATTTCATAGGTGAGAAGACTGAGTGCCAGAGAGTTATTAATAAAATGACTCTACCAATGCCACACATTGATCTGAGATTTAAACACAAGTCCAATTCAAAATCCTTATCAGGGCCATAAAATTTGTAGATAATATTGCAAAACCACTGATAATAGTTACCCTTGGAAACAGTGTATACAAGGCATTTTACACTTACGGTATTTTAGAATCCTTCAGATAACCCAGCAAGTTAGACCACTGTATTCTCAGATAAGAAAACAGACTCAGGGAAGTTGAATGATAACTAAAGAGCACATAAAAAATGTGCAGAACCAGGGCTCATTGGGAGTCTAACTCCAGACTCAACCTAGCACACATTGGTATTAATAGAATGTAACAGAATTCTTCAACAGTTATTGTGAACATTAGTCAACACGCAAAGGTAGTTCCCCCTTTTGCCAAAAGAGTTTGATCCCTAGTTTGTCAGGGTTTTGTGATGCTTAAAATGAGATCATTCATAACATTTTTCTATCTTGCATAATGATGAATATGTAACTATTTTTATTGAGTAAATGTAGGCATCTAAACCACTAGGCTTCATGGAGTCAGCCTAAGGAAAAGTCAGATGTATTTTTCAAGGGGACCTAAGCTACTTTAAGCTATTCCATGGCTTCCCAGGTGGTGCTAGTGAAGTTGCTCAGTCGAGTCCGATTCTTTGTGACCCCATGGACTGTAGCCTACCAGGCTCTGTCCATGGGATTTTCCAGGCAATAGTACTGCAGTGAATTGCCATTTCCCTCTCCAGGGGATCTTCCTGACCCAGGGGTCGAACCCAGGTCTTCCGCATTGTAGACAGACGCTTTACTGTCTGAGCCACCAGGGAAGTCAGGTAAAGAACCCTCCTGCCAGTGTAGGAGACTGAGAGACAGGGGTTCGATCCCTGGGTCAGGAAGGTCCCCTGGAGGAGGAAATGGCCACCCACTCCAGTGCTCTTGCCTGGAGAATCCCATGGACAGAGGAGCCTGGCGGACTACAGTCCACGGGGTCTTGAAGAGTCAGACACAACTGAAGCATCTTAGCATGTACTCACAAGCTACTCTAGTGCCCATTTCCATCTAGACTCCATTCTGAAACTAACTACATATTTCTCAGATCTTTAAAATGATCATACTAGATGACATTGAAATTACATTTTAGGAATTTAGTCTAAGCAAATAATCAGAGATATGTGATGCAGTATATAAGTATTCATTGCTAGGCTGTTATCACAAAAAAATAACAGAAACCATCCTACAGACTGTCATTGGTTATGCAAATTATCATGCATTCAGTCAACTGCATTTCATGAAGTCCTTAAAGAGGATGATACATACAGACTCAGACATATGCGCAGGAACACACACACACACACACACACACCCCTAGACAAGAAAGTGAAAGAATACTCAGGAACAAACCATTGAGAGTGTCTTCAAGTTAGATGAGGAGGGGTACTGTGGATGCATCATCTTAGAGAGAATATTCGTGCGGGTGTGTGTTATGTTCACCAAGCTTCTATGTTGGCCAAGTTTTCCTTCTTGATTATAACTTCCTTTGTGCTGTTGTTTAGTCGCTAACTCAAGTCTGACTGTTTTGCAACTTCGTGGACTGTAGCCTGCCAGGCTCCTCTCTCCATGGGATTTTTCAGGAAAGAATGTCGGAGGGAGTTGCCATTTCCTCCTCCAGGGGATCTTCCTGACCCAGGGACTGAACCCACATCTCCTGCTTGGCAGGCTGATTCTTTAACCACTGAACCCCCTGGGAAGCCATGACTTCTTTCAGTTCAGTTCAGTTAAGTCTCTCAGTCGTGTCCGACTCTTTGTGACCTCATGAATCGCAGCACGCCAGGCCTCCTTGTCCATTACCAACTCCCAGAGTTCACTCAGACTCACGTCCATCGAGTCAGTGATGCCATCCAGCCATCTCATCCTCGGTCGTCCCCTTCTCCTCCCGCCCCCAATCCCTCCCAGCATCAGAGTCTTTTCCAATGAGTCAACTCTTCGCATGAGGTGGCCAAAGTACTGGAGTTTCAGCTTTAGCATCATTCCTTCCAAATAAATCCCAGGATTGATCTCCTTCAGGATGGACTGGTTGAATCTCCTTGTACTCCAAGGGACTCTCAACCGTCTTCATTAGGCCTCCTTAATACATTAGCAACAAAACATAAGTCTGTGATATTTGATTATAGATCATGTATAGACTCTTATAGATTATGTTGATTAGGATCTGCTTATGAGTAAAAGACATTGATGGTTAATTCAGGAATCTTTTAAAATGATTTGCTATACTTTAATCCCAATAGAGTCTGCTGCTGCTGCTGCTAAGTCGCTTCAGTCGTGTTCGACTCTGTGCGACCCCATAGATGGCAGCCCACCAGGCTCCATCGTCCCTGGGATTCTCCAGGCAAGAACGCTGGAGTGGGTTGCCATTTCCTTCTCCAAATAGAGTCTTATCACCAAAACACCTGGGCAGCCCAGAAATAATATGGCATGCTTGCATATATAGATAAGTATGTATGCATATATAGAGTCTAGGTATGTATATGCATACATATTTGTCTATGTATGCAAGCATGCCATATATTTCTGGGCTGCCCAGGTGTTTTGGTGGTGAAGAATCTACCTGCCAGTGCAGGAGACCTGGGTTCAGTCCTTGCGTTGGGAAGATCCCCTGGAGAAGGAAATGGCAGCCTACTCTAGTACTCTTGCCTGGGAAATCCCATGGACAGAGGAGCCTGGCGGGCTACAGTCTGTAGGGTCACAAAGAATCGGGCACAGCTTAGCAACTAAACAACAACAATGCAATATGTTCCCAAGTCAAGTGTAACAGTCGTTCATATGGATCGTGAAAACCAACTATTGAGCGCTTACTGTGTGTACCAGGCCTTGTGTTCGGCGCTCTGCCAGTATTTTGGTCAGTACTCATGGCAAACTCAGGGGGTGGGTTGACACCCACGGCTGTCACTCTTTCTGCAGCTGGGACACTGGTTGGAGGCGTTGGCCACATGACACGGTCGTGCAGTGTGTGTGTGCAATGTATGACCCTTGAGCATGGGTAACTGAAAGTTTCACAAAGTTTGTTTATTACTGCAGAGCACCACAGGACTGTCTTACACTGAGAACTCTTATAACAGGGTCAATCCAAATATTTTTAGAGGGAAAAAAAAAAAAAAACAACTCTTTGGGATAGACTCTGGGGGTGGCCACTTGCTGAAAACGGAGGCTTGAGTCCACCCTCCAATGCTCTGTGGTGCATGTAGGTATTTGTACAGATGCCAGGACAGCAGAAACCTCCCTTCACTTGGCACCATCACCCCCAACCAGTGAGATGCCCTTGAACGAGCAAGCCCATGCCGGCTTCCTCGCTGCTCACTGGGTTTATCGCTGTGGCGAGGACCTTCCTCTCTCTGGCTGCAGTTTCTTCATCAGCAAATGAGTTAAGCGAGAGGTTTGGACTGTGAGTGCCAAGCCCTTGTACCCGAGGATCCCCAGACATAAAAGCGATGAGGTTTTATTCCCTCTGGCATTGCACACACAGGCAGAGGCACTTAAATGCCTCCATTTGAGATAAGACTATTTACAAAAAGATCCAACAGCCTCACCCTCTTAGAGGATAAGCTTTTTTTAGTGTCTTATTTTTGAGGGGTGGAGGGAAGAGCTTTTTTTTTTTTTTTTCTTTTTTCCAGATTCAACTCAGGCTGTAAGAATTAGAGCTCGATTCTTTGATTCTTTTCAGGCCTTCCTGGGACAGCTTCCTCTGTCTCCCCAGCACCAGCAAGTGGACTCTGTATGTCCCAGCATCTCAGGAGACAGCAGGGAGAAAGGGCCACGGAGCCAGCCCTTGAGTCCTAGGTGGGGTTGGCGGAGGCATTCCTCGCTGCCAGTTCTAAGGGGCGAATCTGTGTAGATCGATGCATTCATTTCCCTCTCCCAGCCTCTCCCTCGGTTAACACCCCAGCACACACAATACCAACGAAGGTGATTATCTCTGCTAGCATAATTCCTCCCTAACATCTGCTTTCGCCCATAACACTCCACTAATTTTTCCCTCATTTCATTACACATAATTTTCTTTCAACACAATCTACATGTATTAAGTGGTAATGACTTTCCAGTTAAGAGCAAATCGACACCAAGGGACCCCCGTCCCCCCCACGGTTGCCTGCAGAGCCTGACTCTGGCTATTAGAGATAAATTCGGTACCTCAGGAAGCTGCAGTGAGGTAATCAATCAATTAAGCGGTTAGGACATACATTATCAAACTTCCACAGTGCGGGGGGCAGGGGGCATGCTGATCTACTTGCCATGATTTTTTTTAGGAATTCAAAAAAAATGAATAAATAAGATGGAGAGCTATTATACAACCAGGCTATAATTTGCCACTCAAAGTCAGGGGCTGGTTTTGTCAGACTTAAGGCTGCAGAGTGAATGGGAGAGACATGGGCCTTGGGAGTGCACTGTCTAGCAGGTAGGAAATCCAAGGTCTGGTATTATTAGGGTGTCCTGGGGCACACAGTGCAAGCAGTGGGATAGGGGAGTCTGAGAACCTTGTCCCTAAAAAAAAAAAAAAAAAGAAACCTGGAATTATAACTCTTACCACCCAGGTTTGCGACAGGGATTAACTAAGATCACATAGACAGAAGCACCAGGCACATCACAGTTGTGTGGGGTGCCTTCATTATCTTACACCTCCTCATAGGGGTTTATGGTGGCTTAGAGGTTAAAGCGTCTGCCTCCAATGCGGGAGACCCGGGTTCGATCCCTGGGTCGGGAAGATCCCCTGGCGAAGGAAATGGCAATCCACTCCAGTATTCTTGCCTGGAGAATCCCATGGACGGAGAAGCCTAGTAGGTTACAGTCCATGGGGTCGCAAAGAGTCGGACACGACTGAGCGACTTCACCTTCACCTTCCTCATAGGCTGTGAACTTAGGAAGTGTAAGCTAGCTGGAGATCACCCAAATGCTGGCACTGAACTGTGCATTAAAGATCGCAATCATCATTACCATCATCACGATCATTTTCCTCAGGTTTTGTTTTTTTTTTAATTTGTATTGAAGTATAGTTGCTTTACTCTGATACAAATCTTTATCGAGCTTTCCTGGTGGCTCAGATGGTAAAGAATCTGCCTTCAATGCAGGAAACCTGGGTTGGATTCCTGGATCAGGAAGATCCCCTGGAGAAGGGAATGGCAGCCCAGTCCAGTTTTGGGCCTGGAGAATTCCATGGACAGAGGAGCCTGGTGGGGTATAGTCCATGGGGTCCAAAGAGTTGGACATGACTGAGTGGCTAACACTTTGATTCACTTCATAACTGCTTCGCAACATTGTGTTAGTCTCTGCTGTATAGCAGAGTAAGTCGGCTATATGTGTCCATGTGTCCCCTCCTTTGGGGATGTCCTTCCCACCGAGGTCGCCCCAGAGCACTGTGCAGAGCTTCCTCTGCTATACACAGGCTTCTCATTAATTACCCAACACATGCATAATATCAAGAGTGTATCTATGTCCATCCCAATCTTCCAATTCAGCCTACCCCCTTTACTCCTTTTGTTTTTAAAGAAAATAGCAAAATGTATAGCTTTTGAACTTACAATCAGAATATCTGCCAGACTCCAATTACCAGCTTTTCCTGTGTTCCCTTTGTGCCCGTCTCATTTACCTCATCTGTAAAATGGATGTTGTAATATTTCATCAACCACAGTAAGGCTTATGGGAAGACTCAAAAGAAACATATAGTAAGTGTTTTAAAAATTGTAAATCACCAAAAATAGGGTTATTTTAAATAAAATAGTCTACTTGTATTCTTTTCTATACTTGTTTTATCTTATAAATATCTTATGTTTCTACAAAGTGTATTGAATGACACTTGCAAGATAAATCAGCCACAAAGGCTGAGGACAAAAGAAAAAGAAACTCTAGGTAGATGTGTCAACATAAAAACAACATATTTCTGAAACAGACAAAATGTTTTCTACATATGTGTCAACCAATGATATATGAATATGCATACATTATATGTAATATTAAATTCTTACAAACCAATAAAAAGNTATGTATTTTAATTTGATTAATAAGAAAAGGAAAAAGACACTGAAATAAAAATGAACAAATGAAATAAACACTAAAATAATACACAACAAATTAAATATCCTTATAGAGAAATGTAAGATGAAATTAAGGAGAGAGGACTTTCCTTCTATCAATAAGGTTTAAAAAATTGATGCTAAGGCATCAGGGGAAGAGGTGATTTCTACACTATTATTAGGAATGTAAATTGGTTAAAAACAAATCAACAAAGACCACTTTTTGAGGAGTGGGAGAGAATTTCCATTATGCATGAAAAGCTTTTAAATATCCCCACCCACTGGCCCAGAGATTACATTTTCCTGCACTTTATCTTTACACAGCTAGAGACGACTGTGTAAGTAAAAGATGTTCATCACAGCGTTATTTATAATCACAAAATATTGGAAGCATTAGAGTCCAGCATGGGAATATTGTGGCCATTTATTAAGAAGCATTTCTTTAATAAACTGTCCTTGGAAATAATTGTAAAATCTTTAACATTTTTTCTACCATGATTCACTTTCATTACGTACCTCTATTCATTTTTATTATTTGGCTTCCAAAGTGAGATTATTTTGAAGAAGTTCTTTTTTTATGTGCTATCCATTTCAAATAAATCAATTAGTCAGTCAGTCAGTTCAGTTGCTCAGTTGTGTCCAACTCTTTGCAACCACATGGACTGCAGCATGCCAGGCCTCCCTGTCCATCGCCAACTCCTGGAGTCTACTCAAACTCATGTCCATTAAGTCAGAGATGCCATCCAACCATCCCATTCTCTGTCATCCCTTTCTCCTGCTCTCATCTTTCCCAACATCAGGATCTTTGCCAGTGAGTTGGCTCTTCACATCAGGTGGCCAAAGTATTGGAGTTTCAGCTTCAGCATCAGGCTTTCCAATGAATATTTAATTAGGAAAGCTGAATATCAATTAGTAGAAATTTGTAAATGACAAAATTAGTGTCAAGTACTGTCAGAAAGGTATTGTTTTCATTAATAATTCTATGCAATAAAAGCTGATTATCCATAAAAACTAAAAAAGAAATAAAAAAGAAGAAGAAACATTTCTTGAGCAGCTATTTAGTGCCAGGCCCCATTCGAAGCACTGAGAGTGCAGCAGAGAACAAGACGGGCTAAGATTCCATGCCCAAGGATGCCCAGTTATAGTGCAAGGACATCTAAACTGAACAAGGTATGATGTACACACAGGGTGGATGGTAGTGGATTTATTTGCCTAGATATTTATTTGAGGCCTTTCTCCAGTGTTCCAGACACAGCTTTAAATCTGAGAGATACAGCTATGTACAAAGCAACAAATCCTGTGCCCACAGAGCTTGCATTCTATTTGGAAATATTGAAAATATACATCTAAATATGAATATGACGTTGCAGAAATGTATTCAATGACACTGGCGAAAAAAAAGCATGTTCTAAGAAGTGAAAATGGTTATATGACAGTGTACACAGTAGGAACCCATTTATGTAAATAAGTAAAAAATTCACATATACATCTTGAAAACAGAAAGATTATACACCAATGTTAAACAGTAGCAAACATCTCCAGAATTTCTTATTTTCTAAATTTTCTTTATTTGCTGCTTTAAAATACAAGAAAATAAATTAAAAAAACTACTGACAAAGATGGCAAGTCCAAGCTGAGCTATAGATCCATTAACAAATAAAGCAGTTGATTTACACACTTCAGCAGCCTCAAGATTTGATTTGACTTGATTTCTTAATAATGAGGATCAATAAAATAACGTGAGTCCTGGGTCATTTTCCAAATTTTGCTTTTCACGACATGGAAGAGTTCAGTGATAGGCTTTGACAGGAGGAAAGGACCTAGGGAATTATCCTCAGATACAGTAGAAAACTGAAGTCCCCAAGAGTCAGGAGGAGCCAAGCAGGACCTGAGCCTAATTCAACTCAAACTGACTTCACTTTCCAGTGTTTTCAACGTTAATATATAACTGTCTTCTATTGTGTGATCCTATTTAATCCTCTGCCTGCTAAGTAGCTAAATAGCTTCAGTCGTGTCTGACTCTGTGCAACCCCAGAGACAGCAGCCCACCAGGCTCCCCCGTCCCTAGGATTCTCCTGGCAAGAACACTGGAGTGGGTTGCCATTTCCTTCTCCAATATCCTCTGCCTAGTTCTGCTAAATATCCCAAATGATGGAGGGCAACAAGAGGAGAAAAAAATATCCCCACATTGTTAGTCATTCCATGATACCTCCTTTGTTTCAACAAAAGCAGAACAAAGGTAAATAAACTATTGCTAAAACCCCATGGAATAGATGTGGCTCTAGGTCGTGCACAGAATCAAAGAGAAAATGAGACCCTGCGGAACATAGAAACTCCCCATATGATTAAGGTGTTTACCTCTAAACCAACATTGTTCAAGCCTATACTGATCAGATGTGGTTCTAGAAAATTGTAGAAGAACCCTGAGTTGCCAGAAAGCAGGGAGTTAGAAAATGTTATCATTAACATCAATGATAATAGGCTAATTATCAGGTTATAGCTGTAGGTCCTACATTGCTGTTCAGTCGCTCAGTTGCGCCCAACTCTTTGCGACCCCACGGACTGCAGCACTCCAGGCTTCCCTGTCCTTCACCATCTCCTGGAGTTTGCTCAAACTCATGTCCATCGAGTTAGTGATGCCATCCAACCAGCTTATCCTCAGTCGTCCCCTTCTCCTCCTGCCTTCAATCTTTCCCAAAGTCAGGGTCTTTTCCAGTGAATCGGCTCTTTGCATCGGGGTGGCCAACATATAGGAGCTTCAGCTTCAGTATCAGTCTTCCCAATGAATATTCAGGGTTAATTTCCTCTATGTATATATAAACTTTATAGCTTACATGTTCTGGGATTCTCCTGAGGGTTATCTTGTGTCATTCTTGTACCCATTTCCTAGTTGAGTATGTTGAGGTTCTGATAACCTGACCCATTTACCTGCAGTCACGTTTCAGGAATGGAACTGAGCCAGAACAAGTCACCTGACACCTAGCCCATTGTTCTTTTTACATAAAAGAATGGGAAAACGCTTTTGTACAATAGGCGTTCAACTTAAAAAATCTTGTCAGGAATTTGGAGAGGCAGTGCAAATATCAAATCAAGAAGTTATTGTATTGCCTTTTTTTTCTTTTTAATTAACCCAAAGAAGGCAACTGTGTGTATTCTAAACATCCAGCTGTTTGTTTTTTGTCTTCCAAACCTTTTTAACTAAACTAAACCAAACCTTTACCTTGTTTGGTTTTTGAACTGAAATGTCCTTCCTCAGCCAGATCCTCATGCCAAACAGGGTTTTAATTTTTTCAGAAGTAAATCTGAGCAAGACAATATAAGAGCTCCAAAGAACAGTAGTCTATGAGAAAACACATCATTTGTTTATTTGGCCATTTGTTTTAAGACAGAAGTAAAAACACTGGGTTGAACAGATCAGGAGGCTTCAGGCTATTTCCTCTGAGACCGTAAGACCGGGCAGGATGAAACGTGAATAGAAAGCACGCCAGATGCATACAGTCCAAATACAACTTTCTGTCGCACGCTGCTTTGGTTAGTTCTCTTTTTTTCTCAGATGCTAAAGCCCCTGACACTCTACGGAGCTGGAAAATAGAGTCATATGCAAAGTGATTAAAAACACCCCTTTGCACCAAGCCAGTCCTGACACAAAACACCTTTTACCCCCAAGGGGCTCACAGTGCTTCTCTTCGTGAACCTTCTTGGCTGAGATTAGTATCTCGAAAGTGTCAGAGAAGAATGCTGTCTAAATGGCTTAGGAGTATGATTTTATTTTTTCCCGTTCTGTTCTTCTATTTAGCCACTATTTTTCTTACTCCCCCTATCCTTCCCCTCCCCACTGCAAGATGTCTGGCACCCAACGTCTGGCATGAAATCTTACGGGTCTACATTTTCCGCAGGGCTGTGACAACAGGTTTCAACTTGACTTGCCATCCCCGGGAACATGAAGTTACATTTGTTTGTTTCTGAGGATAAGGAGGTTTGTAGCTCCTGGTGCTGAAAAGGGACATCTTTATGTTTGATTGGAGTTTTCTAAAGAGAAGATGAACTCATCTGTTGTGGATTATTTCAGAAAAGTATTTTATTGTGTTATATATTGTGAAAGCACATTCCACTTAGGCCTGACATTCTGTTGCTTTGTTGTTTTAAAGTTACTGTTAGTCTTGAGAATATCCACTGGCAGAAACCTCTACTTAGCCCCCTAAAAATGCTAGCAACGCAAGGATGTAAGGAATCATGTGTCTTGTAAATCAGGGTGTATTGATTCAATACACCCTGATTTTACAAGACTGGGAAACTGAGGCCAGAAAAGAGAATTGATTTTCTCAAAGTCAGAGCTGGTTCATGAAAATGTTCGAACTTGAGTCAGAATATCAGGGTACCTCAGATCCCTGGGATCTTTGACATGGTCCTGCGGAGGCTTTAAATATTCATTTTACTTTCGTAGATTTAGTCATTCTCTTATATTGCAGCTAGTTATATTTTTAAATGTAGCCTTTCCATATAATGGTATCTTTATCGATGTGAACATATTACTAATCTTTGATTATTTTGCAGAATTGAATATAATGATTTTCCCACTCTTCCTATTTTAAGTGCTGTTGTACACTTTTATTGAGTTTTGAATTGGAGAATACCACCAGTTTTATCGACTTCCAACAGACTGTGAGCTGTATACAGAAAATGATTTTAAAAGGGAGGAGAAAGGGATGGATGCATGGGTGGGTGGCTGGCTGGATGAATGCAGGGTGGTTGCATGGATAGATGGTCGATGGATGAATGGATGGATGGATGGATGTAAATTATGGATGAGTGGATATATAGATAGATAAATACATATATAAGGCTTCCCTTGTGGCTCAGACAGTAACATCTGCCTACAATGCAGAAGACCCCGGTTTGATCCCTTGGTCAGGAAAATCCCCTGGAGAAGGGCATGGCAATCCACTCCAGTATTCTGGAGAATTCCATGGATGGAGGAGCCTGATGAGCTACAGTCCATGGGGTCGCAAAGAGTAGCACATGATTGAGCAACTAACACTTTGAACTTCCAACATATATAGTCATATACTCATGCATAATTTAAGGATACGTTGCATTGCTTTTCACAGAGATCAAATTAATAAACCCTGTGCGCATGTATCTCCTCACACATCTCAGGACAGAGTCATCTTCTCTTTCTGGCTGCAGTGCCTGGTACCCATTAGATGCTGAAAATGACAGTAGAACGATAAATATTCGAAGGGCTCAAAGTTACGGGAAAAGCTGAGCTTCAGGATTCAACAGAACTTCATCAGTTGAACCAGCTATAGCCTTGAATCCAGATCTTTCTACTTCCAAATGTGGTCCTCTCCCCTGTCTCAGCTTTTGGGGACCTTACACTCTGTTGAGGTTTGAGGAGAGGCTGATCTTTTCCTGCAAGGCGTATCTGGGGTCTACCTCGATGCCTTTCTCTCAATTAATTAATTGATTTTTTTGTCTCTCCTCTCCCCCTCCCCCGTCCATCCCCCCTCCCTGGTGTGTTTACTCGCAGCATCCAGAAAGACCACCTTCCACCCGCTCTCTCCGCGGTTGAGCTGCACCTCTCTACTCCAATAAACCGTTTGCATTCCATCTGGCAAGCGTTTGCTCCGAAGACATTTCTCTGTCAATCTCTCCCGCCACATTAAAAATCTGTCATTACGGTTGCATCGCCGCCTGGCTCCTGAGATTTCTGACTGCTTTATTGCTCTCCTCATTTTTTCTTTTTTTCTCTTCTCTGCTACAGCCGAGAAGCAGAAATAAAGGTTTGTTGTTGAAACATGGCCGGGAGGAAAGTAGGAGGCACACACATCTGTCAAGATATTACCTTTCTTCAGCCAGGGATTAAGGTGTTTTACGGCACTCGCTGCCGAGCATCACACTGAATAAATTTTCTCAGTAGAACATAAAAATGAACTCATACATTTTGAACCAAAATCCCTTCTTTAGAGCCAGCCCAGATCATTATGCAGCGGCACCCACGTGCAGGGGGGACAGCGAGGCAGGAAGTGCCTGCCACCCAGCCCACCTCCCACCGAAGCCGCGTTATTCAAATGACAGTGGAGTCTGGGGCAGCATCTGGGTCAGGGAGATGCTGGTTGTGGATGCAGCCTTCCCTGCCTCCTGGGAGAGAGTGGAAGTATCCAGAAAGGACCTGGCCCCAGAGTCCACCTCCCCCTTCCTGCCTGGCAAAGAGGCATATTGAATCGAATCACATTCCTTGGGGAAGGTCCCTTGATCCCCCCTGATGCTTCCTCAGGACCTGCTCTGCAGGGCTCTGCTGTGATAAGTGTCTGTCCCAGGTCTGATTCGCCCACTGGTCCATGACCTTCTCCAGGCCTGGGGCACGTCCTCCACCCTAGTGCCTTGTGTCTACAAGACTTGGCAGTATTAACTAGGAGTATCACAAGTCCTTTTTTTTTTTTTTCTTTCCGTTTCCCTCTCTGCATTCTACTGTGTGCATAGATTAATCCATTAAAAATTCCCAGTAATCTGCTTCAGTGGACTATTCATATTTTCTTTTTTGTAGACCAATGAACTGAAGCAGAAAGAGGGCTGTGTCTTGCTGAAGGTTAGACAGTTAGCGTGGCGGGTCTGGGGTTTGAGCCCAGCAGGCTCAGGTCCATTCTGTGAACAGCAGGAAGCACCTGAAGGAGGGGGTGGTAGTGTGGCTTTGAAACATGTTTGTGGCACGGCAGGGGCTTGGGAAGAGCACTGGTGCCAGAGAACACTGTGTCATCTTGGTGTCCTCTGTCCCTCTGAACTGTCACAGTCTCACGTGAGGTCGCAGCGGCTCATGTCTCTGCAGAGCTCCGGATTGGTGCCGTGGGCTCTGGTTTCCTTTGCGCATCACCCCCCAACACACACAGGCCCGAAATACACATATGCACACTCACATACATACATTCACACACAGACACACTTTATTATTCCTATATTCATTCCTCTCTGCCTATGATGTCCCCCTACATGGAATTTCCTTTTTTAAAAAAGAAAACTCATATTTACCCTTAAAAACCTTTGCTTCTCTGAGCATTTATTCCTCATAAGCATTAGAGACTCCCAAAAGACCCCCAGAAGCCCTTTCTTCCCCTTTTGATAGTGGATGACACTCCCTGAGTTTTATTATACATCATCTGTCTGCATGTCAGCATCCCCAGTAATGATCAGAAGCCCCTCTGGTCTATTTATAAAAGGATAAATACAGTTAACAGTAGTCAGTCCTGCTGCAAAAGAACCTTTTCCTTATATATCCATTTTATGCTATTTGAAGTTTTTGTGGGTTTTTTTTTCAATGCACATGTAATACTTGCAATAAATTATGAGTTGATTTTATTTCAAGGTCTCTACTAAGTCCAGGGGGCCCGTCCTAAGGGACTAATAATATGTAGAGCCAGTGGCACCAGCTAAGGGGCTGTGACCATCCACAGACAGACCGCGTGAGAAGCTGGGAGCTCCAGCTTGGTTCATGTGTTCATGAACACAGGGGACTTGGGAACCCAAGTCAGGTCTCACCTTCTCAGGCTGAACCAGCCCTGCCCTAGGGACATATAGCTGTGATCTTGTCATCTTGGTGATTCAGGAACTGAGAAAATGTCCCTAGCTCCCCTGCCAGTTCCCTTTCCTTCCCTATTCGGTATGATTTCTGATCAGATAGATGGATCAGTTGGCACGACCATTGCAATTGACCTTGGCTGACCCCGGAATGAATGACCTTTTGAATAGTCGTTATTTGTCCTGTCCCAATCAGCCACGATGTAGAATTCCAAACATCACCCATACCCACCTGGGAACTCAGCAAGGAACAATTACCCCATGTATGGGGTGTGGGGCAGGGGGCATTTCCCAATGGCCCTGGGAGCCTGACTCCACCTGTTAAAGGACATCCAGCTTGCTGAGCTCAAACCCAAGTCAAGTTCACCTTCTGGAGGAGCAAGGAAAAGGGAAAATGAGAAGCTGGCAAACCTTGAGAGCCTACAAGGCAGTAAGCACAGGGGTAGATCGACATATTGATCGGATAAAATCAATTCTTGTCCTAACAACAGCCCTAAGGAGTGGGTTTTTCATTATCCCCATCTGCAGACGCAGAGGCTGAGCCCGCCTGGGAGATGATGAGGATGGTGAGACAGGAGCGGCTCAGGCACTAGGGAACAGACTCTGGGACCCCGTGACGCCCTGCACTACATCTCTGGCTCCACCTGGACAGGGAGGTGGGTGTGTGTTTCGGGGGGTTGGTGCAGAGTCAGCCTGCATGGGCTGGATTCTCATCTTCACCACTGGAAAGCCAAGGCAACCGGGATGACTGCCTCACTTCTCTACTTCGGTTGTCTCATCTGTATTGAGGAACTTACCCTGCTGCGCTATTGTGAGGATGAAATGAGATACTCCTTAGAAGCCTCAGCGTCTGGGCTGACATACAATAAATGCTCAATGAGCCTAGTGTTCCTAAGAATCCGTCTTGCGGAAGTGCCCCTCTTTGGGTTGATTCCTTGCTGTGAGTTCACACATGTAGAGACCAGGACTCTATTAAGTCTCCCTTTCTGCCTGCCCCTTCCTCAAATTTGTAAAATTTGTTCTGTTTGTGCAATTAATTTTTCCTTGTGACCACTGTGTAAAATTGGTGTCCGAGCCCCAAATGCTGTCAACTTGAGCATGTGAATCTGAAATCCACATCAGAATATGTCATGTGATATATAGACGTATTTTCTTCCGCTTAACTGTATCAGGTTCACATTACACTCACAGCCACTTTCGTCATCCCGCCAAACTTTGGAGTTTTATGGTTGCATCAAATGAACTGTGGCTATGTATCATCCCCAGTTGTCAGCCTAATTCTTTTGAATGAGTGGGGGTCTGCTGGATGGGGCACCGTGGATGCACACTGGCCAAAGGGTTGTGAAGGCCAGTGTTCTTCGTCCGGGCCCTGAGAACTGCCGGGGCTGACATGGAAGGCCCAGCTCTGCACCCCACCCCTGGGCCGGCCAGCTCTGCTCATCTCTTCCTCCTAGAAAATCCCCACCAATGATGCTTCCAAGAGGTCAGGTTTGCAAACAAGTCCTTGGCTTCCTTCTGCCAAAAAGCAAGCTGCTCTTCCTTGGTTTTCCACAACAATCATTGAGGAACCCACGTGGCTAGTGTCAGGGTCGCTTGCTGGCCCAAGAGAGAAAACAGAGCACTTTCTTCGATCAAGGGAGAGCAAGCAGGATGGGATGCAGGGCTGGGTGGGGAAGGGGAGCTCAGCATTTATAAACCAAACTCATGTGGTCAACCTCGGGTCACATCTTAGCAAGCCTGTGGGGGAAGACGGGTGTGAGCCTTGATGTTCTACACCAAGTATAGAGACAAAATTTTCTAGAAAGCTCAGCCAAAGCTCAGCTTTCGGTCCACAGGCCCTGCCACACCCCCACAGAAACAACTTTGGTGGACAGTGTTTTCCAGCTTCCATCTACCTCCCTTGTCAAGCACCCGCTCTGTGTCAAACACCGTGGTGGGTAATCCCACCTGCCTCTTCCCACTCATCCTCAGGTTGGCTGTGAACACCCAGAGGCCCAGGACCAGATACCTGACGGTGGGAATGAGTGGGGGCCTGCTG
Organism: Redunca redunca; assembly: GCA_006410935.1. Taxonomy (NCBI): domain Eukaryota; kingdom Metazoa; phylum Chordata; class Mammalia; order Artiodactyla; family Bovidae; genus Redunca; species Redunca redunca. The sequence continues at coordinate 1,792,707 of SJYQ01000463.1, forward strand.
GATGGGGCACTGGGAAATATGTGTCGAGGTCACTGCACCCCGCAGCAGCCCACATGGCTTCTCTCTGGTGAAGACCTCCCCTGATCGCCATGATAAGTCCCTTGACAAACCAACTATTTCAAATGATGTGCTTCTACACCCAGGCCTCTTTCAAAGAGTTGCTTTGAGAGTGGTTTAGTTTGAAAGAGGCAAGTTCAGTTGAATGGCGCAGTGGCCATGTCCCCTCTGTCCCTCTGGCCCCATTCCGGCCGGGGGAATCTTCCACGTGGGAGAAACCTCAGCCCCACAGCAGGCCTGGCAGCTGGCATAGGCTGCCATCTTCCTTCTGGCCCCAGACCCCGTGGCCTCCAAGCTCACGTTCAGCCTCCAAACTCACGTGCAGCCTCGCTGACCTCCGGGCCTGGCTGTGAGCGCATGCGCAGGTGGGGCCCCTGAGATGCTACCCCGGGCCCCGGAGTGAGTGTTTAGCCGGTTGACACCAGGCTTGTGGTTTGCTCTGCCGAAGCCTCCCCCTGAAAGGGGCCTTCCAGGGTGGTTTGCACACCGGACCAGGGCAGAGTTCTAGCAGCAAAGGATGTGACTAACCCACAGTGTCTTCTTAAGGACCTGAGACAGTGGGAGTCTCCAGGGTGGGGGAGGGAGGCATTTTTTCTTAGAATGTGTACAAGAGGTGTGTCTTTCAGCCCCGAATTCTCCCACCACATTAAAAAGAAATATGTCAAATTCGAATGAAGGTAAAGACATGTCCCTGAGTAAGAGGAAGAAGGGAAGTTGTTGGAAAGGTTGAGGATTAGACAGAAAAAACGGTGACCACGGTCTCAAAGACTGTTTGCTCGCTTGTCAGCGGGAGAAATAACTGCTGTTCTGTGTCTTGTGGGGACGCTCAGAGGTGGGAACAGGTGTGAGCGTTACTAAACTGCAGGGCGTGAAAAGGTGTGAGGGTTTCATATTAAAGTGTTATCCGAACTCACAGAAAGTAAAGGGGAGAGTCTGAGAGGGGAAGCAGGAGGGGAGGGGAGGGGAAGGAATAGGTTCTACATGGGTCTCCCCACCCCAGCCTCCACAGACCATGCACCATGCTTAGAACCAGGCAGTGCAAAGACTCTAAAGATGTCGAGTTCCATCAGAGAGGCCCAGGCTGAGGCAGAGAGAGCCAGATTCAGCCAGAGTCAGAGAATTTAATCAGAGATGCTCAGATTTCAGTCAGAGATGCCCATGTGCAGCTCGGAGATGCCTAGTTTCAGTCAGAGACTTCAGAAATCTTCAGAGATACAGCGAGTTCAATCGGATGCTCAGAGTTTAATCAAAGTAGCTTAGGTTTCAATGTCATGTGGCACCTTGGATGGGAGGGGGTTTGCGGGGGGCGGGGAGTGGATACATGTTCATGTATGACAGAGTCCCTTTGCTGTGCATCTGAAAATACCACAACATTGTTAACTGGCTACACTCCAATATAAAATGAAATGTCAAAAAAAAAAAAATTGTCCAAGATCTCAGTTCAGAGACATCCAGAATCCAGTCAGAGGTGCTCAAGTTCAGCGAGAGACCCCCAAGTTCAGTCAGAGTTTTGCCTTCAGCAGCATTAGGAGTAATCCTGTGTTTAAGGCACTACAAGAAATATTGGAGGATTTGCTAACTAGATTCAAAGGACACACGTGTCCACTAGTGCCATTCTGGGAAAACTTCCAGAAGTCCCCACCATCATCCAACCCCCGACTCGAGGTTAAAGTTCAAAATGAGCCATCGGTGCTGAGGGGAGGGTTCTCCCTGGATCCCCTTCTTTATTCTAATTTTGGAGTCTTGTGAGTATGTCTTTAGAGGAAGGTATGTTGGTTTTGAAGGAAGACTGTTCTGGGTAGAAACTGACCTCCGTAGCATGCAAGTCCTGTGACCTTGAGCAGAGCAGAATGTCTCTGCAAACGTAGGGAACAAAATAATTCTCTCAAGGGGCCATTATGAGGGTGGTGTTTGAAAACAGAGCTTCTCACAGAGACCCCAGTGTAAATTAGATCCTCAACAAATAAGAGTCCTTCTTCCCTAAATCTCATACAGAGGCCTGACCTGTGTGCAGGAGGGCAGGCAAAAGGTGGGAGGAAGGAAGAAGCAAGAAGGGAGGGAGCGAGAGAAAGGAAAGCTTTATAAATAGATCTATATTTAGCATCTAAATCCCTACATTTCCCCCCCTTATTCTCCAGAATTTCTTCCCCAGAGAATATTAGCCTTAGGTAAATGGGGATATTGTGACAAGCTCTTTATGTACAAATTCTCTCCTAAACAAATACACATTTTTTTCTATATTTCTGTAAATTTAACTCATCAGTGATCAACTACTACTGATTTGTTATCAGAAACTATTTGACTGACCAAATAAAAATATTATAAATTCAGTTTATAAATTCAGAAATCAGATACAGTAGTAACCCAGGGAAGTTCAGAGCCAGTCCATCTCAAGATTTGAAACAGAGAAGTTCAAACAAAAGAGTCCCCCCTCTCTTGTGAGGATTACAGGGCAAGAGGAGCTGTGGGCCCACCCCCCAGGGTTCAGGACTCTGTGGAGGGCACTCCAGGGATGGTGGTTGTCATTCAGTTGCTCGGTCGTGTCTGACTCTTTGCCATCCCATGGCCTGCAGCACTCCAGGCTTCCCTGTCCTTCACCATCTCCTGGAGCTTGCTAAAACTCATGTCCATTGAGCTAATGATGCCATCCAACCATCTCATCCTCTGTCACCCTCTTTTCTTCATGCTCTCAATCGTTCCCAGCATCAGGGTCCTTTCCAGTGAGTCGGCTCTTCACATCAGGTGGCCAAGGTATTAGAGCTTGAGATTCAGCATCAGTCCTCCCAATGAATATTCAAGACTGATTTCCTTTAGGATTGACTAATTTGACCTCCTTGCTTTCCAAAGAACTCTGAAGAGTCTTCTCCAGCCTCACAGTTTGAAAGCATCAATTCTTTGGTTCTCAGCAGTCCTTATGGTCCAGGGCTCACATCCATACGTGACTTCTGGAAAAACCATAGCTTTCACTATACGGATGTGTGTCAGCAAAGTGATGTCTCTGCTTTTTAATATGCTATCTAGGTTTATCACAGTTTTCCTTCCATGGAGCAAGGATCTTTTAATTTCATGGCTGCAGTCACTGTCTGCAGTGATTTTGGAGCCCAAGAAAATAAATTTGGGTTAGGGCTCGGCAGGTTGATAAATCCCTATGGAAGATTTTGGACTTTGTGCAGGGGACAGAATTTTGAGAATGAGGGGAATTGCTCTGGAGTGCCCATGCTTGTGGTTTAGAACCTAAAGGAAGATGAAAACATTCACCCATGCGCTCACATGATAGTAAAGTTCAAAAAGAAGTTGTGGCGGGCTGACCACCCCTGTCTGCTCTGATAGGATGGGGGCCAGGGATGCAGCTGACATCTTAGTTTAGGGAGCAGAACAGACCCCCCAACAAAGGAGGATCCAGGCCCAAATGTCAACAGGGCCAAGGTCTTGAACCCTGGCCTGAAGATCACCAACAAACCCCTTTCACGTGGTCCACGTAACACTTTCTGCATCGTTGCTGACTTCCATCTTCTCATCCGTGGGTCCCAGACCAGACAGTAGCTGACGCAGCTCAGGCCTTCTTAGGCTGAAGCCTATGCAGACCCCAGGCCTGCCTCCCTGAGGACCAGAGAGCTGCCGACCCCTGAAATGAGCTGCTCTGACTGTGAGTCTCGCAGGGGCCAAATCTGGTCCATCTCCTTCCTGGGGCTGGCCGGGACCAGAGTCGCGTATAATTAAAATGTATTGAATGGACTTATGTGCAAACAGAAGGACTGTCCACTGGACAGATTTGGATGACCCTCCAGCTTTATTGGGGCCAGTCTGCATTCTATCACACCTTAGCTGGTAACCTTGAACCGGTTGCTTCAGCTCTTTCCATTTCTTCTAGAGAGGAATAAGCATGATGTTATCCTCAGGGGTGGTTTCTGAGATCGCTGAAGTGTTTCAATGAGACTTTGAACATTTTGGGGGCCAGGTGTTTACACATCGAGGTCTCTGAGGGCAGGAGCCACAGCGTGTGGTCACAGAGTTTATCGAATGTTCATGAAGCTAGCTCATGCCGCAGCCAGGGACTGGAGGAGAAAGGATTTCCAGGCGATCCCAGTCTGGCCCATGGCTTCCAACTCTTCCATCCCAGACCACACGATGGATTTGTCCACACGTCTATACTGCAGGTGTTTCTGGAGCAACTAGTTGTTCCACTTGTGGGGACATGTGGTACTGTGTGCCTAGGGGGTGGAAAGGGCCAGAATCAGCTCCTGCCTCAAGGCCCTGGGGCCCTCGTTTATGCAGAGAAACACAGCAATGACTTCATGAGCCGGGGAGGCCCTCTTAGGGCAAGGACATCGGATCTTTCTGGCTTATTTAAAAAATGAAAGCCATCCTCAAGTCCAAGAGCATCAACTGTGATTATTAATCATTCAGGGGAGTAAGCCATGAGCAGTTGGTTTGCAGGCATAGAGATGGTGGGAAAATATGTACCTGCAGGGTCCTGAGAGAGAAAGAGCTGATCGCTGAGCTAGGACCATTTCGCTGGCGGGTCTTCCAGGGAGAGGCAGGACTTTGCTGCATCACATCAGCTAGTAGTTGGAGAAAACTGGGAAGGGCGTTCAAGGGGAAGGGATGGGACTAGTAGGAGGCACGTTTCTGTAAGGCAGGTAGCAGATATAGGTGGGAGACCTTGAGTGTTTCCGTTGCTGAAGAATAGATATGAGGGCAGATGTGGCCGGGGAAGTCAGTAGCGATGCAGAAAGTGTTACATGGACCATGTGAATGGAGATTGTTGGTGACCTCCAGGTCAGGGTTCCTGACCTCGCCCCTGTTGATGTTTGGGGCTGATGACCTTTTGTTGGAGGAACTGTTCCATGTCCTAAAGTAGGATGTCATCTGCTTCCACGACCTGCATCCGCTGGATACCCATAACATCTCTCCCCCAGCTGTGACAGCAGAAAAAGTTCCTAGGCATTGTCACATATCCTCTGGGGGACTACCTGGCACTCTGTTGAGAATCTGGCTCTAGATGAGAGACTGCAAGCATGGAGGGGCAGCTGGGGTTGACAAGAGGGACATGGGTAGGCAGTGAGCCTGCAGAAGCCAGGGCTGCCCACTGCAGGACTTCTGGCCTGATTCCACTGCCCGGCATGAAGTAGATCCTCTATGAACGGTGCTAAGTTACAGAGAAGGCAAGGCTTGAGAAGGCAAGGCTTAAGGGCCTTAAGGGAGCAAGGCCCTTAAGGGCCTTAAGAAGGCAAGGGCTTAAGGGCCTTAAGAAAGCAAGGGCTTAAGGGCCTTAAGAAAGCAAGGCTACTGAAGATCCTCAGAGGCTCTAGGTGTCCACGGGATTAGCACTCAGCAGGGCCTGGCCCTTGTCAGGCTACCCTCCGCTGGGCTGGGAGGCCACGCGGGGCACCTCCTTGGGGGCCGGGTCACGCTGGTGGCTGTTTATCTGCATGCCCAGGGCTGCCTGCTGGGCGTATTAGAGGCCATGAGATAATGATGAGACCTAGGAGGGGTAATTAAAAGCCGTGGTGGCATTGATCTGCTGAGGTTTCGGAGTGAACCCAGAGCACACGGGGCGACTCTCCATCTTACCTCATGCAGGCCTGACCTGATTGGCCCCCTGGGCATTGCTGGGGCCACAGCATCTCACCTGTGGCCAGGAGACTCCCAGGGCAGCAGCCGGGCAGGCTTCAGAGGCTGTACAAAACAGGCAGCCTGGGCCTGGGGGTAGCCAGCTGCTGGGCTCAGCCCTGGAAAGGCAGGAGCTGGCGAGTCTGTTAAAGACACAGGTCACCATTCTGCATGGTCTCAAAGGTTAACCTTCCGCCCCAGAGGTTCTCCAGATAAACGCTCTGAGATACTCTAGAGCCATGATGTCTGTCTTGGTGAAGGGTGTGTCCACCTTTGCAGTTCAGACTGTTTTCAGCCTGCAGTGTCTACAGGAAAGGTTGCTCTCTGAATGCGAACTAAACTATTCTTGACCCTCTGTCCTGGGCTGAAAACCCAGCATACTTTAAAAACTGAGAACTTGGAATATTTACTCATCTTAGTCTTTGTGAAGTTGGATGCTTTGATTGGAAGAATAATGCTCTGCTTGCTGTTAATACAGGTTATCAGTGATTTGCTTCTTAGTTGTTACTTTAGTTTCAAAACTGACCTAGTGAGTGGATGTAATACAGTATAGAGTCGGACAGCCCTCAGACCTGGTCTCAGGTCCACTCACATCTCTATGATCTCGAGCCAGTCACTTAAGGATATTGTTTCTTAGTCTTCCTGTTGGTAAATGGAGATAAAAATAATCAATGCCACAGTGAGGACTGAATAAGATGTTTGCAAAATCATGAACAATGAGGAAGAGTTAGTTCATCAGGTGAGTTGCTGTAGGCTTAAGATCCTTCTGCGTCCAGGCCCTGTGAACCGGCCATAAGAAGCCCACTTCACAGATGAGAAAACTGAAGCAGCAAATTTTTTTTTTATGAGGTGGGGTTCCATAGTGAGCCTCCCCACTCAGCCCATCTCAAGGACAGCTACCCAGGCGCTCGCTCTGCAGGAAGCCCCAGGATTGCCTCCCTTCCCACCCACCCGAGCCTGAACTGGCAAGTACCCTGCCTAGTTACGTAATCACAGCCTCCGTGTGTCTCTGTGAAAACCTGGCCTATTTTTCTGCTCTCAGCCTTCACCACGTGGCAGAGGGGTCGGGGGGTGGGGGATGGGAGCTGCATCTCTGCTCTTCATACTGTAAAGGAAGTAACAACCCTATCAGATGGGAGGAAGGAAAAGTTTCTCAGGGCCTTAACAAAATAGCCCGTCTCCCACGCGAGTGCAGGCCTGCGGTCAGATCACTAGTTTAAATGTAGATGGGCCTGTTTCTTTCTTGTAAGCTGCCTGGAGTAGGTTGAAAGAGTCTTCCGGATTTTGGAGAGGATGCTCTGAATTAAAGTCTTAGAAAAAACACCACCTCCTCATGATTGCAGCCTCATGCCACCCTTTGTAACAAGGGTGATGCCTGAGCTGTGATCGGCCAGGGGGACGTCTGCAAACTGCTCCAAGTTAAATGCAGAGTGTCACCCAATGCTGATGGAGAAAAGCTTGGAGGAAGGAATGACCGTGTTCTGAATGCCCTGGTCCATGTGTCTATTTAATAGAAGTTTGATCTGACTGACACCAGGCTCTTCCAGGTGACGACAGTCACAAGCACTGTCTGCAGAATCTTTACAGAGCCTCAGATCCTGGGCTGTCGCGGCCAGGCTGTGACACTCTGCCGTCCACTGCTCTGCTTGGTGTGTGTGCTCTGCTTGCGACTGACATCAAGTTTATAACCTGAAACTGTGCATGATCCTTGGGCTGCCATACGTGCCGTCTGTCACATGGAGAAAAGAGAGAGCGTTCCCTGTCTCTTAGCTCGTACCAGTCCATAATCTTACAGTTTCAGTTTCAAAAAAGCTTTGCAAACCAAAGTCATTTTCCTTTTTGATCTGGTGGCAAAACTGGACTTGAACTGACGGGACGGGTATAAGGCTATTTATAGTCCTTTTCCCCCACACAGTATGAATATTCATACATTTTGCTGCAGAAATCTGAATGCATGCTATCCCACGAGGTGCTGCCCCAGAGTCTTCTTGGAGGCGGGATGTGTGGGGGGGCTGCTGTTGTATAGTATACAATTGTGCCACACAGTAGAATTCTCTAAAGGGCCAAATTCTGATTTCTGAAGGGCATCTGGCCCCAGTAGTTTCCGAACAAGGATGGCGGGCCTGTGAATCGCAGCTGCTGCCCTCTTCAGAGTTGGACTCTGCACACAGTGTAGGGTGGTGGCAGCTGTAGGCACTGGAGATCAGATCAACTTTGTCCTCGAGTCTGCTTGATGCAGGTGAGGCCTGCAGCATGCCCAGAAGGTGGAAACCATGGGAGCCTCAGTTTCCCCATCTTCAGGACAGAAAGAGATAACAAAGCATCTCCCTTGCAGGACTGCTGAAGGCTGATGGGGCTGATGTGTGAAAGGACCACACAGGCATGGCCTCTGGGGGCATGCTCAACTGGGTCCCCATTTTCAGCTGCTCTGAGTAAGTGGCTTTCAGGCCTGATGCAAAGATGCAGTGAAACTCTCACCTCTTCGGAGATCCCTGCCCTCAGCCTGAAGTCAGATGTGGCCCCAGGGAACCTGGGAAGGGGCGATAATGACACACGGAGACCTGCGGAGTCCGCAGCAATTAGCAGGAGCCACCAAGACCTCTTCAGTATTAATTAGCTGCCCCTGACCTGGTGCTGCCGGGACTCCCAGCCTCTCGGGGGCACTCAGGGAGGAGCGCAGCCCTGACCTGGAGAGCTGAATAATTAGGACAGAGTTTGGCTTCCCAAGCGACTAGGGCGATGATGCAAGGCTCTCCCTGGGATCAGGTGTGAGACAGGCTCTCTGGACAGACAGACAGGGGACACTGGGAGGAAGGACAGCGAGGGGGGGCAGTTCTCCCGTACTCAGCCTCCCCACTTCTTCTCTGACGGTTAGATTATGATTCAGCTCCTCTCGTTCTCTCTCCAGGTATTTCTCCTGTCTCTCTGTGGACGGTTACTGCAGGAGTGCACTCAGGCCACCAAGCACAAACAGCCATCTGGGCACAAAGCTTCGTGGATGGGACAGCCGAGGGTCCTGGCTCTTCTCCACTGAACCCAGGGTTAGCTCCCCAAAGAAGGTAATTCATAAAATGCAGGAGAGCTTGCCTTTCCTGGGTGAATTTTCCACTTTATTTCAGACATAGGTATTCAGTCAAGCCAGCTGCTTGCCAGGTACATTTTTGATCCTGAGGATACAGTAGGGAACAGGAGAGAAAGTCCTTGATCTAATATTGGGGGGGGGGCGGCAAGAGAGAAATATAGAGATAAAGCAAAGAATTTCAGAGGGTGATAAGTGCTACGAAGAAAACTAAAGGTGGATAATAGGATAGAAAATGCTGGAGGCAGGAGAGGATGATCAGGGAAAGGGTCTTTAACAAAGGGACACTGAGGTCATAAGAGTGAAGTGGCCAAAGGAAAAAAAAGTCTCGCTAACTGGGAAGAGCAGCCCCGGGGCAGACAGAGCAGAGAGTGCAAAGGCCCTGGGGCAGAAGCCTGCTTGGCATATTTAAGGACAATCAAGGAGGGTGTGGAGCTTCCCTGGTGGTTCAGATGGTAAAGAATTCGCTTACAATGCAGGAGACATGGGTCCATCCCTGGGTCAGGAGGATTCCCCTGGAGAAGGGAACGGCAAGGCATTCCAGTATTCTTGCCTGAAGAATCCCATGGACAGAGAAGCCCAGTGGGCTACAGTCCATGGGGTCACAAGGAGTTGGACATGACCAAGTGACTATCACTTTCACTCTTTCACTTCTCAAAGAGGATGTAGGAGAGATGAGGCGAGAATATAGAGTCAGAGAAGCCAAATGTTTCCTCAGTTAATCACTGCACTCTTCTACATAGAGGTCATCCACGCCATTTCACAAAAAGCGAAACTGAACTAGAAAATGGAGTGTTTGCGCAACGTCACCAAAACTTTAAGTTACAAAAGAGGATCCTAACTCAAGTCTGCAAAGCACAAACCGTTTCCCACAATACCTTTCAAGAGCTGGAGAATTTAGAAAAAGTTGTCTAAGCCCCAGCCAGCTAGTGATGCCTTATCTACTAAGAGCTGTAGGGACTTAGTAACTCTCCCAAAGATGCCTTATCTACTAAGAGCTGTAGGGACTTAGTAACTCTCCCAACCTGCGCGGCACGTGACAACCGTGGAAATCCAGGCTCCACCTTCTAAGAGGAGCAGCCTAAGGATGGGTTGAAAGTAAAAGTGTTAGTCAGTCACTCGTGTCTGCCTCTTTGCAATCCCATGGACTGTAGCCCATCAGGCTCCTCTGTCCACAGAATTCTCCAGGCGAAAATACTGAACCCTTTCTCCAGGGGATCTTCTCCACGCAGAGATCTAACCCTCGTCTCTTACTTCTCCAGCATTGAGAGGCAGGTTCTTTATCACAAAACAAGCAGGCACTTAGGACTAGGCTGAGCATCTCATCCAGGGCTTGAAGGCAGTGAGGTCTCCATCCAAAGCCTGACCATTCGCCACGTTGGATGGCGCTGGATACAGATGAGACGGGAAAGTCCAAATAAAGAAGACCAGAAAAAAAAAAAAAAGTCATCCTGGTATTTGAAAAGTTCCTTTTATTGGATTGATCGGATTTCTGAGAAATCAGCAACTTCATTTAACTGACAAAAGACCACTTTTCCATCGAGAGGAAAAAAAAAGTTATTATTTTAACCTCCCACTTGATTCCTTTTTAAAGAGTGAAACGTGATTTTGAAAGAGTAATTACATATATTTATATCCTATGAGTGGGAAGCAGAGCCCGTCAATGAATCACCTGCTTTCTACAACTCTGTGTCGGCCCAGACACGTGAGATAAACCTAAAGTTGATGTCTGAGGGGTGGGACCCCTGCCCTGATTGGATAGTCACTTGTTGGGGGAGGGTTGAGATGGAGGAGGGAAGATGCTCCCACCTGCCTCCCCATCCTCCTTCACAAAGAGCAGTCACTTCACTCAGGGATGGAAGTGTTCATTCACTCACGTTTTCTGCTCCTCTTTCTCTCTCTCCCTCCCTCCCTTTCTCCTTATACAAACATTTACCTGCTACCTACTGGGTTCCAGCCCCTTGCTTGTGTGAAAAGCCAAAGACCAGCAAGAAGCCCTTGATTCTTCCTGAGTTAAATGTATTTATGAGAAACCAGCCCAGGTTCCTTCCCTCAAAACCCTCACGTTCCAGGGATGCACATGTAACTTGTGACATCAGGATACGGCCTGAGATCCAGAGAGAAGCAGCCGAGGTTCTCAAGACTCCGAGGACCCGGGTGGGAAGAGGCTCTGCCTTGGAGAGAGGGGGTGCAGCCCCAGTCTGGGGGCTCCAGGGCATCAAAGCAGGACAGAGGAGCCAGCCAGTGCCCGTGGGAACAGTGGTGTTTGTCAGAGTGGATGCAGGAAAGGATATGCACCGCTCTTTACATGGAAATAGTGATCACTCGAGGCTCTGAAACCCAGGCTGACTCACATCCTCTAGTAGGAAAGCCCCCACCCCAGTGCCTCCCCGGGGTTCAGCCAAATTGCTGGAGACAAACAAGGGGCCCCAGCACAGCAATCACAACGCCAGGATTTTTGTTCTGACCAGTTATACCCTAAACGGGCCCTTAAGATCATATTCTGACTCTTGGGATTTTCTGAGGCCTCAGAAACCAACTTCATACAGAGGTGAGGGTGTGGAGCACAAGATACTTCTGTGGGCAGACCAAGAGTGTCTAATTAGATATGAGGCTTTGGGCAAATTGCATAACCTTTATAAGCCCATCTCATCACCCGTGAATAAAGGACTATCACCCACTCCATCTAAGTGCTATGAAAAATGAGTCGCTGTATTACAACACTCTGTAATCTGTCATATTTATTATAAATAGGAGAGAATTAACATTCTGTAAAGAATTTATTGATATAATCACGCCCGGTGTGTGTGTGTGAGAGTATAAATAATAAATGGATCTATATATGTGGTGTTATATATGCCAATATATGCAATTTGATTTTAAAAATGGGTCTTGAAGTATTGTTTTAACTCTCATAGCTTTCTGATGGGCCTGGAATCAAATTAGTCGACGGCTATGACTGCCATGGGGAAAGATCATTTCAGGAATGATAAGAATTGCCATATCAGTTAGCACTGGCTTGTTAATGAAACTTCAAAGTTGAAACCAAAGTAGGAGTCTTGCAGATGGCTCCAGAGAAAACGTCGCACATTTCTGCAAATCTTCTTTCTGTCTTTAATGAATGTGTCACCTCTCTGCACTTGCATTTGGGCATCATGGCCACTAGTCAAATTTTCACTTTAGTTCATGTATTTTTTTTCCTCGTTTAATCCTGAAAATCTGTAGCCACATCATCAGCTCCTTCTTAATTATACCATATTCTTTACATCTGTCCTGCTAAATAACTCTAATTGAAATAGCACCGGCGTGAATTTTTGTAATGTTCCCCCCAAGACATCCCCAAAGTGACTCACGAGAAAACAGACTGAAGTCACAGCTGGAAGCACGTCAAGGATCATTTCCATTTTTACATGATTAATTTGAATTTAATATCTTAAATCAAAACCTGATTAATTTAAATAAAATTTTGATGGTGCCCTGCTTCTAATATACATTGCAGTAATTAGATTCGGCTTAATGTGATTTTTTTTTTACATAATTAAAAAAAAGGGGGAAGTCAAGTGTAACAATGCAATGTTGATACAAATCTGTCTAAATATATATAGGGGACCAGTGTTTTGGACATTATTCAGGTGAAGAGAGAGTGGTTAATGAAAGGGATGATACTGAGCTGATAATAAATATTCATATTCTGTGCTTGCCCGTATCTCAAGAGAAACAATTCATCCTGAAATTAAAAAGGAGACAAAGTTTTCATTCCAAATATGTGAAACTCACCGTGTGTCATGGAACCAAGAAATAAATCACGGACAACATACAATCTTGCTGGACTTCCCCCATGTGTCCATGCGTGTAGTCAGTCGTGTCTGACTCTTTGCAACCCCAGGGGACTGTATCCCACCAGTTCTCTGACTCTGGAATTTTGTGGCGCGGTGATTAAGAGTTCACAACTAAGACACAACTAGAGAGCCCGTGAAGCCCAACCGGAGATCCCACATGATGCTGCAAAGATCCTGCGTGCCGCCAATGACTCGACACAGCCAGATAAATAATTATAGATAAATATTATATATATGTGGATATACATGGATATACACACATATACATGTGTGTATGTATTCGTGTATATGTACATAAGTATACCCATACATGTATGTGTATATGTATATATCACATATATTTATACATATATGTACATATACATATATAATGTATATATACAATCTCACTCATGCCAAGGTACACTTCTCAAGTTCTTCAGATGCTGAGTGAATGCCTCCTATATCCCACGGTTGCAGCACTATAGACCCTGCCCAGGCAGCTGGGAACATGGGGCAGACTGCTGGCAGCTCCCTGGCTTTAGAAATGCCACACTCTGAGGACCCTGCTCTGCATGACTTCCTCCTCTTGGGAGAAGGAAAGGAGTCTGAAGGTTATTGTAAGCTTTTCATTAAGTTCGTTCTTCTGTTTACCCCAATTCTAGTTAGCCTAGATTTATACACTATGAAGTCCCCTACAAAGAAGGAAGCATCCACATCCAGACATTTCAAGAGAAGGATCTCATTCCAGAGAGATCTACCTCAAACTCCCTCTGTAGTAACCAAGAGGAAGTAACCTGATAGGAGAGTCCTTCAGAGAGATTCTGAAAAATGTGTTTTCTAACCTGAGTCTTACCCCTATTTGGATGCGTGACCCTAGACCAGACACATCTTCTCAGACCAGAGTCAGTAGCTTCGGAAGATGATTGGACGTGATGAAAGTGGAAGTGTTAGTCTCTCAGTTGTGTCTGACTCTTTGCGATCCCATGCACTGTAGCCCACCAGGCTCCTCTGTCTATGTAATTCTCCAGGCAAGAATACTGGGGTAGGTTGCCATTCCATCTGAGCCACCAGAGAAGCCCTTTTGGGGCTTCTCATGATAAGTGTCTTCCAAGCTAGTTCTGCAGGACCCTTGCCTGGAGAAGATGAGCCTCAGAGATCTCAGAGCTAAAGAGGATTGAGATGGCCAAGGTCTGTCCCACGCCAGCGTTCTTGGGTGGATTCATTTGATGTTGTCCTGCAAAAGCAGAGGTCCCTGTCTGAATGTTAATGAACTCATGATTTTCAGAACCAAAGACGAAGGAGGAGGTGCAGTAGACGGCAGAGCAGAAGGCAGGCTGAGACCGATGACTCCTGGGTCTTCCAGTTATTTATTAAACGTTGGCTTTCCTGGTGGCTCAGTTGGTAAAGAAACTGCCTGCAATGCAGAAAACCTGGGTTTGATCTTAGGGTTGGGAAGATACCCTGGAGAAGGAAATGGTTACCTAAGCCAGTATTCTTGCCTGGAGAACCCCATGGTCAGAGGAATCTGGCAGGCTTATAGTCCATGGGGTTGCAAAGAGTCGGACACGACCGATCAACTAACATATTCACTTTCAAGGAATCTTTGGAATATAAGAAAAAGAGATGAGATAACATAGACCATGTGTTATCCAGAATAAAGGCTGCTGGTAATGATAAAAATTACTATTGTTATCCAAACTTAAATTTCACATTCCCTTTGAACCCTGGTGGCTCAGATGGTAAAGCATCTGCCTGCAATGTAGGAGACCTGGGTTCAATCCCTGGGTCAGGAAGATCCCCTGGAGAAGGAGATGGCTACCCACTCCAGTACTCTTGCCTGGAAAATTCCATGGACAGAGGAGCCTGGTAGGCTACAGTCCATGGGGTCGCAAAGAGTCGGACATGACTGAATGACTTCACTGTCTTTTGAATGAATCACTGGTATTAGATATTTTCTATATGCATAGCACTACTGTGTGCAGAGCAGTGAAAGTCCTGTTTTCTGTGAATCAGAAACTGCAAAATAACGCTCTACATCAGTAAAATGCCTCCTACTATAAAGATTTATTAGCCACCTCTCTTCTCTCTTCCTTTTCACTCCCTCCCTTCTTCCTTCCCTTTTCCTCCTATTCTTTATTTCTTCCACCAATTCAGGATCCATACTCAGGGCTGATTTCCTTTAGGATTGACCAGTTTGATCTCTTAGTCAATCCTAAAGAAAATCAACCCTGAATATTCATTGGAAGGACTGATGCCGGAAGTGAAAAACTCCAATACTTTGGCCACCTGATGTGAAGAGCCAACTCATTGGCAAAGACCCTGATGCTGGGAAAGATGAGGGCAGGAGGAGAAGGGTGTAACAGAGAATGAATGAGATGATTGGATGGCATCACAGACTCATTGGCTACGGATTTGAGCAAATTCTGGGAGATAGTGAAGGACAGGGAAGCCTGGTGTGCTGCAGCCCATGGAGTTGTAAAGAATCAGACACAACTTAGTGACTGAACAACAACAACAGCAAACAGTTTACTCAGAAGTTTGTCCAGGCACCATAACCCCACAGGGTTTAGGGAAGAGAGAAATCACCAGGCGGGTCAGAGCACAGAGGCAGGAAAAGAATGTGATGTGCAGAGACTCAGGGAAAAACATCTGCCTAATTTTAAATGGCCAAAGGTCACACTTAGTCTAAGTTCAGTCATTAAATTGTTGCTTGAAGGGTTTGATTTGCATGTTTCAGAGTGAGTTTTAGCTGCGATGAGGATGTTTGAGAGCTATTTAGAAGAGAGCCCGGCCTCATGTCATGAAAGGGAGGGAAAGCTTGACCTCAGACTGTTATTCATGACCTTTTATCCAAACTGGACAGAGCTCACTTGAAAGTCACTTTCAGATCTCCCTGTGGGTTCCCTCCGGAGTCTGAAGTATCCGGTTACTGCAGCTGTCTGCAGCACTCCCCATAATGACTGTAATTCTGATAGCTGCTGTGGATTTTGGACACCTACAGAGCATGCTATGCTCACAGTTTCCATACAACATCCCTAATCCTTTGTCCTCTCTATATAAGGTGTAGTATTCTAACCACTTGCCAGATGTGAAAACTGAAGTCTGCAGGAACAAAGGAACTTAGTTGGATCCCAGCACCGGTTGGAACCAGGATTCAAATCAGTCTTGTCTGCCCCTCTTTGCGCCACTGGATGGGGATGTGCCTCTTGGTCCAGGTACGTGACTGATGGACCATTCCGCCCCTGGAGGCCAGGCTGTACAGAACTCTCTGATGCGCTGCTGGACAGAGCTGCTTCTGTTGGTCCAGGTACATGGATGATGGACCAGTCCCTCCCCGGAGGCCAGGCCAGACTGAACTCTGACAGATCCGTAGCTACATATCTGAGAAGCTCTGTGTCGATGAACCAGCTTGCGCCTGCCTCACCAACACATCTTCTGATGCTTCCAATTGACAGAAGGAAAAGAACTCAAACAAGAATTTCAAGGAAATCGCTGATTTATTATTCATCACAGAGGGTCTAACATGATGACTTTCTAATCTGACAGCCAGGACTTTCGATGACAATCAACAATTTAATTTCTTTCTAAATTTAGATTTTTTTTTTTTTCCCTCAACACCAAAGCCAGCTAAAAATAGCTGAGTGGTGAATGTTAGAGGGGAGAATTTTACCGATTACAGCTTTTTTGTGTGTGTGTGTCAAAGTTAAAGTCAAAACAATATTAATCAGAAGGGGTTATCTATAATGAATCACCATTCAGTTCAGAAGGAAAGGGGTTGGGGGAGATGTGTCTGCCAGCCACTGAAGGAATGTTCTTTCAAAGAGCTACATCGGACTATAGACTCCAAGAGAAAGGTTGTGGATCTTTCACACCCAGCAGCACGAATCAAAACTCCTCGACTCTGGTCTAACTTGCTTTTTTATTATGAGGCAGCAGCAGGTAGGGCTTGTATGGGCTGTGATTTAAATGGTTAATTGAAAGGGAGCCCCAGTGAGCTGTTTCTGGCTACAGTATTACTGGGACAATCTTATCTGAATTTACAGAGTTATTTCCAATTTGGAAATGCTGTGTACATGTCTGCCAGATAAAATCCTCAAACGTCCCAGACCTGAGGAAAGGGGCCTTGCTGTTCTAGACCCTTCTGCACCTGCCCCTTTCGCCTCTCCACCTCCTCTTCTTCTCTCTGGTGCCCTCCCCTCCTCCTCCTTCCTGCCTGTGTTAGGAAGTCATTTCACTCCCCAAAGCCACAACCTGCACTGAGTCATTGAGCCATGGGATGAATAGGAAACCAGCCTCCACGCCCCATTGGACAGAAGAGGAAACAGAGGGTCAGAGAGGTCCTTCAAGCACCTCTTACAAGTCCTTACAAGTCCCATTGTAACAACTTACAATGAGACAGTGACATCGTTCAGATCAGACTCCAGGCTTTGCTCCTTCTAAGCCCAGTGTCCTCTGGGTAGCTTGGAGGTCACCAGAGGGGTAGCCTCCCCATAGGATCCGATATGAGGTGGTGACCTGAGATTACATGTGTGACAGCTAAAACCACGCAGTCTGCTGACCATATCATCATGACTTGACTCTTCCAGAGCATCCTTGCCCAGGAAGAAAAAAAGTTGTACATATCTTCATAATGAACCTCAGGAACAGAGAATGATTCTACTTTTTAATAGAAAGCATCAAACAATAGTGTATCACCAAGATTTCAAAATCTTCGCCTTGCAGTGTCCACCCACCCTAACCTACTGTATCTGGACTCTTTCCATCTCTGGTAGTCAGCGAGGCACCACATTGCAAGACCTGCCTTAAGTCAGACTCCAAAATCCTTGTAAATATCTTGACGTTGGCCCAGCTTCCTCCACCTCATCCTAGTCAACCACTGGGACCATGTCAAGGGCGTGCTCTCAGGAAGAATGAACTCAGCATCCTCAGATCAACAGGGCACATTTGGAAAGCCAGCATCCGGCCGGGGTAGGACCCAGGACAATAAATGTGATACATGTGTGCAGGTGGGATGACGCACTGAAGGAACACCGACTGATGAACAAAAATGCTTCCGTGGAGAGGGTAAAGGTGGAAACGAACACTTGCCGCAGTCTCAGCCCAGGGTGGGCGTGGAGCCTCTGATAGAAAGAGGAGGTCTTGGCCCTCCTGGGGCTCCCGGCTCCAGTGATGCCCCACATCACAAGGGGGTTTGATGAGGAGTGAAATGGCAGACTGGGTGAGGGCAGACAGCATCTTTCGGTTGATTGGGAAAATTCTGAGACAAGATGACTTGAACTTGACCAGGAGCATCCAGGTTGAGAATATGAGAAGACCTTGCCAGGAGAAGGGCATAAGCTTGGCACTGGGGCCCCAAGCACCCTGCATCCAGGCAGAAGTGGCCCAGGTACACATTGGGTGCCTTGGGGGCTTCAGGCTAATGTCTTAGCCTTGCACATGTCAATGCCTTCATTCATTAAAAGGGAAACATACCAATAGTACACACCATGGCAGGTAACTTTCAGTGGTAAGCACGGAAAAATGACCACGTGTTTATTAGCTTCTTTGACTCTCTTTTTTGTCCTCTGTCCAATAGAGTTTAGGAACAAGTCTCCAGTTTGTAATGAAACACATCATTTGGGGAGCTTTAATGTGCTCCTAACAAACTTTTAATTAAAAAAACAAAAGCCAATAGCCACCATCTTATTAGAAATTCAAGGGTGGATTTAGAAGCTACCCATTCTACTGTTCCAAAACAGTTGCCCTGTCCTCTACGGTTGCTCTGTCTCTCCCATTCCTGAACCTGTCTCCTTATTTATAAGGTGAGTGGGGTGGGGGCACAGGATGACTTAGAGAGGAGCAGGTGGTCTCGACATCAGCCCTCACCTCTGTAGCCCATCCCCCGTCTCATCATCTTTCAAGAACATCACCTTTGCGAACTCGTCTCTTGCCTGAGTTGTGAGGAGTATCTCCGGCTTTGTTTCTCTATTATAATAGATGTAAATTAATGTTTTGCCTTTGTTTGCCGTGGTAATCATAGAGGCAAGTATATATTCCTAACAGCTATCTTATTTTCAATTTGCAAAGCGTCCTGTGCTTAATCCCATGAGGCAGCCCATGGCTCCAGATATGAATTTTAAAAGATAATTAGCCCAGTGCAGGAAGCGCTCTCCACACAAGGAGCAGGCACTGGAGCCTGGTCAGAGGGGTCCTCCAGGGGACCCTGGTGGGTCACGGTCCCCCCGCCATGATTTATTACTTTTTTTCATTGCTCCTGCCTTTGTGCAAACCAGCTGATTTGTTCATGAAAATTTAAATCATGTCCATACTAGAAGCTGAAATTTCTTTGGGGGGTTGTTATTTGAGCATCCCCACCACTGCCCCCCACCAATATTTCTTTTTATGCTATTCATGGAAGGTGACAATTTATTTTCTTTTCCCTTTTCCTTTTTTTTTCCTATTTTTTTAAAAAAATAAAAACCGTCTAACTGGAAGAGCACCAGGCCTATGTTGTTTATTTGTATTGTTTGAGGCCAATGGCAGATTAAGTAGCCATCTATTAGAAACAGCCTCAGAAAGTCCCAGGGCCAGGAGACAAATGTTCTGCTCAGCCCCGGTCATGGATTGTTCCTGTGTGAACTTTATCCCCAGCAGGAAATCAGTTCTGAGAACAAACAGGCAAGTAAACAGGCTGAGGAATTGTACTGTTCGCTTGCATCTCTGGGACTTTCGTCAATGGAGCATCAGACCCAAGCAGGCTTTACTGTGTTTGCCTCTTGGACTTGATGCCCAAGTGTGGCACTGCCATGTACCTGGCAGCATACCAGGGGGCCACGGGGACATGGGCAGAGTCTGCATTCTCTGCGACCAAAGGCAGGTGGGGACAAGAGCTACAACAGAGGTACTGGCAACAATCTTCACTGTGATCAGAGGAAGCAGAGCAGATCCTTTCCCTCTGACAGAGTCTGGGGTGCCTGCCTGGAGGAGGTGCCACTTGAACTGCTCAAAAGTAGGTAACTCACATTTTAGTTGGATCAGGCCGCTACTCGTTTGTCCCAACTCCCACAAGAATGAAACCGCGAGGAAAGGAACAGCTGGCACACAGGGAAGGTCAACTGTGCAGCAGGCGGTTTCCTAGGGAGCCCGTTTCCTGAACATCACCGGGACTCATCCCCGTGACCTTGGACTTGTTCTGACATCTAGACGAGGACCCTGAGACACAGAAAGGATTGAAACATACTCCAGGATCTTCACGAAGGGGCACAGGTCAGGATCAGAACCCCAGCAGTTTTCCCACAGAGGCCTTGCTATAGCAGATAACTGGTTCAGGGAGGGGTCACCCCCCTCAACCCGGACACCCTGATGGGGAGTCGAGACAGAAATGTACTTCAAAGCTTCATTCAAGGAGGTATTGCATCACAGGACGTGCTGGGCTGGGACTGAGATGCCTCCTTCACAGCAGTTTGCAGCCAGCTTTGGTTGACTTCCATGTAGTCAAAGAGCTGAGCTTCAGTTTATGTGCTCGAATTCAAATCAGGTTAATAAAAAATAAATAAATAAAGGCAACTTAAAGGCATGTTTCCCCTTTATTGCATAAGCTGCTAGGGGACTTCCCTTGTAATGAGTGAAATGTCACTTCATCTTTAATTCTTAGAGTTCATGGAACCCTGTGCTGGAAAGGTATGTGTGTGTGTGTGTGTTTGCGTGCACGTGTGTGCTCACTACTTATGTGGTATAACTTTCTGTGAACTCTAAGAATTAAAGATGATATATATCATCAGTATTAGTTGCTCAGTCGTGTCTGACTCTTTGCGACCCATGAACTGTAGCCCTCCAGGCTCCTCTGTCCTTGGAATTCTCCAGGCAAGAATTCTGGAGTGCATTGCCATTTCCTCCTCAGGGGATCTTCCCAAACCTGGGGATAGAACCTGGATCTCCTGCGTTGTAGGCAGATTCTTTACCGTCTGAGTCACCAGGGAAGCTGTGTATATATATATATATGTAAAACACAGACTATTGATGTATATGTATGCATCCATCATACACATATATGATAAAGAGAATCACACTGAGATTTCAGGTCGACTTCAAAAGTGTTGAGATCCTTTTGAAATTTGTTCTGACTTGTCCCTGGCATTTGCTATGTTGTCACATGCTTGGAGATTTCCTCCTGGGCATTTCTGAATTTTTATCCTATGTGGCTGCACAGGGCACTTTGTATTCAAATGGACAGCTTTAAAAAAAAAAATGAATACAACAACTTATTGAAGCTCTCTAGAAGGGAGAGAAAGGACAGTTCTGGAGCGTTTTGAAGCATGTCCTTCCTCCATCTGGGTCCAGAAAGGCAAGGAGCCTCAGTAGACACATTTCCTCAAAATAAAAAGGATGGCTTGGAGTTGGCATCATTTCACTATAAATCTTGAACTGTTCACCAGCAGTCCTGTTCAGAATCTCATTCGCTTATGTTTCCATGTACTTTGTGATTTCAGGGAAGAACAACGTTTAGACCCTGTGAGAGGGTACCTACAATGCCATAGAAAAATCCAATCATAAAATGAAGAGCCAGCTTCCAATTGGTGAAATCTCATCTTGGTGTGACCAAAAACAAGCAAACAACAACAGAACAAAAGCTGAGTGTCTCCACATAGTGGTGTTTTAATTTTGAATGGCAAGGAAATCCTATAAGGCAGAATGGAGGCTTCACTGGTGATAGTCTGGTACCCGAGAGCTTGGTTATCAAAAGTCTGTTTCTTTGAGTCTCTTTCTCTTTTGCAAATACATGTATTTGGGTGATTTTTTAAAAATTCCACTAACAAGTGATATCATGTATTTGTCTTTGTCTGACTTGCTTGGGGAGGGGGTAATGTGGTCAGGGTGAAATCAATTAGGAGTCTGGGTTTAACATATACACATATATACGATAGATAATCAACAGGGACCTACTGTATAGCACAGGGAACTCGGCAGATTTTGTAATAACCTCTATGGGAAAAGAATCTGAAAAAGAGTGGATATGTGTATGTATAACTGAATCACTCAGCTGTGCAGTGAAGTTGACACAACATGGTTGATTAACGATGATGGTGGTGGTTTAGTCGCTAAGTCATGTCCAACTCTTGTGATCCCATGTCTGTAGGCTGCCAAGCTCCTCTGTCCATGGGTTTCCCAGGCAAGAAGACTGGAGTAGGTTGCCATTTCCTTCTTCAGGGGATGTTCCTGACCCAGAGATGGAACCTAGCTCTCCTGCATTGCAGGCAGTGTCCTGCATGGCAGGTGGACTTTTTACCACTGAGCCAACAGGGAAGTCCCAAAATACTACAATAAAACAAAGATTAAATGAAAAAATGGTTTATTTCTTACACTAGAAGCTAATTTATCCAACAATGTTGATTCTCTTGTATATCATGGTTAAAGTTAGAAATGACCAATGGTTCCTTTGCAAAGAGCTTTGTTTATGGGACATGAATATAAATTGCTGGAGAGGGAATTATGAAATAATTTCCAATAATCTTTCCTTGAAAATAGACTAAGCAAGCAGAGTTGTTTGCTGACATTTAATGAACTCTCATGACACTTCCTTTTGCCTTTTCCACTGGCCTGGGAAGCATGGCTGCCTAGAAAATATTCATTCAAAAAACCTTTCCTGAGGTCTGTCCTTGGAGTAAAATACTGCCTTCTGTGGCCATGTCCAGGACTCCCACCTGCCCCCAGGAAAGGCTGTTGCCTGGCTCCTGGGAGATTTCTTCTAGTTTTTCCTGCAAACCTCAAGCACATGCTCTGGGGGTCTGTGATGTTCCCCTCACATTGCATAGGAAGGTGAATGAAGGTTAAAGCCACGTGTGGTCACCAAACAAGATATGTTTCCTGCCACCTGCTCTTCCCCTCTGCCACCCTGGATGAATTTTCACACAACTTTGACGAAAATATCAAGAAGGAGCTAAAGCTTTCCCTGGGAAGACTCCCTGTACAAAGTCCAAAATCTCCGATACAGCTGAAGACCCCAGCACTCTTGGTCAACACTCCTGCCCCCGAGGCCACCAAGATGGGAGCTCCACTGGAGCGCTGGGCGTGCGGTGAGGACTGAGCGAGTTACTGTTTCAGGGCTTTGGGAAGTGTTCAGAGCACAGCGCGAACAGACAGTAAGCATCACTAGTATTATTTGAAAGAATGCGAAGAGCAATTCTTTGTCACTCTGCCTTAGAATTCACTCTTCTTTCATCATCTCCTTTACCGTAAAAGGGTTCTCTTTTTTTCAAAAATATATATATATTTTTCACACACCTTGAAGTTGAGTCATAGCAAGCCAAGGCAGTCGCTATGATCAGCTACGTAAACACCAGATCACAGATCAACTCCTTCACTTTCTTTCAGACAAAACTGGCGACTGAAACTTAGCTCCTGTGGTTTGTCCACCTGGATTCTTTTAGTGATCAACCGGGAAAATCAAGAAAGCAAAAACCAAACGCATCTGTTCTTGGATCCTCAACACGTTTCTTTGGCTTCCCAAACAATAAAGAAAGATCTTATTGCATATGAGAAAGGCCCTTCTTAAGATGAAAGCCTGTCATCTAGCAAAAATTCTCTCTTTATCCATTGTGATGGGAAGTCCAACACAGTTGTCTCGTTCTTGGTAACAGTCTCCAAGGACTGTGAGGGCAGGGAATTTTTCCTCTTAATCAGTGGGTCCCAGCACCTGACAGTGGGAAGTTTCAATCGTCAATAAAATAGCCTCCTAGGCTAGGAGGCATAAACGGTTGGTTTAAAGGTTTAGCTGTTTTAAAGGTCTATGATTTAAAGGGCAAGACCCAGGTTCCAGCTTAGCTTTCATTTTTAACTGTATTTCCTGAGGGTCTGTCCACTGTTGGATCTTCTTGGAAATTCTTGCTGACCTTGGAAGTATATTATGGTGGATTCTTTCAGAAGACGAAATTTGCTCATTACAAGAGTTGACCTTCTTTCTGATATTATCTCCTTTGGACTTAACAATGATGAGTTCTTGCAGCTTGGATTTTTTCACTATCAGAGAACCAAGCTCCCCTTATTTTGTCAACCACTAATGCTAATTCTTAACCATGAGTCATAATGGCAAGGAACCATGTCCTTCTTGTTCATGCTGTGATACTGGTGCTCACCCAGGGGCTTAGTAGTTATTGATAGGTAGAGTAAAAGAGGGCTTCTCAAGTGACGCTAGTGGTACAGGCGTCCCCTGCATCACAAGAGACATACGTGCAATCCCTGGGTCAGGAAAACCCCCTATTGTAGGGAATGGCTATTCACTACGATATTCTTGCCTGGAAAGTTCTATGGACAGAGAAGCCTGGCAGGCTACAATCCATGTGCTTGCGAAGAATCAGGCATGACTGAGTGACTGAGCACACACAGCCCAGAGAGAAAGGCAGAAGGAAGGAAGGAAGAAGGAAAAAGCAGAGAGAGGAAGGCTAAAGGAGACCAGGCCTGGGTGCTCATCAGAAGGACTGAGGTTGAAGCTGAAACTCCAACACTTTGGCCACCTGATGCCAAGAGCTGACTCATTTGAAAAAGACCCTGATGCTGGGAAAGATTGAGGGCAGGAGGAGAAGGGGACGACAGAGGATGAGATGGGTGGATGGCATCACCGACTCGATAGACATGAGTTTGAGCAAACTCCGGGTGATGGACAGGGAGACCTGGCGTGCTGCCGTCCATGGGGTCACAAAGAGTCAGACACGACTGAGTGACTGAACTGAACTGAGAACTTTTGAACAACTTCTCTGGTGATGCTTTGACAACTTTGTCTTGTAAGAACAGAACAAGGGTCACTGGTGAGAGGGTTTGAAGATGTAGGTTTGAGTCTACAATCAGAACATTCCCAACAAAACTTTTTTTAGGGGGATACAACCTTAACTCCTATACCAAGTGCTAGAGAGACAGTATCAGTTACTGCCTTTGACCTTGAGGACCCAGGAGTTCAAGATTCAGCTTCCTCACCCAGGGCCTTAGTGTTTAAGAGTTTTGCTCCAGGTCAGTCAGCTGGCATCTCTCCCTCCTGTGTGAACACGTCAATGATGCCTCACTTACCAGGCAGCTCCTTAATAACAGGAGGTAGGGGCCAGGAAGCTGCATCCTCAGCTCTAGATCATCGACTCCTCAGTCCTCCGTGTCAAGGGCAGTGACTGCTGCTGTTTATCTAGCACTTGGCAGAGGGGTCATGTAGAGTGAAGTGAGTCAGAAAGGGAAAAACAAATATTGTATATTAACACATACAGGTGGAATCTAGGAAAATGGTACAGATGAACCTATTTGCAAGGAGAAATAGAAACACAGAAAACAAATGTATGGATACCAAGGGGGAAAGGGGATGGGGTGGGATAAATTGGGAGATGGGGACTGACATATATACACCATCAGAACAAGGCATAAAATAGTTAACTAGTGAGGACCTACTATACAATATAGGGAACTCCACTTAATACACCATGCTGACCTGAATGGGAAGGGAGACTGAAAGGGAAGGGGATATATAGATATACACATGGCTGATTCACTTTGCTATACAGTAGAAACTAACAACATTGTAAAGAAACTATACTCCAATCAAAAGTAATTTAACAAGAGCTCTAAGGCTATGTATGAATGTGTGAAAACACTTGCTGAAGGGCTAAGTCTTTACAATTAAGAAAACACTTGCTGAAGAGCTAAGTCTTTACAATTAAGAAGAAATTATTATGTAGCTCTTGCTATGATCACACGTATTAACACTGTGTATTGTAGGTTCTTATATCTACATGTTCACCTGCTCCAGAGGTTCTCTCTTGAAATGCAAGAGGAAGAGTTTCCCAGGCTTGCTTGGGTGTCTCCTGCCCTGGAGCCTTCCTGAGGAATGAGTGGCTCTAGAGGGAAGTCCTTCCCTTAATTGAGCTTGTAATGACCTCCTTGTCCTGCTCTTCCTGTTCTCCATGACCCCAGATCTTTGCATCTTCAAAAGGAGGAACTCTTTGCATGTTCCACCTGGTGGATCGGTTACAAGTCACCCATCCTGCTGATTTTGACTGGGTCTTGGCAACCTGAAAGTTAGCATGATTAGGGGACTCTAGTGACGGAAAATGGAGAAAAGGCCGCAGATTACCAGTTGAAGGGGCTTCCCAGGTGGCCCTGCTGGTAAAGAACCTGCCTGCCACTGCCGGAGACATAAAAGACATGAGTTCAATCCCTGGGTCAGAAAGATCCCCTGGAGGAGGTCATGGCAACCCACTCCAGTATTCTTGCCTGGAGAATTCCATGGACAGAGGAGCCAGGCAGGCTACAGTTCATGAGGTCCCCAAGAGCTGGACGGGACTGAAGCGACTTAGCATGCATGCATACACCCAAGTAGATTACCAGTGTGCTTGGGAGCCCCAAAAGAACTTAAAGCTGATGTCCACTTACGATTTGTAGTTCAGGGAGGTACTGCCCAGCCCATGAAGGTAGGAAGTCAAGAAATTTTTTGGTCACTTCCTGCTTCTAACCAATTAGTATTTGTGTTCCTCAGAAAGGAAGAAACTAGAGATCTCCTTGGAAGATCATAAAAGCTGCAGCGATTAAGTAAGGTGAGGGATGTGAAAATGGCACTGATGAGGCTGACATTGGAGAGTCTTTTCTGCCTGAGATTCTTAGCTCATGCCTCTTCCTTTCCCAATGGGACTGTAGGTTTTCTGAGCTTGGAGGTCTTGCAGAATGCACAGCAGTTGCAGAACAGCTCCTCACCATACAGGACGACAGGCTCTGCAGTCGCACCAGCACTTCACAGTTTACAAAGCAGCTTCATACAAATTACATTATCACACTGCAACCTTATAGCTGCCCGAGGCTAGAGGCTGGTGGCAGACAGTGGGCACTGCGACTGTCTTTATCTTCTTTCTATAAAAGAGGGAAGTGAGTCTCAGGGGAGCTCGGGAGTGTCCCCAGGCTTCACTGCTAGTAAATGGTACCTAGATCTTCAGCATCTTCACTTTTCACTGGAAAAATATCTTTCTGTAGTCTGCCTATCCAGCCACATAGTCCTTCCCTCCTGACCCTGCCAGGGTGGGACGGGCATTCTCTAATTCTTCATCCACCTTCTTGGCCCCTGCCTTGGACATCCAACTTTGTCCCGGACATACTCTGGAGTTCAAGCTCAGCTTCCCTGTCTGGAGGTTCAGAGGAACTGTAGTAAGTTCCCAGCTGAAATCCTGGACCCTTCTCTCACTAAAGCCTTAAAGCGCTGAAATCACTCCTGAGACCAGCTTGGTCTATTCCTCACCTCTTCTCCCTGACATGCACCCCAGGGACTCAATACTGCTGCTATCCACCTACGTGTGATTTTCTGCCCATAATCACGGCCTGTCTAGCTCCCTACAGATTACTAACCCTTGAAGACAAGTCAGTAGGTTCTCAGTGGAGTGACTGCCTACAGGACTGCATTAACCAAGGCACTGTGTAGGCAAATAAACAGAAGGACAGACATCAAGTTCCACCCAGGGCTTCCATCTTTCTTAGGCGATTCTTGGATGTCCTTTAGCCCTCTGAACTATTGGATTCCTGAGCCTGCAGCTGGTTAATTAATTTTTTGTTCTTTCAGGTAGGACTGAGCTTTCAAACTGGGCAGACCACTAGAGTTCTGGCCTTGGGGGAATAATTTGCCTTGTTGGGGACTCTCTGTCTTGAATCCTGAGCTATAAAGATCGATGTGAATAAGACTTTTCACAGAAAGGCCCCTCTGGGCCATACCCTGGCTCCCTTGGTCTATTGAATTATTTCCTGGGATCCCCTCACTCACAATACCGCCTGATCTGCTTCTAGTCATAACATCTCAATCCGTATTTACTGGGGGCTGACAGTTTGGGGGTGGGAGTAGAATGAGGCCCTATCCAGGTGTCAAGGAGTATCTACAAGGCAACTTGAAGCCAATTTTGATAACAAGACCCAGGAATCCTCTCCACTTCTGGGAGACAGGTGTCCTGCACCTAAAGAAGACCCAGGCTTTGGAAAATGTGGGGAGTCATTGGGGAAAAAAAAATAGCTCCAAGTATATGTTTTCTTTGAAGAGGGTGATCACAAAAATAGAGTCACGCATGAAAGGAAGAAGACGAAATGAAAACATGCAGCGAAAGACAACATCCGCTCTCATTTCAGTTTCCTGGAAGCGGAATGTGGTTGCGCAGATGGTGCTCTTTTGTTTCACTAGAAGAAACGATAAGATGTAAATATGCAGGGCCATCCTTAGCAGGGCAGGATGGAGAAGGGGCCCGTGGCCCTGTGCTCGCTGACCTCCAGGCCTGTGGGGCTTTTTCTTCTTTAAGCTGAGTTGGTCATCCCCACTGAGCTCCAAAGATGCTGCTTTAGACGGACAGCTCTCAATCAGGGCTCAAGAGTTCTCCAGCTTTCCATAAACGGGCCACCAAAGAACCTGTGAACCCCGTTACATGGTTTGAAAAACATTACTGGTTTGTGTGCTTCCTACAGCGGCCTCCATATTTTTCAAGAGAGGAGTAGATGACTCAGTGTCCATTGCCTGCCCGCCTCTTTGCTCAGCACCGTTCAGTTTGCATGAAGTTCCACGTGGCTTTGCAGACTTGTTTTGTACCATCACCCCACATTTGCCTTGTGGTGGAGGCTTTTCAAAACTCCTTCACATGAAACTGTCTCTTTTGATTCAGCGGCAGGGGCAGATACCGGTAGCCCCATTTCACAGCCCAGGAAACCTGGCTGGCTGTGTGGACCCACACATGCCGAGCAGGACAGACACGGCGCATCATCCCTGATGTCTCCTAGTCCAGTGGTCCTTCCACCCCCGCTTTTGCCCTCATTTGGGGAGAGGGGGTTGGGCAAAAAATGGCCATTGATATTTTATATCATTGAGGATTGGGGCATTTGAGTCTAAGACATACATGAAATGAAAGGAAAGGAAAATAGAGAAAAATAGAGATCACCAGGCTTCTTCTTCTAGGTAATTATATATATATGCCTGTCTCCCTTCACAAAGTAGTTCTGAAGCCAAAATTCTATTTAACTCTATATTTTCAGTGTCAGAACATATCTTCTGGTACATAATAGATGTTCAAATATTTGATGTATATGTATGAATAAAGAACCGGAACTAGTTGTACAAGGAATCAATTGCTTGGTTTCTAGGAACCTACCAGAATTCTGTAATGCGTTCTCAGAAGGACCTTTGGTGACGTGTTTGAGATGATCATACTAATTACAGAATGATGGCAAGGTTTGCTAGAAGGAAAGCTCACTGCTAGAATGGCGCCCATGTCCCTAGATCAGATGTATCCATGCGAGCGCATTTGGATGCTACTATTGGCCTAACTCTCTTATTAAGTGCTCTTAGTCAAATAGGCTATTCCTAAGCTAGTCGTGGAGATTCCCTGGCGGCTCAGACAGCAAAGAATCTGCCTGCGATGCATGAGACCTGGGCTTGACCCCTGGGTTGGGGAGATCCCCTGGAGGAGGGCATGGCAACCCACTCCAGTATTCTTGCCTGGAGAATTCCATGGACAGAGGAGCCTGGCGGGCTACAGTCCATGGGGTCACAAAGAGTTGGATACCACTGAGCAACTAAGCACAAACTAGCCACACATCCCCTAGGTGTGAGAGACAGAAAGGTCTCTTGCCTCAAATAGAGGAAGTAAAAACAAATTACCAAATTCCAATCACAAAATGGATGAGATGGAGCTGCGAGAGCATGTCCCCAAGAGCTCTTGAGAGAGAGAAATGGCAGGGGGAGGATATTGCGATGAATGTTCTATATTAAGTATAGACTCCAAATGAAACAGGAGTCAGAAGAACAGCACACAGAATTTCAAGGATTGTGGTACTAACCTCAGTTTGACCCCTAGACCTAGAAGAAATCCCAGTTGGGATGCCCTTTTGCACACAGTTGGAAAGGTCAGTCTTACACATTTCAATGTGTCTCTGAAAAACAAATCATTTATTTTTACAGCAGATCTTGGCATTAAATAATATAGGATACATTTCTAAATATGGACCCCTCATTGAGAATCTCATGCGTTTTAAAAGTAAAAGGTTTTCTTCCACCATTGATGAGCATGGACCTTTCTCTCCAGTGCCACTTACTCATCAAGATGGGTAATAACTTTGGGGGGAAAAAAAAACCTTGAGAGTGAGACAAATTGTTTCACATCATTAACTGTGAGAAGCTGGTTAAAAGACCTGGTTATGCAAAAAGAAGTTTTGTTGGGAAAACTTCACATTACAAAAGGGAAATTTTCCTGGTTGTAGATCTGTCTTCTGTCCCTTTGGAGGTGTTGGCATCTGAAAGTACCATGCCACTTCCGTTCAGTCGCTCAGTTGTGTCCGTCTCCTTGCAACCCCAAGAACCACAGCACGCCAGGCCTCCCTGTCCACCAACAACTCCCGGAGTCTACCTAAACCCATGTCCATTGAGTCGGTGATGCCATCCACACTCTCATGTCGTCTCCTTCTCCTCCTGACCGTGTCAACTATATATTAATATGTGTATCTGTTTTACATAACTTAAAAGTCTTTGTCGGGCTTCCCTGATCTGATGGTCTAGTGGTTAGGACTTCTCACCTCCAATGCAGGGGGTGTGAATTCAGTCCCTGGGAGGGGAGGTTCTGCATGCTGCCAGTTATCTGGTGCCAGCAAGCACTGGCATTAGTGCAGCATGTAAGTCCCAACTTCTCTTTCTGAAGGACAACTTTCTCCTCGGCAAGTATACTGCCATGATAATACTGAAGACACATCTAAGGCAACTTTCTCACCCTCTGTTCAATCAACTGAAAATCTCAGAGCCCGGGACCAGATCATCATAAACATGTTGAACGAGAATTCTCAGAGACCTAGCGCTACACACACTGGCTTGGGGTGGGGGACAGAGACTGGAGCTCTTGAATTATTTTTCCTAAGGAAATACTGTTGTAACAGCAGAAGTCTTAGAAAGCATCTTTTCTAAAACATTTGCTACTGAGTTTTCAGCTGACCCCCAAGGATTTACGAGAGGCACAGTGAAGAGGTACCAAAACTGAGGATGTCACAGGGAGAAATCCCCATCATCTGACTCAGAGAAGGCTCCCCGTATTTCACATCTTTGATAATGTATTTGCTCCTGAGAACAACACAGTGAGCTAACAACTTCATGTTTACTCTCATTGTACAGGAAGGAAACAAAGGCATTGCCATTCATTCTTGTATATTCTTGCCTCTATACTCAAGACTCTCTCCAAGAACCTATGTGAGCATAACTTATTTTCCTAAATTTATTCTGTAAAATGAACCTTAAGGACCACCAACTCTTTATTCTACAGACATTGACTCCCAAGCATTTCTCTCCTCTTTTCCAAGATTGCACATAAGCGTGTTTTGAATAATATTGCTAAGAATTAGAAAACATAGGTTCTAGCACTTTGACTTGATCTCACCAGCTCAGAACCTGTTTTTTCATCTATACATTTGGATAATAAGATCTGGTTTTCACAACTTAAAGGTCTTTGAAGAGTTTCCCTCATGGTCCAGTGTTTAGGACTTGTCACTTCTAATGCAGGGGGTATGAATTTGATCCCTGGGAGGGGAAGTTCTGCATGCCTCCTGCAGCCAAAGAAAGAAAAATATTTGTAGTCATCAAATAAAATACTGAATTCCATTTTCACTGTACAGATACAGATTAAACACCTATGCTGGGCCAGATACCATATACACGGCTCTGGAAGAACAATGGTGAACAAGACTTAGTCATTTATATCTTCTAATAAATTCTACAGTCTAATGGTGAATCTAGACACTAAACATATGTTCATATGCTTAAAGAATGCAGTGCAAAGGTAGGGATGGGATAGCCGGGGGTCATAAGAGACAGTGCAAAGGCCATTGACAATACTGAGAAGAGGAAGCTGAGAAGTTTTCCATGAGAAAACTAAGGGAAATGAAACCTGAGCTGAAACATTCAGGTATAGGAACATAACGCCATATTCTTAGTGTGTGTAGCATTGGTCTCAGAAGTAGCCTTGATATTCTGTTAATATGAAAATCTATATCATCTCAGTATCCTGCTCAGGCAACTCTCCCAGCACATTCCAATACAGGCAGGGGAGCAAGCAGCATGCTGTCTGATCCTCTCAACCCCACACCGACATGGAGGCTTAAGACTTAGAGAACTCAGGGTGGCTGGTTAGATGGCATGGTTAGAACCGCCCACTCCTCACTGGCATTCTCTGGAAGGGAGGAAAAGAGAATGTTGCAGCACCCACACTTCCCAAAGGAAGAAACCTGTCAGTTGTACCCACTCGTGTCAACTCTGCTTAGTGACAGCGGAAGCACGCCCACTCCTGGGGGCCCAGACTCCAGAAGGAAAGGCTTGCCAAAGCTGCCCACATTCCCAAGGGCAGCATGGGAGATGGGTCAAGGCCCTTCCCACCAGCTCCAAGGCTGGGAAAAAGGAAGGATCTAAGTCAGATTTCAATGCCCACCTCATTCTCTGAACTAAAGGATCCTTGAGGTCAGAGCAGACCAAGAATTAATCATCTCTGTAACACCGACATGAGACACAGGACCTGGCACAAAGCAGAATTTTAATGCAGATACAACAACAACCACAACAAAAAATGCTGTGGTTATTGTTGCTGAACTGAATCTGACACATGGTGAGGAAAGAGACGCATGAGAAGCAGATCCAGAAGGGACACTTTATTTAGAATAATAACTAACTTTATTTTAAGACTGTAACTTTATTATTTTAATGACATTGCTTCAAGAGCCTTACCAAAGCCCCCAAAGTTTAAAAGTTCATGGGAGAAGGCAGATAAAACAACAATGAAACTCGAAATTCAAATCCATGCAACTTTATGTGAGCAGGAGCTGAGGACATGGGGACAGGCAGCAGAGAGAAGAACAGACAGGCATGCCTTCTGTTAGGAGGACCGAGCTGGCCTCTAAGTGTCCCCCGGGGACATCCTGGCAATGCCACTGTGGCTTTTCATGGCTGGCAAAGGCTTCTCAACTTCCAAACTGACTGAGGATGTCTCTGCCTGCCATTTGGTTACTGGGCATGTACCGAGGGTCTGGGTGTCTTCCTCATCAGACCTGGAACAACAGCTAAAGGCAACATGGGAGGCTGAGACACTAATGGAGGATGATGTGTTTGTAGGAATCATCAAGAAAGATCAGAATCATTTAGAAAGATCAGAAAAAAGCATGGTGTGCTAGGAGGATTTCCCTGTGGACTGTGGATCTGGCAGAAATGCCAAAGGCTCCAGCAGACGAGAGGAGAAGGAAAAGTCCTGCTCTGTGGTTAAATTCAGCACTGAAGCCTCCTGCTTATTTGAAGAATCACAGAAAGGCTGAACTCTGTATGAAAAGCTGCCTTTATCATAAAGAGATCAACCCCTCACCTCCCCTAAAACACCATTAGAGATCAAATCATTGAGAAATCCTTTATCTGTCACTCAGAATTCCACAGAAAGTCCCTAGAAATGTACTTAGAGACCTACCACACCTGACTGACCCCACATGAGGAAGTACAGAAAACAAGGAGCCCGTCCAGTGACCCCAGTGCTATGTTTGAAGCATCGTGGGCTTCTCTTCAAAGCTTTGAGCTAGTGACTCAAGGCTAAGAACACCTAAAGGACAGCTGCAGGTCCTAGAGGTACCCACACTGCTCTGAGAAAATGGGCAGAGAGGAGAGGTGGCATTTAGAATAATATGGAGCTAAAAGAAGTTAATGACTGATTTTCACTTTTATTTGTAAGTTTTGTGAGTTTTTAGAGAATAAATGAATCATGTAACTACAATCTATGTATGTAGGTCAGACTGGGGAGATAAATAATGATTTATAAGGGATCCTTCAAAATTAGATTTCTTGTTATTGCAATCTAGGGAAAATTTTGAAAAGCAATGTCTTAACACTCGGGCTATTACTGAACACCCAGGTTAGAAGCCTATGAAAGCAGGGGAATTCATTTGTAACCTAAGTTCCTGGAGCTAAATTAATGTCGCTTTGTATTTGCCTCCTGTTGAATCTCAGGTATTCAACAAAACTTTATCTAAAGCTACAGATTCAATGATAGTCATAAGTTCATTAATAAAATGGAGTCTAATTTGCCATGTCCAACAAAATGGACCTAAAAGAACAGTTCAACTGAAAAGGGAAAGTCATTCAGTTGTATCCAACTCAATGTGACCCCATGGTCCATGGAATTCTCCAGGCCAGAATGCTGGAGTGGGTAGCCTTTCCTTTTTCCAGGGGATCTTCCCAACCCAGGGATAGAACCCAGGTTTCCCACATTGCAGGAGGATTCTTTACCAGCTGAGCCACCAGGAAAGCCCAATTCAACTGAAAAGGTATTTAAAACTGTTGCAAGAGCAATAAAAGAAAGAGATATGTCAGTCGAGAGCATACAAGCTTCCTTCCATCTCGCGGGCCAAAAGCAAGTGTTCTTGAAGGAGGTGACATTTGAGCCGGGCTTTCCAGTTCAAACAGGCTTTTGATCAAAATGCAAGAGAAGGATGCAGACAGTGATGGCAATAGCATTTAGTGTGGAATATGGGGGTACGGGGGCTTCACTGGTGGCTCAGTGATAAAGAATCCACCTGCCAATGCAGGAGACATGGGTTCGATCCCTGGGTCAGGAAGATCCCATGGAGAAGGAAATGGCAACCCATGCCAGTATTCTTGCCTGGGAAATCCAATGGACAGAGGGACCTGGCTGGCTTATAGTCCATGGGGCTGGAAGAGTTGGACAGGACTTAATGACTAAGCCACCATCATGGGGGTTGTGGTAGGACATCTGGTGGTCTAACTGACCTGGGGATGTGTGCAGGGCCCTGGTCCCCTTGGAGGACTTTGAACTTCTGTAGCTGGCTGGGAGTGCTGGGGGGTTTTCAGTGGAGAAGTGGCATGTTTAGAGATATTTATGCTTTGGGAAGATCCAGTTATTACTGATGGTGAGAACCCTGGAAGAAGCCAGTCTGAGACAGGGCAGTCTGCCAGGGGGCTGTCACAACAGAACAAGGGAAAAGCAAGGAGGAGACTCCAAGGGCTTTGGAGGTGAGAATTCCAACCTGGTTAGACCCCAGACTCCTGATTCCTGGGCACCCAAGGGGAAAAATTGGCATGTCTAAGTTTGACTTCATGTCTGACTTTCCTTATGCTGGCATGATCCTTTCTTCTTGGCTGGATGGTTGTACCAGTAAATTTACAATGGTCGAATGAGCTGCTTTCTTGTCCCCTGTAAGACACTTCAATTCTTGAGCGATTTCTATACCTCCCAGTTAACAGTCATGGGATTTTAATCTGATATCTTGGTTCAGAATGCAAGCTTTAGAACTGAGCAGAAAGAGCGACCCTCACCCTACTAGTCACTACTCAGGTGACCTTTGCTGACCCTCAGTTTCCCTGTTATGACACTAGGGTGAGAGCAGAACCAGCCTTGTAAGGCCCTTAGAAGGCGGTGACTGGGCACAGCTGGCACCGAATCTGGCACTGTTACACACTCAGTGTTGGTTCTCATCTCAGGTCCGCAGTTCCTCACTTACAATTCTGAAAGTTCCAGCACTCTGAAAGCCTACATTTTGTAACTAATTTGGCTACAACAACTGACCTGAACTGAACTCATCTGACAGCAAAGTTTGACCTGGGCTGACACGTGGCTATTTATAGTCCTTATCGATCGTACTTCATGCTTATATTCATACATTTTCCTGAAGAATTATTAACGTGCTTTGATGGCAGGGTGTTGCCCCAGGCCCCACTGGGCATGTTAAATAAAACCGAGCATGCAACATATTACTGTCTGAAAGCTGAAACATTTCAGAAATCACAGTGCATGTGGCTCAAGGTTTTTAATATGGGGTGTGGATACATGCTGCAAAACTCACATCTTCTCAAGGAGTGGTGAGTGGCCTCCACCTTTAAATGAAAAGAAGAAACTGCCAATGTTGATTTTTTTTTAAATTTTCAGACACTTACAGAGGGAAAGAAAACTGGGCTTCTAAAATACCTGTGAGTAGTACTGGAAGAACAGAGTGTGAAGCCCACCTCCCACCTAAGAAGTTTCAGTTTCAAAAACCTGTCTCCGTGTTACTCCTCTCACCTCAGCTTCCTGTTGCGGGAGCATGAATGAGGAGGACGAGTGATGATTCTTTTTTATTTTTATTTATTATTGAATATACTTGATTTACAGTGTTGTATTAGTTTCTGGCTTACAGCAGAGTGATTCATATACATATGCATTCATATACATATATGTGTGTGTGTGCACATATATAGGGCTTCCCAGGTGGCGCTAGTGGTAAAGAACCCCTGCCAATGCTGGAGACATAAGAGACTGGGGTTGGATCCCTGGGTCAGGAAGATCCCCTGGAGAAGGAAATGACAACCCACTCTAGTATTCTTGCCTGGAGAATCCCATGGACAGAGGAGCCTGGGGAGCCACAGTCCACAGAATCACAAAGAGTTGGGCACAACTGAGCAACCAGGCAGAGCACACACACACACACACACACACACTTATGTGTAATCTTTTTCATATTCTTCTACATTACGGCGTATCATAGGAAACAATATAGTGTCCTGTGCTACCCAGTAGGTCCTTGATGTTTATCTACTTTGTATATAGCAGTGTGCATCTGCGAATCCTAAACTCCTCATTTATTCCTCCCTCCTCCTCCTCTTTTGGTAACCATAGCTTTTTTTTAATTTTTATTTTTTCCGTATCTACGAATCTGTTTTGTATATTCGTTCATTTGTATCCTGTTTTAGATGCCACATGTAAGTGATAGCCTATGGTATTTGCCTTTCTCTGTCTGACTTATCCCATCAGCATGACCATCTCCAGGTCCATCCACGTTGCTACAAATGGCGGTAGCCAGACTTCTTTATGACCGAGTAGTATTCCACTGGATATATGTGCTGCCGCCTCTTTTATCTGTTCTTAAGGTATATAAACCTTGTTTTCTAGTTGATGTTTTTATTTATTCTCCATACCTTCCTAAAGATGGGGAAACTGAGGCTCAGAGAATGATTTTCAAGAGATGTGGCCACAGGGCAAGGGAGCAGTGCTGGACAGTCCTGACTGCCTTGGAGTCTAACAACCAAAGGGAGAGGCAGGAGACCAGGAGCTCCAACCAGGCTTCAGTGCCAGAACCTTCTCCCTTTATGCCCTGGTCCAGCACTGCACATAGCAGGTGCTCAGTAAACATGAATGGGCTCGAAGCAAGTCTTTCTGACATTTTTTTCCTCCATCTCTCTTCTCTCCTCCCTCCTCACTCTCTTCAGCAGCGGGAGGAGGGATGCCGAGTGGTACAGAAGCAGCCCAGCTCTCTTTCATCTCTTGAAAAGCCTGCCAGAAGTCGACGGGGTGGCTTGCCTTGTGCAGTCGGTGCTTCGGCAAACTCTGGGTCTGCCGGCTGTTCTGCTCTGTTCTGTGTCCTGAGCCGCTGGCCAAGGCATGCTGGCTCTCCACCCTGCGATACGGGCCTTCCACCAGACTCTTGGGACTAGAGTCTTCGGTGTGTGGACAGGGATGTCAGGAAACAAACATCTTAAGTGAAACAGTGTTCAAAGTGAAGACAACCTCACTTTCTGGGGGAGAGTCAAGGTGGAGGCCACCACGTGGAAGGGTCCGAGCCGGTTCCATTCAGCCCCCGTGTCAGCAGGGACTCGTGAAACTGTGTGTGTGTGTGTGTGTGTGGCAGGGTGGGGGCGGAATTCCTGAAACCCTGTGCATTCTGGTGTTCCTGGAATCTTTTTTCTTTCTATATAAGCTGTGTTTGAGAATAAGCCTGCCACCATTATTCCAGGAATGCCCCAAGTGCTGCCTTAACCGTAAAGCCCCGTCCCTTCCACGGCCAGAGTTTGGTGACCTAGAATTTCCCCACGTCTCAGCTCCCTGGAACTACTCTCTGGGTCTACACTGTCCTGCGTTGTTACCGGTTTGCTCATCCACAGCCCCCATGTCCCAGTCCTTGGCTGGACCTGGTTGGTGCCTCTTACTTTCCCTGGGACATCGCCTCTTAAATATCTTGCTGTCAACCTACATTTCTGGATCGTCACTTATTTAATCAGAAGTCCTCGTTCCTCTCACACCACCCTGAGGCCACTCCCATGGGCAGGGCCACCACATTCCCCAAGGAAGACAGCCCCTCACCGTTGGAGTCATTAACAGCTCCCCATCTTTTCACCTCTGTGTTCTGGGTCTAAACTGTTTTGAGATCAGAGGTCTCTTTGGGACTCTGTGACATCCACCTGAAACACACACAGGGGATTGTTGCTGTTGCTTAGTCACTGAATTGTGTCCCACTCTTTGGCAACCCTATGGACTGCAACATACCAGGCTCCTCTGTTCATGGGATCACACAGGTGATAGGAATCCTCTGAGCTTCATCCATGGACCCCCTAACGCAATGCTTCTTAGTCTGGTTCTTGCACGACTGCCTCAACCCCAGGTGGGTTTGCTTATTTAAGGCATATTCTCAGACCGCCCCCCAGGCCTACTGAAACAATGGGCACTCAGGAAGGTTAGCTGAGCTCCCCAAAGCACACAGCCAGATCACAGGGATGCTGCCAGGGGCTGACTCGCAAGGTCATGTTCTGATGAAGGAAGCAATCTGATGTTTTGCTGGTTTTCCAAGAAGGAAATTAACAGGATGAGGGACTGTGTATGTGTGTGGGAGGGGCAGAATTAGGATGACCCAAGATTTGAGGAGGAAATGGGTGCTATCAAAATATTCCTGGGCTCTGTCCCAAAATGTCTGAGCCCCAGTAAGAGAAAACACAGGTCAGACACCCCATCCGGGGGTGCGCTCCCCAGCAGGTGGTTTGCCCTAGCCCTCTTAAGCTTGCCCAGTGAAAATCAATGGCGGCCACTTTTATCTGAAAGGCCAACATCCTTGAAACCAGAAGTCACTGAAAGTAAGTCTTGTAAACATTAAGGATTCAAGGTCGGCAGTCCCCGAGGGAAGCGCACCCCAGGGGGACACGTGGGGCGTTGGACAGGAGCAGAGTCCTCACCAGGTGGGACTTTCCAGGCTCGTCTCTGAGGGAAGTTGACAGATAACCAGGCCGTGCGCCGCGGGCAAGGTGCCCAGAGCCGCGAATTGCTGCATCACCCTTTGCTCCCGCGATTCGCCTGCAGGCTGCTGGGCTGGGCGTCAGAGGAACTGGTGGTTAGTTTGTGGTCACCCAGCAGTTTTATGAGGGCCCTTGAGGTGCTTCAAGTACCAGGTGGCCCCAGCGTGGTTTAACTGTCTGGGGGCCCAAGCTCACTCAGTGGCCAGCTAAGTAGCACAGACAGTCTTGCTGTGAGAAGTGTTCAGTTGACTGTGACAATTACATAACACACCCGAGGAGCCAGCTTCCCCTTAGCTGAAGAGGAATATATTATAGATGCATATATTAGGGATTAATGCATTAGTCGCACCCCTGCTGCATCTCACTGTCGATAAAGCACTCGGGCTGGGGGGAGGCATGGTCTCATTGAGGGAGTTATTGGTGCCTCATTGGTCCCGTTTCACAGATGTGGGTAGTGAAGGTCATCAAGGTCAAGGACCCGTCCTATGTATTGAGCAGAAAACTGGCTAAGAGACTATCCCAGCTGAAATTACATTATTTGTCAATGACCCCTTAAGACTGAGTGTGTTCCTACTTTGCAGACAATGACACGCCCAGCCTCCAGCCCAGTCCTCTTCCTCAGCCAGCGCCTCCTTCTCCCTGGAACATCTCTGAGCCGCAGCGGCTTACAGCTACTCGGCAGGTAGGAACAAGATGGCTATATTTTCTCTTGGTCTTATTCCCAGATGCTCTGACAGAGAGCAATTTTTAGAACAAATGCAGAATACAAAATAACTCATACCTCTTCAAGAGCACTCAGGAAGCTTGGGGGTGACATTTTAACTGCCTTGTCTCTTATCTAGGCCCTTGCTTTCCTTTCCTTAAGCATCCGTCATAGTGAGTGCCAAGGATATGGCTGGGTGTGGACCAGGAGCCCTGGGAATGCAGGGGAGATGGAAGACATGCACAAGCACACAGATACCTGCACACACACACGCACACCTTCCACCCCAGAGAGAAGGGTATACCAGAAAGACCAGCCAACCGGTTCACTGAGCATTCATTATACACACCTCATGTTGTGGAAGGTGCTTCACTTTTTGTACACGGAACTTTATGCACCCTTACTATGGTAACTCCTTCTACAATCCTCTGTCGTAAAACCAACCATCTTGGTGTGCATAGATTTATTTATAATTCTGTATTCCTCACCAGGCTATGCACAAGCTTTGGATGGAAGAGCCCTCTCTTAATCATGACATTTTTGCTCACTGAGTCACCCAATCAATGTTCATTGAGTGTCTAGTATAGACCAGGTTGACGCCAAGCACAGGTGAAGAGCCAGCTTGGGGACATGCTTTTGCACCAGTAAATAAATGAATGAGAAAATGAACGGTTTGATGGTTGCTGTGTGCCAATAAGAGGGGGTGACCAAGGGGGTTCAGTGTGTGCGGGGTTAGGAGGGGTCTGGCTCTTCACCAGGAGCTCAGGGACCATCAGCTGGCCTGTCCCCTTCTGTCACCATCAGGACTCACAACTGTAAATTAATGGGGATAAGAGTCCCTACCCCATGGAGGTCACTTCAACATTAAGTAAGCGCATGCACGTGAAACAGCCTGGGGCCTAGAAAGTTTCCACTCAGATCTAGCAGTTACTCCGAGTGTAAGTAGATACAGAACAGACTAAGCAAGCATTTGGGAATACAGGCATATGCATAAACATTTTGGTAATTAAACCCAAAAGCAAAAAAAAAAATAGAGAATGATGTAACCAGATCTGGCCTTTCATGATTACCACTGTCTCCCATCTTCTGGATGAAGTCCTTGTGAATTCTGCAAGAGGCTCCTGGCTCATGATGAGAAGCCAGGTTTCTGAAACCATCTGCGTGTCCCTGGGCTCCCTGCCCCTGCCTGCAGTGCCCCCCTTGGGGACAGGGCCTTCCCTCCTTCAGGGCTGGTAGCCGGAGCCATCTAGTTGCAGGTCCCCTGAGCTGGGAGGGTAATGCAGCCTGCCAATTGTTGGAAATTAAAGCCAGGTAATTTGAGCCCATCTGCTGGTCGCCTGACCACAAACCACCTCTTAGCTAACCCTGAGCAGGATCTTGTTACTCCCTCAGTGCCTGCCCGGCTTCATTACCACGGGCCTGGGAAGGAAGGAAACCTAGAGGTTACTGGGGTCTTCAGTTAGAGCTTTGTCATTAGTGCGGTTATGACCCAAGTCCTCTCTCCCTGGAGACCTCAGGATGCAGGCGCTGGGAGACTGACTCGGTAACAGGACGACCGGCTCCCAGGTCTCACCAGATGGAGTGGGGGCCTCATCAGATGGGCCAGCAATTTGGGGTGGGGGGGTGTCACTTGCCAGGGTAGGTGGATTCCAGGAGGCCAGTCCACAGTTCTGTTGGTAACTCCGTGTCTCTGGCTTCAGTGCACTGCAGATGGCTCTTATGGGCAATTATGTTGACCATGCAAAGCTTGCACAATGACATCAGGCAGACTTGGGATTGAAAAATAAATCTCCTCCTTGCTAGATCTTGGGGAAGTTCCTTAAACCCCAAAGCCTCAAGTTCCCTGACAATGCAATGAAGATAAAATCTCCATCACAGTCAGCTCTCACCATTGTTAGCTTGAACTACTTTTCTAGAGGCTTCTCTGGTGGCTCAGTGGTAAAGAATCCGCCTGCCAATGTAGGAGACATAGATTTAGCTCCTGGTTCATGAATATCCTCTGCAGGATTCTTGCCTAGGAAATCCCATGTACAGAGGAGCCTGATGGGCTACAGTCCATGGGGTCGCAAAGAGTTGGACATGACTTAGCACTTAGCAACTACACAATGGCAACAAACAAAGATTTCTGGAACCAGAGTAGGATTAGAAGCCCCCAGTGAGGCTGAGCAGACCCAGGCTGTATCGTAGAAGCTGAGAGAGACGGGGTTCCAGCCATCTGACGGGCACATCAGATGCGCCTCAGCGGCTGCTGAAACCCCCTTCCCGGGATCTTCCTAAATCCCACATCCACTGTTTGCGGGAAAGAACGTCTGCTGCTGAGATGCACATGAGTCCATGCCAGGTACCAGTCCTGAGGGAGAAAACACACACCCGAGTCTGGAAAAGTAGCTAAAAATGATCTGGACAAAGCATCTGCTTCCATTTTATTCCACTAGTGTTAGAGGGTCAGACGGGTCCGCAACCAGTGGTCCCGTTCTTAGAAGCAGAGTTTTCCTGGGGAAATCTTCAATTCCAAGTAAGTATGAAAACTCCTCTCCCCAGTGTGATGATCCTTTCAACCACATCCTACATATTTTTTCCTCTAAAAAAGTGAGCATTTTGTGCTGAAAACTGATAAAATCCATTTGCCTTCAGAGGGGAGAACTAAGAAAGTTTTTTTTAATTATGAAAGTATGATAACACATTTACAGAAGACATGGACAATACAGAACAAAGTTACATATAGTTCCACTATATATTACAATTAATTTTTAAGTAGATAACTAGATTTCTATTTAGAGTTTCAATATCAAACTCTCAAAAATTAATAGAATGAACAGAAAAGTAGAAGGATATAGTAGATCTGAAAAGCACTATGCACCAATTCAACGTAATTAAGATTTATACAATTTTCACTCCACAGCAGGGTACAAGGTCCATTCAAACTCCCAAAGACTATAAACCTGGAGACACTGGACCATATCCAGGGACATAAAGCATGGTGCAAAAACTTCATGGTCTAAAGGTCTTGAAATCATACAGAACTCAGGGAGCCTTCAAATCGAAATTAAGTTGCTATATCGGGAGCTGCTGTGACGATGCCATGACATCAGGACAATCGTCAAGCGTGGCTCTGGCCACCAGCATCTTAGCAAAGCTCTACATCTGGCGCAGAGGGCTTTTGATCAAAGAGGTGGTGCTGTCCTTCAAACTGCATTTAAATTCTAATATCCTATCATCAGTGTAGAGTAAGGGCAGAACTGACATACGGTCTTTTTAATTTACTGATTTGTCTGTTAATGGTTTTAGTAATTATTGGGAGGAAGCACTGAAGGTGGCCGTGCAGTCTAAATGGGGCAAGTCGCTGGCTCCCCTGATGTCCACCATGCCCGCTGGGTGCTGTCCAGTCCTCTTCTTGGTTGGCATTTTCAGTGCCACCCACAACCACCACACCATGGTAGCTGTGCCCCAGTGTTGGCTATGTGTCTGATGACATCTGCTAGGAGATGAAACCTCAGGTGTCCCCAAATCCTTTTGACCATTTCTATGGCAGACTTTCAGCCTTTGCCCTTGAATCCCTTTCTCAGTCTCCGGCATCTAATATTCAGCTCCCTCTTAGACACAGCAGAACCATGCTCATTCTCTCCTTGCATTGTTCCATGGGTGGGGAGCTCACCACATCACAGAGATCCACCCTCCCTGTAAGCTTAGGTGCTGCACGAGTCATCATTTGCCCATCTTTCCAACCTCACTTCACACCACCTCCATAAACACCTGGATCTCCAGCCACGCTGACTTTGTCCTCAGCAAGGCTGAAGTTCATCCAGCCTCAGTGAGGGTGAATGAGGGGCTCCCCTGGCTGGAGAAAGCTCTGGCCACGGCCATTGACTCCTGCCCTTTGGTCTCAGCTCAGGTGGCATGTCTTAAGGGACACCTTCTCTGACCACTCCATCTACAATGACCCCCGCTCCCCACCACCTCCACTCACTCCCCATTCTGCTGCTGCTGCTGCTGCTAAGTCGCTTCAGTCGTGTCCGACTCTGTGCGACCCCATAGACGGCAGCCCACCAGGCTCCCCCGTCCCTGGGATTCTCCAGGTAAGAACACTGGAGTGGGTTGCCATTTCCT
This sequence comes from Redunca redunca, assembly GCA_006410935.1. Classification (NCBI taxonomy): domain Eukaryota; kingdom Metazoa; phylum Chordata; class Mammalia; order Artiodactyla; family Bovidae; genus Redunca; species Redunca redunca. The sequence goes on from SJYQ01000463.1 coordinate 1,836,113, forward strand.
TCNGGAGTGTGTTGCCATTTCCTTCTCCAATGCGTGAAAGTGAAGTCGCTCAGTCGTGTCCGACTCCTAGCGACCCCATGGACTGCAGCCCACCAGGCTCCTCCATCCATGGGATTTTCCAGGCAAGAGTCCTGGAGTGGGGTGCCATTGCCTTCTCCTACCCATTCTGCTACCATATCTCATTCCTTCCTCTCATGGCACTGATCATGTGCCAACTGATCTGACTAACATACTTATGTGTTTACATGTGTGCGACCACCTACAGCTTATGGTTGTGTTTATCTGTGCGCTGTTACACTCTGTTCATGTACACACTTGCCTGAGTACCGTTGCCTGCTGGGTATGAGGATGCACTCCTCATGCGTGAATTTACCTGTATGGTCATGTTAGTATTTCTTTACCCACTTACCTGTGTGTGAACATATGCTAATTTTGCATGTGTTGACGTGTGTGCCATAATGCACTATTTCCATACTGTATACCACAGGGAGATGCATTCAGTATCTTGTAATATCTATAATAAAAAAGAATCTGAAAAAAGACTAAATATATATGTATATATGGGGCTTCCCTGGCAGCTCAGAGGTAAAGAATCCACCCGCCAATGTAAGAGACACAAGTTTGATCCGTGGGTCAGTAAGATTCCCTGGAGAAGGAAATGGAAACCCACGCCAGTATTCTCGCCTAGGAAACCCCATGGACAGGGGATTTCCACACCGGCAGGAGCCTGGTGGGCTATAACCCATGGGGATGCAAAATGTCAGACACGACTTAGTGACTAAATGCAACAATGTGTGTATATATATATACACACAAATGAATAAGTATGCTGTACACCTGAAACTAACACAACTTTGTAAATCAACTGCATTTCAATTAAAAATATAAAAACAAAAAAAAATAAAACACGGTGTTTGGATCTTTAGTTTTCTGAGGTAACTTGAAGAAAGGATACCCGAAATATTCAGTGATTTGAAAAGACACAATAGAAGCGAAAGGGACCTGACAAGCACATGGTTCAACCGCACAACTTTGCAAATGAGAAAACCATGGTCCAGCGAGAAGCTGATGACGTGCAGATGAACAAGGCCAAGGCCATGGGCAGGTGACTGGCGGGTGGGAGTCAAGCTTGAAGTCTGAGGTCATGCCCTACAGCAAAGAGGGGTTGACCTTAAATCTGGTGGCCCAAAGAGGCCAGGGCAGAAATTGAGAGCAACCGTCTCTCTTGCTACAGGACTGTGGGATCAGGAGCCAAGTTCAGTTCAAGCACACTGAGCTTTAAAGCTGCAGAAGCATGCCTTAGATGCCAACCATTAATGATTCCATGGTGTGGTAGAGGGAGCTGAAGTGCAAAGTCAAGATCAGAGGTCAGGGGTCATGGGTGAATGAGATGCTGGCATTTAGGGAGGAATAGCAGAGACAGAGGCTGCGGCCAGCACTGGCCAACACCGGCAGAGTCTGGGACAGAGCCATTAGAGGCAGACGAAACTGCGAATCAGTTTGCTGAGTCTTAACCACCAAAGAGACCTTGGCTGACCTTTTGGAGGCCCCTGGAGACCAGTAGAGAGAGGTCAGAAACTCAAATGCATTAAATCAATAGAGTGTGATTCGGGAGGTTGGGAGTAGGGGGAGGTGAGTGCGGAGTGGTAGTGGATCTTGGAGTTAGGATACTTGTAGACTAGCCCATGAGTAGGGAGGGAGACCACCCAGTGGGGCGGGGGCAGGGGGGAGGGGCACTACAGAAGCAGAGATGCAGAAATAGGATGGAAGGGAAGGTACTGGAGGGCACATGGAGTGGAGCCTGGCAGGGGGTGTAGGAATCTTCCTCCCTTACCTTTCTGCCTTGGCCATTCAGATGCAGAGAGCTAACTTACAAATTCTCCTCTTTCCATTTTGATCACAGCTTGAAACTTCAGCCAAGAATTGAAGGGAAAAATTAGAAGAGAATGCCATTCATTCTTACAGACATGGAGAGAAAGGTTATTGGATATTTTCATCTTTCCAAGACAAGATGCAAAAGAATGGGATCATCGGTCAGCCTCCATGCCCCCCCACCAACATCCTGCTCCCAATTATCTCAGTCCAGCTGGGACTGGACAGGACACGTTCTCAGTGTCTGTGTCCTTGGCTCTGGAGCCACACATCTACAACTGGACCTGTCCCATCAGGTGGGGGCATCTGTGAGCATCAGTTCTTCTGGACATTCCATGGACCCACTTGGGCAGGCTTGACATCTCATCAAAGCCAGCTGGACCTCAGTTTCTAGATCTCTAAAATGGGTGTAATTCCTTCCTTCTAAGATGGTTGTTCCCTGGTGGCTCAGAGGTTAAAGCATCTGCCTGGAATGCTGGAGACCCAGGTTCGATTCCTGGGAAGATCCCCTGGAGAAGGCAATGGCAACCCACTCCAGTACTCTTGCCTGGAGAATCCCATGGAGGGAGGAGCCTGGTAGGCTACAGTCCATGGGATCGCAAAGAGTCGGACACGACTGAGCGACTTCACCTCACTTCACTTCACTTCAAGATGGTTGTAAATGTTATATGAGATTGTATGAAGTACTCCATGACAGTGAGAATCTACCTCATCTTTTCTCCCCCATCTTTTCCCCCCACTTGCCCCTTTATCACTATTAGTGAAGCATTAGCTCTGGGAAAAACACAAGAGGATAAGCATTTGCAAAAATATCCCCTGCCATCCTCAAGTGCCAGCGCTTGGGACGCAGCAGTAGCTCATTTAACTCATCCTGATCTCGAGAAGCAGATGTCATGCTCTCTGGAGATGGGATGCCAGTGCTCTAGAGTATTCTTAGCCTTGCCCTGTGTCTGTCCCTCTGCGCACACAGAACTGGAGCACACCTGCCTGTTTGTGCCCCCCCGCCCCACTCCAGGCTGCTCCGGGCTGGATGTTTCATAAAGCATTTTCCTTGCTCCCGTGAGTGGAGTCTGCACCTGGGAGGGGGAGACCCTGTCCCCCATTCGAGGCAGGACCCGTTGCTGTTGCCGTCAGTTTCCACAATGGAGATCCTGAGGCCCATGGACAAGATGAGAAAGCCAAGGGCAGCGACTCTACTAGCTTGGCCAGTGCCATTTAGCTAGGACACAGCAGAGCCAGAAATCGGTTTCAAGCCAAGCTCTGTATCTCCTCCCAACATCCCTTGCCCAGCTGGGGTCTTTGATACAGCTGGGAGGCAGTAACAAAAGGCAGTGAGAACAACCAGCGACAAAATGCCATGTGCATCCAGGGAGAGAGAAGAGACCCTGTGCTTGGGATGGCCTTTGAGAGAAGGCAGGGATGGGGCTGGCCCTTGAAGGATGGGCCATTCTTGGAGAGGAGACCAAAACTGACAGAGTAATTCATTGCTGTCTTTAACATGTTTTAAGACTCAGCATTCAGATTCCTGAGAGCATAGACCTGGAGATAAGGCAGCGCTCTGCCAGCACGGCTGGTCCCACGCCCTGGTCGGTGTTTAGTCGCTCAGTCACGTGTGATTCCTCTGCGACCCTGTGGACTGTAGCGCACCAGGCTCCTCTGTCCATGGGATTTCCCAGGCACGGATCCTGGAGAGGGTTGCCATTTCCTCCTCCAGGAGATCTTCCCTACTCAGGGATCAAACTTGCGTCTCCTGCATTGGCAGGCAGATTCTTGACCACTGAGCCACCTGGGAATCCCATACCTTAGCAGGTTTTGAACAGGAAACTCGGGCTAAAATCGACTGGACCAGAGAAAAAGAAAGAGGTGAAATAAATGAAGAAAATGAGAGAGGAAAAAAGAGAGAGAAGCGGGGAGAGAGAGAGATGAAGAGAAGGACGAGGAGGAAGGAGAGGGGGGAGCAGGATGAAGGGCAGAAGGAGGAAGAGGAGAAGAGGAACCTCTCATTTCCACTCCGCTGTTCCTGCTGGACTCCACTTAGCAGGAGCAAAGAATCTGAGGTCAGAGGGCAACGAGGCAGTCGGTCCGCTCTAGCAGCAGGCTGAGACATTCTTCTAAGGCTAATTCCTCCTCTGGCCATGCACGTCTGAGGATGTGTATGTGTGTATCTGTGTGTGGGGCGGGGGGAATGATTCACAGGTCATCTCCTAACCCACCTGGTGCCTTAGCCAGTGTGCCTGCTCTAGCAAGGAGCCTGAGAATGTCTGCTGATGGGACCAGTGGCCAGACCTCCTCTTCCTCCTCTCTATGTGCTTGGAGGAACCAAATTGCAAAAGCATCCTTCCTTGACTCTGCCATCAAGATGGATGTTGGGCTCCCCTTCCCACCTCTGGACACCTCCAGGACTTCCAGCACTCGGGAGCTGCCCACTTGACAGGTCACTAAGACCACTTCAGATCAGATCTTGTGAAAGCTTAAAACTCACTTTCTGGCTAAAGCGTCCTTTGGCGTCTGTAAAAGAAACAGGGCAGGATGCATCCCTCTCCATCCGAGCCCCGTCTCATACCACAAGGATTTTCTCAAACACTCCAAGTTCAATAAAATTCCCAACTGCATTAAGCCAAGTCCCTGTGCCTTGATTTTAAAAGTCATGTGCATTTTGATCAAAATATAATCCACATGTTCCTGATTTATTTACAATTAAATCATCAAAATATTATTTTAAGTGTTGTTTGATGTCTAGGAAACCTTTTGAGATTGTTTCAATAGGATTTTAAAAGTCCCTTTCCTTAAAAGCCAGAGACTTGACTTTGCTGAGTGTAAATAAACCCACTGGAGAGGAGTGACTTTCGTCTAGAAATGTCAAGGCATTTGACAGAGGTTTGGAAGCAGCTGAAATCCTCGCTGCACTCAATAAGAAGCGCAATCAGACCCACAGAATTTTCCTTTGTAATGTTCCCTGTAGCCCTTAGTCAGGTATTCAAAGGCTACCATTCATGCTAAATGTTTCATCAAAATCAAGGGTTGTTTTCCACGGGGAAGGGCAGGGGATGACATTTCCTGGATGCCCTGGGCCCTGTGTTTGGCACTTCAAACATAGGCTCCCCATCACTGCTACTGACAGCCTGATGCCATGAGCATTCACGATTCTGTTTCACAAAAAGGAAGCAGGATCTCCAGGAGGTGAAGGACCCTGTCCATCTGATCCCATGTCATCCGTTTCCATGCAATCGAATCTCAGGTCGCTCAGACACCGGAGTGCTTCCTCACTCACTTTACCTTGACAGCGCCTCTCTGTGGGTGTGGTCAAAAAGCATGCAATGCTGGTAGTGGCCATGAGTCTTGCATTTGTGAGGAGCTCTGAAAATGTTCAGATGTCTTAAAACAGTCAGCCTGGAGGTTCCAGGGGAGAGACGTGCATGTAGAACACACTGCAGAATGCTAACCACGTGGTGCTGCTTACTTGAAGGCTGATTACCTTCATTCTTGTTTTCCCTGGTGGCTCAGAGGGTTAAGAATCTGCCTGCAGTGTGGGAGACCTGGGTTCGATCCCTGGGTTGGGAAGATCCCCTGGAGGAGGGCATGGAAACCCACTCCAGTATTCTTGCCTGGAGAATCCCATCGACAGAGGAGCCTGGTGGGCTAAAGTCCATGGGGTCGAAAAAAGAGTCTTACGTGACTGAGTGACTAACACACTAGCACCTTCATTCTCAATTACTTTATTGATTATCTTCGTGACCAGCAGTTACTTCAGTGGATTCTCCCAACATTTTGTGAAGAAGTTAAAGTGAAGATTATTAACCGTGGTTTGCAGAATGGGAAACTAATGAATTAAGAGCAAAGAGGCCAGTAACTGCTCTGATCATTAGCAGGGGGTCAGAAAAGAGATGTGATCAGACTCACAGGAGTGTACCTTCCATGTGGGCACCTGGCAGCAAATTCTGCCTCTGTGCTAAATTAGCACCTACTAGTCATATGTGGTTATCTCCTTGTTAATTAAAAGTTAGAAATTGCATTTCATAGTCACATTGATGGCATTTCAAGTGCTCTGTATTCACATGTGATGGGTGGCAACTCTACTGGGTATCAAAGATGTGTAAGACGTCCACGATGGCAGAAAGTTCTATTGCGCAGCCCCACTAGGGCCAGGCATTTTAGGACAGACTCCTGGTTGCCAAGGGGGAGTGATGTGGGAGAGGGATGGAGTGAGAGTTTGGGGTTAACTATCATATAGAGAATAGATAAACAACAAGTCCTACTGTATAGGACAGGGAACTATATTCAATATCCTGTGGTCAACCATAATGGAAAAGAATATGAAAAAAGAATATGATTAAGAATGCATATGGAAAGAATACAAGGCTTCCCAGGTGGCACCGTGGTAAAGAATCTGCCTGCCAGTGCAGGAAAGGCAACAGACTCAGGTTCCATCCTTGGGTAGGGAAGGTCCCTGGGGAAGGAAATGGCAACCCACCCAGGTATTCCTGCTTGGAGAATCTCAGGTACAGAGGAGCCCGGTGGGCTACAGTCCATGGGGTGGCAAAGGCTCAGACATGTCTGAGCATGCAGGCTCTGACTGACACATACACATATGTAATTGATCCCTGGGTCATATCTCCTGGAGGAGAGCACTAGCAATCGGCTTGTATTCTTGCCTGGAAAATCCCATGGACAGAAGAGCCTGGCAGGCTACAGTCCATGGGGTCGCAAAGGGCCAGACATGACTGAAGCGACTTAGTGTCTGTGTTTGTGTGTGTCATATATACACACATATAAGCATACATATATGCATTGCTGTTGCTAAGTTGCTTCAGTCGTGTCCGACTCTGTGCGACCCCATAGATGGCTGCCCACCAGGCTCTCCCGTCCCTGGGATTCTCCAGGCAAGAACACTGGAGTGGGTTGCCATTTCCTTCTCCAATGCATGAAACTGAAAGGTGAAAGTGAAGTCACTCAGTCGTGTCGGACTTAATGACCCCATGGACTGCAGCCCACCAGGCTCCTCCATCCATGGGATTTTCCAGGCAAGAATACTGGAGTGGGGTGCCATTGCCTTCTCCGACATATATGCATATGTATATATAAATATACATACACACACACACATAGCCTGGTGGGCTACAGTCCATGGCATCACAAAGGGTCGGACAAGACTGAGCAACTAAGTACACAGAGAATCATTTTGTTGTACAGCAGAAACTTACACCATGTAACTCTAGTATACTTCAATAAAATAAATTTTAGACTAAACACATAGGCATAAATGAGTCCTGCTGTTCAGGCCGTCCCCCTTTTCCCCGACGTCCTTCCCGAGCTGCCTTCCTGACTACCATCAGGGGTTCCTGTGGTCTCCCCTCCCGCCCCTTCTAATCCGCAGCACCCCCGGCGCCACCCAGTATCTAAACTGGGCCAAGAACACCAGTCTGGGCTGTGTCCCCCAGCAGCTGAAAGGCTTCCAGTGGGGCGCTGCGGTCCCTCGCTCTGCCTGACCGTGTTTAAGCTCATCTTCGGCAACACGGGAGGAGGGGCTCCAGAGGACGGAGGAGGGCCTGGGGGAGGAGGAGGGGAGGAAGAAGAGGCTTCTGGAAGGTGAGACACAGCAGGGAGATGAGGCGTCTGCCGCGCAGGCAGACATCTGTGCCCAGACAGATAGAGTTCCACCGATACGATCTCTGTCAGTATCCTTGTGAGAGATAAACAACTTGCCCGAGCCGCGCGCCGGGAGGAAGTGCCCCGCTGAGAAAGTGGTGCTCGGGGGCCAGACTGTCAGCCCCTGCGGTCAGAGACCCAGGGCGAGGAAGGCGGGGGAGGGCAAGGAGCAGCCGGGCTCCCTGCAGGTGACGGGGCCACAGGGCCCAACGCCGCAGATGTCAAGAGAGAGAAAGGTGTGAGCGTTGGCACAGAGGAGGGAGAGGTTCTGTGAGAAAGAAAAAAAAAAAAAAAAAAACAGCCAAAGGAGAGAAGGTGGTGGTGTGAATATTTAGATCTGTCTCTTGTGAATCAAAATAGGGTGTGTTCTGAGAGTGAGGTTTTGGGATTTATATCCAGAACTGGCTTCTTATCCGTCCTGCAGGGCTGAGTAACTTCTCTAAACTCAGCTCTACCATCCATAACATGAGATATCTATATTAGAGATGCATCACAGGAGTGTAGCCAAGCTTTTTTTCTTGATGCAGAAGCAATGAGTTCCTTTTCCGTGGGTCAGCTGAAGGTGGAGGGTGGGGAGAGGATCATGATTGGATGGGTGGATAAGTGAATGGATGAGATGGTTGGCTGATGAATGAATGGATGGATGGGTGGATAGATTTATGGGCTGATAGACAGATGAATAAGCGGGTGAGTGGATGCATGGATGAATGATGGAAATTTGGATGAAGAGTTAGGTATGGCTTATCTTAAAGTACTTCTTTAGGACATGCCTTTCTCTCCTGGGAGACGGAGAGCTTTCCCAGGAAAGAGGCAGGGACCGTTTCAGTTTTAAAATTTGGAGCAACAGAAATAGAACAGACCCATGTACAGCTACTCAGTAAAACTGGAAAGAAGGGAAAGAGGGGGCAGTGGGGAGACCAGATAGGAGAGAGGAAAGGCAATGGTAACAGAATTTAAACCTGAGTTATTTGATAAGGTACTTTCATTAGTACTTTATCCATTTGAAACAACTTTAGAGGATGATGCTATCTGGAGATTTGAGTTTGGCTTTAGGGTAGTGTTGCAAATAAAAGCACAGGACACCTAGTTAAATTAGAATTTCAGGAAACCAAAGGATATTTTTTTCCTTAGTTTGTTTTGTATAATATTTGAGAGACACTTATACTTAAAACATGTTGCTTATCTGAAATTCAAATGCATTCTGGGTGACATATTTTGTATGGGAATCTTAGCTTAGGGAAAGGGGAAAAAAATAACAGGCCTTTGGGCTTGTTATTAATCTATGCACATTGGAGCCCATTTTACCAAAAAGCTACCCAGTGGGATTCAGGGCAAAAACTTGGTGAATAATAAAGACACACCTTTTTCCCAGTGCACTGCACAGACATCACCCAAGGACAGCCCGCTTAGTCAAATAGGTGTAACATCAGCCTAAACATAGCCAATGGTTCCTAACACCAGTGACTTGAAACTTCTCGAGGGACTTGGGACTTGCTGTAAGAATGGGGCTGTTGGAGTGAGTGGGCCTTTTCAGAATGAATGGAAATGTTTAGCACGAAAGAGGATGGCCAGGATGGACCGTGTACTAACCATTAAGGGACCAATCAAGTCTCAGTCATCCCAGTCTTCACTTTCAGGGGTGCCCCCCACCCCCCACCTAGAGGCAAAAGGGACTCAACAGACTTATGGAAACAGCAGAGAGTTCTAGAACATTTGTTTTGATTTAGTTACAGCATTTCTTTACAATCGACCCTTTGTCATGTCAGCCTGGTACTCGGCAGTATTATTTCTCCTTCTCTTACCTTTTTTACTTTAAAACTGCATTTCTCTATCACATTCCCTCTCTGATACAAACAGTTATTTCTAAGTTGATCTTTCTGTTCTGTTACGACCACTAACTACCTCTCTAACAGCACGGGGTCCTAATTTTTCAGGACAATCCAGCCAATATAAGTACACCATTTATTTCCCCCTTTTATTCTGTGATATTTTCTCTAAGGTCCTGTTTGTGAAGAGAGGTTAATCAGAGAATTCCCTCAATATAAGGAATGATGAAAGGTAAACTTTCTTTTGAATAATTAAGAATAGCAGAAGCATTGTTTATGTTACAGCAATGTGTAACAATGTATAATGTAAGTGTGTGGAGATATTCACATCGCTTACTAACCCCCTTATGATATACTACTTTTTCTGGCAGGATTTGATCCCATATAGCTCTTTTGTCAAGACACCTCTCCTTCCCATTCTGCAATGATCTTTTGAGAGAGTGGCAGTGATGATACAATAGATTGGAGTTGCTATTATTAAAAATTACTACTTTTTTTTTCCCACTCTGTTGCTTTTGTGACCCAGCGGGATTTTGATTCCAGACATTCTACTTGCTCGACATCCACTGGGGAAGTGATGAAACCATTCATTATTTAAAAGTTTGGAAGCCACAAGAACTACAGTATCTAACCAGATTGGATTGACTTTTTAGCTCTTTTGATTAATAATTCATAAACCTGAGGATATGTGAATTGGGTGAGGACTAACCTGCTAACAAAAGGAGGGTAGGCGATGAATGTTAACACGGCTTTGTGTTATTCTACTTAACACTTCGGACCAACAAAACAAACCCATGTGTCATGGAACCTGTTTCATAGTTTCAATCCACAATCAATATTTCATGATTAATGGGCCCATATGCTCACACAGGGCCCCTGCTGTACAAAATTTGCACACGTATCTCCCATGTGATGATTTACAAAATGTCTTCTCTGAAAAAAAAGAAAAAGGATTTTGCGTTCTCTAATGAGAACGCCTGTTCACCTTGTTTTCCAGATAATTTTGTTTTTAATAGTTCCTTTCCGGATTTCATAAAAGGTAGACACCTCCATTGTATCAAATCAGCGTTTGGACCTCAGAGTGGCAATTTACTCTGGAAAACCATTGGAAAATTCTGCAAATGGTAAAACATATAGACAGAGTTATATAATTTGCAAATAACACATATCTAAGCCTGGCTAATAAGATGCAGTGTAAACGTTATTTCAGTTGTCATCTGAGGACCGGATTTTGTATTCTGCCTCTATCACTTACTGTGTGCTACCTGGATGGAACAACTAATTGCTTCATTTTCTTAGTATATCATGTGATTAATAAAAATCGACCTTTTGCTGTGAAAAATGAAGCAAGATTATCTAAACAACATACATTATATGGGTTTTTATAGCAGTTCCTCCCTCATTTGATTTGAATATGTGTAAAATGCTCAATATTATTAATATTATTAAATATTATTGATGTTATTAAAATATGTTATGAGTCAACAATATGTTATTTAAAATGTGTTATAAGCCACACTGTTGGTACTATGTACAGTGGATAAAAATCTTTTTATAAGCTATAATGTGTATTAACATCATTTTGTATGTTATAATGTTTTAAAGCAAGAAGTACATTAGATTTTCTCTAGAGTCTAATGTGGTATTTATGTGAAAGAGATGTAAATCTTTCGTTTCTAAGAGAATTAGCTTAGTCGTTTATTAATGCAGGGTATTCTAAAACAAGGGGGCATAAAAAAATTCATTCTACCAGTTTCCTCAGAAAACTTCCGCCTGCTGATTGTTTGAGGTCAATTCTAGCTGATCCCTATGAGGACTTGCCAGGTGGCACTAGTTTCTGCCAAGAATGTTTCTGCCAGTGCAGGAGATAAGAGACGTGGGCTCAATCCCTGGGTCACGAAGATCCCCTGGAGGAGGGTTTGGCAACCCACTCCAGTGCTCTTGCCTGGAGAATCCCATGGACGGAGGAGCCTGGCATTTCACTGTCCATGGGTTGCACAGAGTTGGACACGATGGAAGCAACTTAGCATGCAATAGGAGCTTCGCGTCAAAGTCCTTACTTAGGAAAATCTGATAAACTGACCCCAAGAGGCAAGTTGGTGCAGTCACTATGGAAGTCCTTAAACAACTTAAAATAGAGTTAACATATGAGCCGGTAATCCCATTCCTGGGCATATGTCTGGAAGAAATTCTAATTTGAAAAACAAATGCACCCCAATATTCATAGCAGTACTATTTACAATAGCCAAGACAAAGAAGCAACGTAAATGTCCATTGAGGTACACATGGATAGGGCTTCCCTAGTAGCTCAGATGGTAAAGCATCTGCTTGCCAAGCAGGAGACCCAGGTTCAGTCCCTGGGTCAGGAAGATCCCCTGGAGAAGGAAATGGCAACCCTCTCCAGTATTCTTGTCTGGAGAATTCCATGAACAGAAGAGTCTGGAAGACTACCAGTCCATGGGGTCACAAAGTGTTGGACATGACTGAACAACTAACACACACATATATGTGGAAAAAGATGTAGTATAAATATGCAATGAAATGCTACTGAGTCATAGAAAAGAATCAAATAATGCCGTTTGCAGCAACATGGATGAGCCTAGAGATTATCATACTGAGTGAAGTAAGTCAGACAGAGAAAGACAAATATCATATGATCGCACTTATGTGTGAAATCTAAAAAAAAGTGATACAAATTAACTTTACGAAACAGAAATAGATTCACAGACACAGAAAACAAACTTTTGGTGACCAAATGGGGAAGGCGCAGAGGGATAAATTAGGACATGGGGATGAGCAAATACAAGCTATCTACATAAAATAGATACCCAACAGGAAGCACAGGGATCTATACTCAATATCTTATAATAACTTATAATGGGAAAGAATCTAAAAATTGTGTATAATACATGAATCACTTTGCTGTACACCAGACACTAACCAACTGTGCAAATCAACTATATTTGAGGAAGCATTTAAAAATAAATAAATGAATTTAAAACATATTTACATTTCACAGATTTCAAATAAAACAACAGCCACCACCTGCCAAACACCGACATATTGAGACGCACATCCTGAGCCCTTCCTCCAGAAGAGCTGTGGCTGGTGAAACCAGTCACCCTGCCTGCTCTCTGCCCAGTGACAACCCTGAGGCCTCATGAGAAGCGGGACCAGATTCGGCCCATTTAGCACACCAGAACAGGAAATGGACTAGGTTTTTCTCAGAGGAAAAGCATCACAGGAAGACAGCTTGCCCGGGAATCTGTTGCCATTGTTTCCAAGTGCGTACGCTGACATATAAGCATGGGAAGCTCCGACTTCTCTTCTGTCAAACCTGCAAAAGTGATTGACTCCCACATTCCACACCCAATGTCCTCAGAACTAAAAGTGGAAGGCTTCGATCCTGCTCCCTTCAGCCAGTGAACTAGAGGGGAAGAAGGATTTTTAAGTAAGCGTGCCTCAATTTTCCAGAATATTTTCTTACCTAGGACTTCCATTCTCAGAGCTTTGAGGTGGGGGATGGTTTCACAGTGGCCTTTTATCTGTGTCATTCTTCTGTCTGAAAATCCCACGGATTTGGGGGTTTGCAGGGTAAGATGAGGTCTTCCCAAACACGTGGCCTTGTCTTAGCGATGGGCTCAGTCTTTTCTCCTTTCCCTGAGATTAGAGAAGCGGGGGCAGTCGTAATCCTTCACTTCTCTGACGCCTACTGCACAGGGAAACGAGGATGAAAAGAGCCTTCAAATCTGGTTCCCAGCAAACAGAAGAAGCGCAGTTCCCCCTAGGCTTTGCCCACAGGAGCTGATGGCATCCTTGCTGGCATCAGTGTGCTGTCTCCATCCTCCACTGGCAGGTGCAGAGACAGAAGCCTAGAGAGGGTCAGAGTGCCATTTGCCCAAAGTCACACCCTCTGGGGTTCAGCCCTTGCCTACACCTAGCATCCCCAGGCTGCCTGTCCCCAGCAGGGTGAGAGAAAGAAAAGACAGACTTGTTTGGAGACCCTGCTAGGTGCCAGGTGATGCGCTGGGGACATTCTTGCACTATCTGACGCCACATATTCTGCAGGGGACACTTTCTCTATCCTCTTGTTGGGCTAGAGTCCTGCTTCCCCTTCTGGATCTATTTTGAACATTATCTGCCAGCCTTTCTGCCCCAGCCTGGTGAGCTGTCTCCCGTGGTGAGAGGCCACCCTTAACTCCCAGGCAGGTTTCTGTCACTGCAAATTTCAAACAGCATTTAACAGAAATTACCGACATTTGTCTCGATGCATTTTTTTTTCCATCAGGGATTAGTAAGAGCAATCATCTCCTGCCTCTCATCAATTACTTTCCCCCATATCTTTTGCATTTTCCTGCAGAACCATTTTGCAGGTACAACAGAGCGATCTTTAGAGATAATCTGGTGATTATTACAAATTCAGCCTCTTACGCTACAGGCATTAAGAGATGAAAATTGCCTGCAATCCACTGTTGTACACCCAATCTGTACCTCTGGACTCCTGTCCCGAGGTGAAAATGCAAACAGAGGAGATATTTAGAATCATTTTGACAGTTCATAAAATTAAGCAGGGATTAGGGATTCACTTTTTTTTAAATAATGCCAGAGGGTGCACACAGTGGTAATCGTATCATCCCGCAACAGGTCCAGTCAAAGTTGAGCGGACTGTCTAGGAAGAGAGAGGGAAAATGTCAGGTTATTAAATCTGCCATGTATCAGCTGTTGAAAATCCATTTTTTAAACTTTAAATGAACTGTCTGCCTAATGGAGACGCTATCCCCAGCTCCCAACACCAATCCGTCCTTCTCTGGCGTCTGTTTTGTTCAGACAATACATGATTTAGCTCCAGTGTCTGTGCACATGACTACATCTAGTCAGAGGGGATGATTGTATAAATATGCATGTAGTACAAATAGTTTAATTTTAATTGGGGTAGAGTAGCTGATGTTGAAACTATTTGCATAATTTTGAATATTGAATGTGATATCAAGCATGTGACTGGCTCTATTAAATATAAAAAAAATTACTCATTTTAATTGCATTGTGGGACAGGAGCTTAAGTACCAAATCTTGTGCTTCTGGTCCTCCTTCTAAGTGTTAAATAATTGTGACCAGTAGATTCTCTTCCCAGGGTATTACTTTCTCTTAGTACCGTTGGAGGATTTTTAGACTAAAATGTCTTTAAAGTGCTATTTTGGAAGATCAGTGATCAAATTCTCCTTCATGGGCCAAAGAAGAGCTCTTGGTTCTTAGTGTATTAGTCAGTAAAATTTAAGATAGGCTGCAGTAACAAACACTCCCAAATCTTGATGTCATACCATAATGACTGGTATGTTTTGATCAGGCTCTGTGTCCTGTGCAGCTCATTATGGGATTTCATCCAGTGACCTGCACTTACACATATTCCATCAATTTGTCACGGTTTTATCTAAATATAGCATCTTTTCATTTGCATGGTAGGGACAGAAATTGCTGAAAGGTTGCACATGGAGTCTTCTACATTTTTTCTAGAAGTTTCAAATGTCAATTCTATGCATAAGCCCTGTCTAGAAGTAACCACAAGGCTCTGCCTAATTACAAGGTGGCTGTGATGTCCAGGGAAGCAAGTGGAATGTTTGCTGATCCCCATTGCATCTACCATAATGAGGTCATTCTCTTCTCTTTGATAAAAGAAGATGAAAATAACAAGCTAAAATCGAGTGGAGTGAGGTTTGAATGGCCCCCAAATATACAATTTTAAATATACATTTAAAAAGGGATGAAATAGTGAGTGGTCTTCATTGTTTAATATTCTGACTAAACTTCCCACCCAGCCCCCAATGAGGTGACTGAATCATTGTTGCATCACTGAAGTTCACAGATACCCAGAGGGGACGATGGAAATCATGAGAACACCTACTCTCTGGTGTTGAAACCTGGTTGTGAGAAGTATCATTTGAAAGAGGTCAAGTGGGACTGCTGGCATTATTGCATAGAATAAAAAGGTGAAAGCTCACAGAAACCTACCCAAAATCTTGAAGTTCTTTCTCTTCTCAAGCTGGGGCCACATTCCCAACACCCACAATCTTCACTGGCACCGCATGGAGTCCCTGGTGAAATCTCAAGAGTGCCAATATCCAAAGGAAAATCTAGAAGCACAAAATTAAGGTTGGAGAGAAGGACATTAGAGTTTCAGTGTGATCTCCAACCTTGCAAATAAGCTTGAACTTGGTGTTTTAATTGTATTTCTAAACACATACTCAGATTAGTGTAGAGTTAGTTGCTCAGTCTGACTCTCTGCAACCCCTTTGTAACCCACCAGTCGCCTCTATCTATGGGATTCTCCATGCAAGAATTCTGAAGTGGATTGCCATTCCCTTCTCCAGAGGATTTTCCCAACTCAGGGATCAAACCTAGGTCTCCGGCATTGCAGGCAAACTCTACTGTTTGAGCTACAGGGAAGACCTGTAGCTCAAACACACATCCAACACCCATAAAATTTATTTAAACAACTATTCTGGATCAAAATGCTACAAAATGTTGAACGTCTTCCTCATTCCGCACCCCTGTCACCACCTCTGAATGTGTGCCTTTTCCTCCAAAACCCTGCAGAATGATGTGATGAATTGGAGGTGATGTGATGTGATGAACAGACTTCATCAAGGACTTCCCTCATCCCTAGAGCAGAGAAATGTCTACATGTCTGCCCAGTGGAATTTCGGAATTGGTAAGAGCTAATGTTCATGGGGTCACTAAGAGTCGGACACGACTGAACGACTTCACTTTCACTTTTCACTTTCATGCACTGGAGAAGGAAATGGCAACCCACTCCAGTATTCTTGCCTGGAGAATCCCAGGAACAGAGAAGCCTAGTGGGCTGCCATCTATGGGGTCGCACAGAGTCGGACACAACTGAAGCGACTTAGCAGCAGCAAGAGCTAATGTACCGGGTACTTCTTACTCTTCCCTTCTCTAATAGGCGTGTCATTGCCCTCACTCTGCCCCTCGCCTTCTAACACATCTGTATTATCCTTGGTGCTGGGTTTACAGCTAACTCTTAGAGTTAGTAAGAGTAAGAGCCATCTTCAGACTTCACATACTGACGGTATGTGACCCTGGATTTGATCCCTAACACAGAGATTTGGCTGAGATTTTTAGAGCATCTCTCTTGGAGGAGAGATGAATCCATTTTGCAGGATTGAAGGAGGAAGGTGAATGCTTGTGACCAATGTGGATGATGGTAAAAGACTACATGATTGTGAAAATGTTTTCTATTCTGAAATAATAGTTCTATGGAAACAGAATCCTTCCTGCCACAGGGATACTAGCCTCAGTCACATAGGTTTTGTGGCCAAGAAAATGTGAGTGAGAGTGACATGTGATATTCTGAATGGAAGTGTTTAGAATCCTCATGCGGCTCTTCTTCTTTCCTCTCATCTTTAAGACCAGGATGTCCCAGATAAAGAAGGGGTACTTCAGAGTCATGGCACTCCTGTGATTCCTGTGATGAACATAAATATTAGCTACCAAAAAACTTCTGTTGTAGTGAATCAACATGGCTTTGCGATTGTTTGTTACTCTGGCATAGAATAAGTAGAAGAAGTGAAGTCGTTCAGTCGTGTCCGACTCTTTGAGACTCCATGGGCTGTAGCCCAGCAGGCTCCTCAGTCCATGGGATTTTCTAGGCAAGAATACTGGAGTGGGTTGCCATTTCCTTCTCCAGGGGATCTTCCCAACCCAGGGATCGAACCCGGGTCTCCCGCATCGCAGGCAGACGCTTTACCATGTGAGCCACCAGGGAAGACTGGCATAGCTGACTAATACAAGCCCGGCATATATTTCCCTGTCATCAAACCCTTCCCTTCCATCCAAATTCCCATTGTTTTGGTTCAGGTTGGCATCAAATTCTTCTTGAGTTTTGCAAAAATATTTTGTTTAATTTACCTTCCTTTGGGCTTGCGCCTCTCTGCTCCACTATCTGCACACAGCCAGAGTAATTTCTGAAAAATACCATATCTGTCTTTCCCCTTTTCTCCATTCAACCCTTCAGTGTCTCACCATGGGCTTCATCAGGTCAGTTCAGTTGCTCAGTCATGTCCAACTCTTTGTGACCCCATGGACTGCAGCATACCAGGATTCCCTGTCCATCACCAACTCCTGGAGCTTGCTCAAACTCATGTCCACTGAGTCGGTGATGCCATCCAGAAATCTCATCCTCTGTCATCCTCTTCTCCTCCTGCCTTCAGTCTTTCCCAGCATCAGGGTCTTTTTCAATGACTCAGTTCATAGTGGAATGCAAATTACTTCTCCAAAGCACCTCATTGTCTAGTCCCTGCCACTGGCCACCATTCCTATCTCCTGCTCTCTGTCTCCTAGCCCTCACATATAGGCTGCAGTTGTGCTCAATTCACTCTTTGCACATGCTTCTGTTTGCCTCATTTTCTCCTGCACACTACACAGTGTGTAGTCACAGTGTGACTAAGTCTCCCTCAGGCATTAAGTGTCAACCCATGCTTCATCTCCCCTATGTGTCCTGCTCTGACCAGCCCTCCCTCAGGGACAAAGCATGTTGTCCTTTTCTGCAGTCTCTTGGCATCCTATGCTCGTTGCCTTCCTGCCCTGTTCCATTCTCCTCTGCCTCTTTCAGGCTTATCACAAAGCCCAGAGCATGAAAGATACTCAGTAAAGTAGATGAATAAATGAGGAGTGAACTACACACCATCTTTTCTGATGTATGTGAAATCCTAGCATGCCAACAAGGTCAATGTCAGAGGGATGCAAAGAAAAGAGTGATGGTAGTACTCAAGTGGGTGAGAAGAAATCCCAGGTCTTATCTTGCCTTTGGATTCACCCCCTCAAGTTTTGGCTGATGATGCAGGGAGTACCCTGAATAGGACCATTCTCTTCCTTCTTTCTCTTCTTGTCTCCCCCCATTGCCTATTACCTTTGTCTGGTGTATGTCTTTCTAAGAAAGGAAGTCTTTCTATGAGTGAAAGAAAGGCTTAAAGTGCTGAAAGGGGAGCCCTGGGAACTCAGTGCTCTGGGACCATGTGTTCTAAAGAAGAGCACACGGGTGGGTCAATCCATGAGTCTTCAACTATTTATAAGGTTACAGTGATGCTTATCTGCAAGCCTCTCTTCTCAGCAGGTCAGGACTTGGGAAGAAAGGCTTACTGTGCCTCACGTAAGAGCTATAATTGACCAGACTGACTGATCCAACATTATCCCTCCAGATTCTAACAGGTACCTAAGAGAGTTGAACCCAGATGGGCTGTTGAGGCATCATCTCATAAGTGCCCTGGAGCAGGGGTGAGCCAGGCAAAAGGGATCCTTCAAACAGTGACCCAAAGACACAAACCCACATGCTCATTTATAATCATGGCTCATGACTATGTCTCTGAAGTTTGCACCTGAAGCTCAAGTCTTGCCATGTCTTTCTTTAGGGGAAGCTGTGCCTCTTCTCTGGGTCTTAGTCCCCTCAACTGCGATACAGGGATGCTGAAAAGAATAGGTTAACATGTTGAATGAACACTTAATGGGCACCAGGTCCCTCACTCAGTTAACCGCCCTGTGACTACAAGAAGAGCCGTGATATTCTTATGAGGAAGCACGGTTATTTTCCCTCATTTCATAGATGGGGAAGCTTAGAGATGTTAAGCGGCCAGTCTATGGCATATTACTAGAGCAAAGAGTGAAAAGTCAAAACTCCGTGATCAGCACCCAAACCCTAAACGTTAAACCATCAGCACGCGACTGCTCCTCTCACTCTTCCTTGGCTGACTTCACCCACGCCTGTCTGCCCCCACCCCGAACCTCCTGAGCCACCGCACCTCCCTCCGTTTTCATCAGTCACTCCCACATCTGAACACACACATGTAACTTTCTACGGTATGAACCGTTTATGAGCTCTCTCTTCACTAGCTCATAACCTCCTTAAGGACAGGGACCTATACCAGCTTTGTTCACTAATATATTCTGAATACCTAAGAAGAGCCTGAGAGTCGGTAGGCGCTTATGACTACTGAATGAATGCAGGAATGATGATGAATTGAAGTGTGACCCAAGGTAAGGGATTCCATAAATGGCTCAGAATCCCACCAGAGTCTCAGAAGCAGAATAACTACATATTCTACAGTTTATAATGTTAGAACTGCCATCGAAGGTCACCAGCTCATCTTCCACCTGGAAATCATCTCCCTTCGGCAGGTCACTTCTGGGAATTGTGTGTGATAATCTTTGAGGATAAACAGCCAAGAAAATAATGATGATGATGATGAAGATGATTTTTCTTGGGGCTCATTGGGGGAGGGGCATTGGTAAGACCACTAGATACTAGACTCCAGTGATGTCTGAACCCACTGAGCCTCTTACTGGGAGGACGTCTCTCACATTGAGATAAGCAGACCCTCTGAGAGTCCCCTTGGCCCACATGTGAAACCCCATACCACCAGCTACACAAGCACCTTCCTCTTGCTTGAGAACAAATGACAGAATGTTCCACAGTGTTTGATGGGACCAGAGGGAGGAGGTGAGTGCAAATTTCAATATGAATTGATAACACTTAGTCAGCCAGCTTATAAAGCAAGGGGGTGGTGAGCTCTGAGGACAAGCCTGAGAAATGTGTTGACCTGCTCTCATACAAGGTCAGATCTGGGAGGAGATGATGGGGGTTTTTCAGTAGCTACCAGAGAATCCATATGGCTGTAACTTTGGTTATCTCCAGGATGCTGAGTTTAGGGAAGTGATCCAGAGGGAGGTATAATATGTTTTACACATCAAAGTAGAAGTCACAAAGCTCCGTGCCTATTTGTTGTTCAGTAGCTCAGGCGTGTCTGACTCTGTGACTCCCCTGACTGCAGCACGCTAGGCTTCCCTGTCCTTCACCATCTCCCAGAGCTTTCTCAGACTCATGTCCATTGAGTTGGTGATGCCATCCAACCATCTGGTCCTCTGTCATCCCCTTCTCCTCTTGCCTTCTGTCTTTCCCAGCATCCGGGTCTTTTCCAATGAGTTGGTTGTTTGCATCACATGGCCAGAATATTGAAGCTTCAGCTTCAGCATCAGTCTTTCCAATGATTATTCAGGGTTGATTTCCTTTAGGATTGATTGGTTGGATTTCCTTGCAGACCAAGGGACTCTCAAGAGTCTCTTCTCCAGCACCACAGTTTGAAGGCATCAGTTCTTCGGTGCTCAACCTTCTTTCTGGTCCAACTTTCACATCCATACTGGAAAAATCATAGCTTTGATTGGACAGACCTTTGTCGGCAAAGTAATGTCTCTGCTTTTTAATATGCTCTCTAGGTTTGTCAGAGCTTTTCTTCCAAGGAGAAAGCGTCTTTTAATTTCACGACTTAGCATTCAGCTAATACAAACAGAGTGGGGACTGAAGGATACAGGGAACACATGACATCTCTACATGGGGCAGCAGTTTCTCTGCTCCAACCTGTCTTTGCCAGAAAAACAAGGAAGAACCTCACTTACTGTTTTGTTTCCAATGATTATTATTGTTTATGAGAATGTTTCCAATCTGTAGAAGTGACCAGCTGGTTGTATAACATCACAAACTTAATGGATATGAATTTGAGCAAACTCTTGGAGATAGTGAAGGACAGGGAAGCGTGGTGTGCTGCAGCCCATGGGGTCTCAAAGATTCAGATATGACTTGGCCACTGAACAACAAAGCAAGAGTTCAATTCAGAGGAAGGTGGTGAGGAGAGGGCAAGTAATTCTCTGTTGGATATCTGCTAAGCTGTACTGACATTTGTTATCTCTTTGCATCTCCCCAGCTTTTCTCAGAGCAATGTATCTTTCTCTTCCTTTACAGCTGAGGAAGCTATAGCCTAGGTTGGAACGTGCTCGCTGAAGATGCCATGGCTGGCTGAGTGACGGAGACTACTGCAGATCCTTCTGACTATAATTGCATTCCTTCCAGCTTTCAATTGAACACTTTCCAATAAACTTGCCTCGCAATGGACTGACCATTCTTGTAAAGTAATGAACTCCCTGTCACTTTGAGCAGTCAAACAGGGTCCAGATAACTTTCCAAGAATGTTGTAAGAGACAGTCTAGCTTTGATAATGAAATGAGACCAGATGATACGTAAGATCCCTTTAAGCATTATGGCTCAATTCTTTTTCTAATACTGTGTAGCTTTTGACACAGTAATCTTTGCTCCATAGATTCACTTTGAGTAGAATTTAATATGAAAAGTCTACCTTGAACTTAGAATTTTTTATATCCAGGGACATGATGGAGATTTTGGTGTAAGGGTAGTATATTAACTCCTGATGACTTGTTTTTTTCAATGCAGACTTTCTGCTATTTTAAATCCTTTGAAGTATGAGTCTGTGAATGCATAGAGGGTTCATCTGACAGTTTGCAGTCTTGTAAATTCATGTTAGTGGCAGCAATTAAACCTACAAGTATAGATGACAGCCTCTTAGAAGGGAACCAACAATACATGTATACTGTATTTTATATTGAAATCACTATAATTATTATTTCTGGAAAATAATGTGTCTGAATAGAGTTGACCAGAAAATGAATCATAAAACAAGATAATAATATTAAATAGACCACATTAAATTATTTCTGGAATAAGACAGGAGATAGATAACTAGCTTGTTATGCAGACAGAAATAGCAATGACAAAAAGTAAATATATACAGCAAATTCAATGTACATTTCATTTTTCTTCACATCTGCTGGTTCAGTTAATCAATACAACACATCTGGGCTTTGTCTTTGCCTAATTTATAGGGAGCTTGGCATTGTGTTAAAGCTTTTAACCAGGAGCTTCATGCTCAGGCAATACCATTTTTAGTATTATTATTGCTATTCCTTTTTGAAGAGGACTGAATATAGCCTCAAAATGGTGTAATGCCTTAGTCAAAGATGCTAGGTTGGTTTGTGGTTGAACTAATCCTAGGAGCAAAATCTTTTAATAAGTCTAATCTCTCTCTCTCTCTTTTTTTTTTCCAATAACATAATGTTCTACCAGGAAGGAGAAAACATTTTTTTTATTGAATTTCTAGTAGTTGTACATGGATTTAAAGGGTAAATAAGTATTGGGCTTCCATGGTGGCTCAGATAGTAAAGAATCTGCCTGCAATGTAGGAGACCCAGGTAAGGCTCCCTGTGTTGGGAAGATTCCCTGGAGAAGGGAATGGCTACCCATTCGAGTATTCTTGCCTGGGAAATCCCATAAACAGAGAAGCCTGGTGGGCTACAGTCCATGGGGTCTCAGAGTCAGACATAACTGAGCAACTAACAGGTATACAGGATCACAACTAGGTTTTGATGCCATGCCAAGACTGCTACAATGAGAATTAGGAAAATTGATGTAATCAACTTTCTTGGGCAGTGCTCTCTTCCATGTGTGGAATAAGATGTTTCAAATGTTGAAAAAAATATCTAGCATCTCTTAAAATTTCCGATGGATAATTTTAATTGACTCTACATATGCTAATTTTGAGATATTAGGCATCATAAACATTTGCGAAGTGAATTTTTAAAAAAAAGATCGCCCTTCCAACGTGAGTATTTAGGGAAATCTATTTTCCCAGTCTGTCCTTCAGTCTCACATGAGCACCACACTCATAACGCTTCCGACATCAGGTATGTGGGGGTTTTCCCACACAGAGCAATTCTGCAGCACCAGCTGGGTAACCCATAATTTAATGCAGTTTGAATACTGTCCACTTGGAGATCCCACGGGTTGAGGGTTTAGTCTCCCAAAAGTGACCGTCACCCCTCAGATGCCAATTGTAAGTAGTAGTTCTCCAGATTACCCACAACTTCTGTTTAAGTGGCTACAAATTTGAGGTTATCATGACTAACTAACCCTTTGATTCAATTATTTGCTAGAACAGTGCACAGACCTCTGGAAACACTTACTTATATATATGAATGCCAGACTATTAAAGGATATGATCAAGTTCAGTTCAGCCACTCAGTTGTGTCTGACTCTGCGACCCCATGAGCTGCAGCATGCCAGGGCTCCTTGTCCAACACCAACTCCCGGAGCCCACCCGAACTCACATCCATTGAGTTGGTGATGCCATCCAACCATCTCATCCTCTGTCATCCCCTTCTCCTCATGCCCTCAATCTTACTCAGCATCAGGGTCTTTTCAAATGAGTCAGCTCTTTGCATCAGGTGGCCAAAGTATTGGAGTTTCAGCTTCAGCATCAGGCCTTCCAGTGAGCACCCAGGACTGATCTC
The DNA here is from genome assembly GCA_006410935.1 of Redunca redunca. Lineage (NCBI taxonomy): Eukaryota > Metazoa > Chordata > Mammalia > Artiodactyla > Bovidae > Redunca > Redunca redunca. The sequence continues at coordinate 1,859,659 of SJYQ01000463.1, forward strand.
CTTTAGGGTATTCCAGATTATTAAAGGATATGATCAAAGATGTAGATAAACAACCAGTTGAAGAGATAGATAAGATTAAGTCTGGAAGAGTCCCAAGCACAAGAGCTTCCACCCTCGTGGAGTGGGCTCTGTCACCATCCTCATATGTAGAGGTGTTCATCCCCCTGTGAGTTCTCCAAACCCCATAAAACTGGGATGTTCCGGAGGCTTCTCAAGGAAGACATGATCACTTATTAGCTACATTCCCAATTTCTCTCTTCTCTCCAGAGGATTGGAAGTGGAGCTAAAAATTCTAGGTTTTTAATGCATTGGTCTTTTTGGTGTCCAGCCCCCATCCAGGAGCCCACCGAGTCCATCTCATTAGAACAAAAAACACTACTATCACTCAAAAAATTACAAAAGTTTTAGGAATGGAAAATTATTCTAATTCAATTGAGAAACCAATACAGTCTCAACCTATTTGCTAGTTCCTCAATTGTGTGAGAAGAGAAGAAAAAACTAAATGAGAAGTCATTTTAGAGATAATCACATTAAACAATTTCAGTGGGAAAATTTGCCAACTCGTGACACCTGTGTTCAAAACTTTATCTAAACCCACTAGCTCTCAGGCATGTGTAGTTGACATGGAGTCCTTGAATCGGAAAGATACATGTNGGGAGGATCAGCATAATGTTACCCAAAGTGATATTTTTTGGAAAACACTTTCAGAGTTTACACGTGCACTTTCACATCAGTGGCCCATCCATTCCTCAAAATCATCTTTTGTGGCTAAACTATTTTTGATCCAGTTCTGCCAAAAAAGAAATGGATGCTTAATCAAGTTAAGTGATTGGCCAACAATCTTTCAGCTAAAAGTAGCAATGATGTATAGAAAGTCCAAGCTCATAGATTCAGAGAAAAGATTGATGATTGCCAGAGATGCAAGGTGGAGGGTGGGCAAAACGGGTGAAGAGGGTCAAAAAGTACAAGCTTTCAGTTATAAATTAAATAAATCATGATGATAGGATTTGCAGCATGATGACTATAGTTAATGATACTGTACCTCATAGATGTAAGTTTCTACGACAGTAACCATAAAAGCTCTAATCCCCAAAAATATGTATGTGGCGATGAATATTAACTAGGGATATTGTGGTGATCATTTCACAGTTTTGCTATTGGTCAGTCAAGAAGTCATGTCTGAGTGCAGCCCCATGGACTGCAGCGCACCAGGCTTCCCTGTCCTCCACTCTCTCCTGGAGTTTGCTCAAATTCATGTCCATTGTGCTGGTGCTTTTATCTAACCATCTCATCCTCTGCCGCCCCCCGTCTTTTTCTTTCAATCTGTCCTTCAGGATCTTTTCCAATGAGTCGGCTCTTTACATCAGGTGGTCAAAGTATTGGAGCTTCAGCTTCAGCATCAATCCTTCCAATGAGTAGTCAGGGTTGATTTCCTTCAGGATTGACTGACTTGATCTATCTGGATCTATCTGTAGTCTAAGGGACTCTCAAGAGTCTTCAGCACTACAATTCAAATGTATCAATTCTTTGGCACTCAGCCTCCTTTATGACCCAACTCTCATTGTACATGACTACCGGAAAAAACACAGTTTTGACTATATGGACCTTTGCATGGTACATACAAATATTGAATTGTGTGTTGTACACAGGTAGGTAATATCGTGCTATATGTTGATTATACCTCAATTAAAAAGTGCCAATGAAGCAAGAATATACAATTGAGAAAAGACAGTCTCTTCGCAAGTGGTATTGGAAAAGCCGGACAACCACATGTAAATCAATAAAGTTAGAACAGTCCTTCACACCATACAGAAAATAAACTCAAAATGGCTTAAACACTTAAATATAAAGCAGGGCATCATACAACTCCTAGAAGAGAACACAGGTAAAATATTATGTGACATAAATCATTTTCTTATGTCAGTGTCCCAAGGCAATAGAAATAAAAGAAAAAAGCAAACAAATAAAACCTGATCAAACTTATACATTTTTGCACAGAAAAGGAAACCATAAACAAAATTAAAAGACAACCTACAGACTGGGAGAAATTATTCTGCAAATGATGCAAATGACAAGGCTTTAATTTCCAAAAGATACATCAGTTCATATGACTCAGTAATAAAAAGACAAACAACCCAATCAAAAAGTGGGCAGAAGAATTAAATAGACATTTCTCCCAAGAAGACATACAGATGGCCAATAAGCACGTGAAAAGATGCTCAGCGTGGCTAATTACCAGAGAAATTCAAATCAAAAATACAATGAGGTATCATCTTACTCCTGTCAAAATGGCCATTATTATAAAGTCTACAGACGATGACTTCTGGGGAGGATGTGGAGGAAAAGGAACTTTCCTATACTGTTGGTAAGACTATAACTTCGTGCAACCGCTATGGAAGACAGTGTGGAGGTTCCTTAGAAACAATAGTTACAATATGATCCAGTAATCCCACTCCTAGGCATATGTTCAAAGAAAATTCGAGTTTGAAAAAATGCATGCACCCCAATGTTCATAAAAGCACTATTTACCATAGCCAAAACATAGAAATGTCCATTGACAGATAAATGGATAAAGACGACGAGATCTACATGTGTATATGTATATATCTGCGTATATGCACATATATTTGTATACCATTTGCAGCAAATTGGATGGACCTAGAGATTATCATACAGGCTTCTCTGGTGGATCAGACAGAAAAGAATCTGCCTGCAATGCAGGAGCCTCGGGTTTGATCCCTGGGTTGGGAAGATCCCCTGAAGAAGGGAAGGGTGAACCAGTCCAGTATTCTTGCCTGGAGAATTCCATGGATAGAGCAGGCTGGTGGACTTCAGTCCATAGGATTGCAAATAGGCAGACACAACTGAAATGACTACAGTTTCACTTTCACACATATTACACATAGATGCATATACATTATACACACATATATGTATATGCATATCTGAATCACTGCTGTACACCGGGTGCAACACTGTAAATCAACTATACTTCACTGCAAAAAAAATTGCCTCTCAGCCATACATTGGTTTCACATCTAAATTTGATGGGCCTTCTGCGGCCCTTCGTTTTTAGACTGCGTACTGCATGGTGGTTGATTAATGCTGAGGAATAGAGGAAATCTGGGACTGCTACGGGGCTCTATCTATGCCACCAGATCAGAAAGCCAAAGCGTTCCCAGAAGTGTGTCACATGACCACATCTGCTGCAGATGGTGGTTTAGTCTCTTAAGTTGTGTCTGACTCTTGGGATCCCATGGACTATAGTCCGCCAGGCTCCTCTGTTCATGGAATTTTCCAGGTAAGAATACTGGAGTGGTCTGCTGTTTCCTTCTCCAGTGGATCTTCCTGACCCAGGAATCGAACCCGGGTCTCCTGCACTGCAGGCAGATTCTCTACCGACTGAGCTACCTGTGAAGAGGCTGGGAAAGTGCGTCTTTGACAAAGCAAATCAATTGACTCACCTGGCCTGTGACCAATCAGGAGTCATCTCCTGAGACTGGGTACACTGGCATCTCAAAGCAATTGGAATCTTTTAATTTTAGAAAGAGATGGCCAGATGATGGTTGGGTAGACGATTCCCAGTGACTCTAACGGAGGCTTTTGTTTCTTGTTTTACAAAGAGATGACCAGATGATGGTTGGGTAGACGATTCCCAGTGACTCTAACGGAGGCTTTTGTTTCTTGTTTTACAAAGAGATGGCCAGATGATGGTTGGGTAGACGATTCCCAGTGACTCTAACGGAGGCTTTTGTTTCTTGTTTTACAGTCCCTTAACTCCTGACACCGTGATTTCCATGTGCTTCATTCTCAGTACATAGGAATTCATAGAATTTAAGCACATGAAAAATTGAATCAAGTGGCTCATCAAGGATCCCTCTTGTCTAATAGGTAAACTTGCAAAATTTACAGCAAATGTTTTGGAAGCACTGTAGTGAGTGTATTACATGAGATTTCTCCAAAGTCACTCATTGACTGGGACTGGCTGATGTCTCAGACCCCCACCCTCAGGCTGAGACTCAGCTCAGACACTCTTCAACCACTGGGCCATCCCTGGCCCTCGCCTGTGTCTCCCGGTGGTAGGTGCTTCTTCTTGGTTCTGCACAGGTTCCCAAGTTTCTCCCCTTCTTTCCTCCCTCTATGATCTCTCTGCCTCCCCTCTTTCCTTTAAAGCTATCAAGAGACTTCACGTTCTGGTGTCTGCCACCCCCCTCCTCTTCCTGCCTAACTTGATAATGATCAGCAGAAGAAAGGCACGCGGTCCCCTTTGCTCTATCTCTCAGCCTTTCACCCCTGGCACAGCACATGGTCGGAGCTGGGCACCTGTGTCTGTTGTGTTGAATAGAGTAATGTTCCTGCAATCAGTAAGAAGCTCAGGCCAGAACCCACATGCTGGATTGGTCTGCTCATGGTAGAACTGGGCTTCATCCTCACTAAGGATGCTCCAGGACAGAAGAGGTCATAGAGATTCAAAGGCAGCATAGGGTTTCTGGACACAGAGCAGGACAACTGACACCAGGCTGGAAGGGCTCTCTGAGCATCTCAGGTCATCTTCATCACAGGACCATCGTCATCACGATTCCCCCCGCAGAGCACTGCCTGCTCAACTCCGTCTTTCTCCCCATCCTCCTTGTCACTGGACGCCCTCTGCACAGATGCCAAGTTATCTCCTCCCCAGCCACCGCGGCGTGTTCCCTCTCTCTGTTCCGATTTCCCACGCTCCACTGGCTTGGGACTGAGTGGCAGCTCGGCTCTGGAAAGCAGGTGTTGTGGAAGTGAAGCGCGCCCGGCAGACAGCGCATTAGGTAGCATTCGTCCCCTGGGAGCCCCAAGGCTCCAAGCTTTCACAGTCCCAACTGTTCCTCCAAGGGGCAGGAGGGCCAGGCCTGCCCAGCCCTGACCAGATGTTGGGGGAAGTTGCCAGGCTGCTGCCAAGAAAATTGCTGTTAATTTATCTAAGGTGTAATAAGTATTAATGAAGCCCTTTCTCATGTTTTTGTTTACAAGAAAGTCTCAAATCAAAGTTGACACGGGGGCATCTGTGTGCACTACAGGGCGTGACTCGGATGGAACTCTGCTCCGAGAGCCTGGAGAGGTGGGTTCTAGCCCCTGTCCCACCACTAACTTCCTCAATAGCCTGGAAACATCCTTGAGCATTTCTGGGTTTTGCATCCTCCTTTGTAAAATGGGAGAAAGAAACTAGAAAAATCTTGAAAGTCTGTTTTAGGTCTCAGAAATGATGGAAAGGGCAAAACCTGGGACTCTACATTCTGGGCTTCCCAGATGGCTCAGTGGTAAAGAATACACCATCCAATGGAGGAGATGCTAGAGGCGCAGATTCTATCCCTGGGTGGGGAAGATCCCTTAGAGGGGGAAATGGCAGCTCAATCCAGTATTCTTCCCTGGAAGATTGTATGGACAGAAGATGCCTGGCTGGCTACAGTCCGCGGGATTGTGAAGAGTTGGACAAGACTGAGCCACTAACACACGCACACTGCATTCTACTCATCCTTAAAGGTGCAGCCTTGGAGCAAGCCCCGCAGATTGTTAGAACTTGAAGACCTTGGTGGTCCTATGTTCTGCCCTTTACTTGATAGAACGGAGGCCTGAAGAGGCTTGTTGAGCCCCTGGTAGGTCATCATACGGGTGCAGGCCCTGGGCTCCTGGATTCCAGACCCAGGTCTGGTCCTTTCTCCACCTTTCAGACCAGAGCTTCTCACCTAGGACAGCTGACTTCTCAGCCTGCATTTCACAGCCAAGACCAGCTCACAAAGAGAGAAAGAGGAAAGGTTTTGTGTGAACCATTCAAGAGTGAAACTGGAAAGGAGGCGACTCGAAACTTGAAACGAGGTGAACTGACTGTGTTCTGGCCCAGAGGAAGCCGTGGGCTGGCTGGCCTTAGACCCAGAGCTGGAAGCCCTGGCCAGCGCCTTTGATGGGGCCCAGCAACTGGGCCCAGCTCAGCAGTTTCTGACAGCTTCACCCCCGACCAAGCAGAATTCAGGCCAGATTTCACGCGAAATGCAGAACTCCCATGAACACCCAGCTCAAAGCGAAACACAGGGCAGTGAGAATTCACACAGCCTGAAACCAGATGGGGGAAAGAAAGACCTTCAGTGAATTCCCTCCGGTTCACCAAAACTGCCTCCCAAATCTACAGTTCACTTCCACTTCTCAGCCCAGCTTGACTTTGCAAGTCACAGTGATCTCAAAGGCAGGGACTTGCATGGGATAGAGCCCTGGGGTCTCAGAGACCAAGCAGAATCCTTGGCCCTGGGTGTGGTGCTGTGTGTCCTCAGGCTGGTGACTTAGCTTCTCTGAACCTTAGTGTGTGGATATGTGAGGTAATAAGACTTGCTCTCCAGGCTGTCGGTCACAGGATGAGCAGCAGAGACAGTCACTGACCTCTGTCTTTTTGCCAGTCTGCTGGGTGATTTTTATTCGGTATCCTTTTTAATCCTTAGTATAATATTATCAAGGCCATATAGTTGATATCTGCATTTTTCACAGCTTTATTGAGATATAATTTGCATGCCATAAGATTCACCTGCCCCAAGAGTGCTAAGATCTTCATTTTATAGATGAGAAAACTGATGCTCAAAGAGGTTGAATACCGGGGACCCCTCTTTCTGTACACTTATTCTATAAAGGGCCAGGTGGTAAATATCGTTGACTTCAGGGCCACGTGTTCTCTATCACAATTACTCAACTCTACCCTTGTAGCTCCGCAGAACCACAGATAAGTTGCAAACCAATGAGTGTGGCTATGGGCCAGTAAAACTTATTTAAAAAAAAAAAAGTGCTGGGTTGAATTTACTGGCCCTTGCTGTATAGCATGCTCCTGTTGAAACACTACAGTTATCACCCAAGGCATTCAGAATTAAATCTGGCCTCTTTACCCTGTTGTACAAAACCCCTCACCACCCAGCCTCTCCCCTCCTAGGGCACCGAGACACCCTTGCTGTGTCTCAATTGTGTGCACTCCCCCTCTAGCCCAGGTGGGTCAAGTCCGTCTGCAGTTCCCCAAGGTCCTCCCCTCTTTTGCTTGGCTGGCCTCCCTTCCCCGCTGAAGTCTCAGGTTAAATGCTGCTTCATTATAGAGCCCTTCTCAACCACTCCACAAAGGATGGTTCACCTTGCCTGTCCCTTTCAAAGCGGTTGACGCTCCCTGCAGTCCTTTGATGAACTGGTGCTTTGAACTGTTTTCCATCAGTCTCCCCGCTGGTGTGGGAAGTCTGTGAAGATAGAGGTCCTGTGTATCTTGTTCTGGGCTTCCGAGGTGGCGCTAGTGGTAAAGAACGGCCTGCAAAATGCAGGAGACATAAGAGACATGGGTTCAGTCCCTGGGTGGGGAAGATCCCCTGGAGATGGGCGTGGCAACCCACTCCAGTATTCTTGCCTGGAGACTCCCATGGACCGAGGAGCTTGGGCTACAGTGCCTAGGGTCGCAAGTCAGGCAGGACTGCAGTAACTTAGCATGCCTACGCACACACACACACGTATCTTGTTCTACAGGCTCCAGTGCCTGGCGTGGAGGGGGGCACCATACACATTTGTGAAATGAATGGAAGGGATCACAACCCTTCTCTTGGTTTCACAGTCGTGCCCTTGGCCATTTTCCTGATGTTCATACACGGGATACTGTGGTCAGGACAGAGCAGGTACCAGAGCATCACTTAATTCCTTGCTCCTTTCTCCCACTAAAACTAGCAGACGCCTTGCTTGGCAAGTGAAGACACTCATCTTCAAATGATATCAGTTTCTAAAGAGATTAAGAGAAGGTCTGAAATACAGGATTGGAGCTATGGAGAAAGTTGCCTTCTAAAGATCCAGGCAAATACAGATATGTGTGCTCTCATACTTAGGGACCTAGGGGGATATCCCTCAGTCCCAGCGTGACCTTTGCTCCCTCCTCACCAACAGAGGAGAAAAGGAAGGGTACCACTCCTGCCTTTATATTCATTTATTTTCAAATAATGTCTGAACAACCGTTTTCGTCCTGGAAACATTTAGAAATCGTGCACGTGCTCATTGTTTTCGACCCTTTCTTTCCTTCTTTTTTTTTTTTTTTGCTCATTGAAACCTGCTTGAAAGACTAAGGGCAGGCTGCCAATTTCTCTAACCATGAACAAAAAAGAGAGCAAACACACACACACACACACATAAACCTCAGAGAAACGTGTTTAAAATGCAGACAGTCGTTTGGTCCATTTTTGTCTTGAGTATCAGGCAGGAGCGATCAGGAGCTGAGCTTTCTGGGCTTTCATGCTAGCTCTTGATCTGCAATTATGAGAGTCGCTTTACTCAACATCAGGAAACCAACGCAGACCCTGCTCCGAGGATGAAAGCGGAGCCCTGGTCAAACTCTGCTCTTGAGGATGTGTTTAACGGAGTAGCGGAAGATGATTAAATAAATCAGGGAATGGTCCTGTCTCATCATGGATGTTCTGTAAACTCTTGGCTTCTGAATATGCCCTGTTGATCCAAAATTGGAAACAGGCTGGGGGAGTTGAAAGAGTTCTGCTTGGAATCACATCTCCTTGGGTTTAAATCCTGGCTTCGTGGCTTGCTCTCAGTCGCAAGTTAGTTCAGTTTTAAATCCCTTGGATCTTTAGCTTTTCCTTTAAGCTAAGTGGAAATAAGAGTACCAGTCCCACCGACTGGCTTTGGCAAATAGAGGTATAGTACTTATGGGGTCAGCACATCCATCTCATATAAGGTCATCAATACAGGGAAACTAATGTTATTACTACAGCATGTTTTCTAGTCAGTCGCCTTGGCTGTATAGAGTTTGCCTGCATATCGTGCATACAAAATACCCCATATGTTTGATGTGAGCTCTGGGGTCTGCGACCAACCATGATTTTAAAAAGCAGATGTTATTAATCTTCTAAATACTGCACACCAGCCACGGTGTCATTTAGGACTGACAATGGTTGGGCTGCCTTGTTCCCTCTTGCAGATAATTATTTCAAAGCACCAGGAGAGGCTGTTTGTTTTTTAAGAGTAGGGGCCAATTTGCCTTGTGAGAAGCCAGTGGCAGCCTGTAATGAAAACAGGAAAATAAGTAAAAATAAGCACAGGCCCCAAAGCTCAGTGCTGGGCATTCAAGGTAGGAAGGCTGAGAGTCAAAGCAAAGCTTACTGGAGAGTCAGCAGTGCCTGCCTGCAACCTACTACAGAGTCGGGGAAGCTGATGGAGAAACAGGGTCCCAGGAGAATCTCTCAGTAGGAGGACACGTGTAACAGAGTCAGAGAGTATGTCTCCCAGAGTCCACGCTTTGGAATCATAAGGGGACAATTTCTAGGTTCTGTTCACCCGGGAATGAGGTTCTATTAGCACCAACCAGGTTGGGATGTGTCCTGCCTCTCGAAGAAACACAAGAACTTAATTCAAGTCAACAAATGTTAATTAAGCACCTTGCTGTTGTTCCGTCGCTAAGTTGTATCTGACTCTTTGCAACCCCATGGACTGTAGCACACCAGACTTCCCTGTCCTTCATTATCTCCTGGAATTTGTGCAAATTCATGCTCATTGAGTCAGTGATGCCATCTAACCATCTCATCCTTTGCAGTCCCCTTGTTTTGCCTTCAGTCTTTCCAAGCATCAGGGTCTTTTCCAATGAGTCCACTCTGTCCATGGGATTTCCCAGCAAGAACACTGGAGTGGGTTGTCATTTCCTCCGCCAAGGGATCTTCTCAATCCAGGGATCAAACCTGTGTCTCCTGCAAATAGCAGGCAGGTTCTTAACTGAGCCACCAGGTAAGCTACACATTGACTTGGACAAATTAATACAAAGACAAATACAGCAACAACAACAACAAAATGGATAGCAGATATTTAGTAAAAGAGTATAGACAAATAACTAATAAGGAGACAAAAAAGTGTTCAGCACTATTCATTATCAGGGCGATACATATGAAAACCATGTTGAGATATCAATATATACTTGCAGAAAAGGCTGAAATTAAAAATATAGATGATGCTAACTGTTGGCAAGGACATGGAACAAACAGAACTTGTATTCCTGGATAGTAGCAGAAAACGGTACAGCTAAAATGGCAAAACGCTGAATGTACACCAAAAATTCCACTGCTAGGTATTTACCCAGTACAAATGGAAAAAATAAAACGAAAAAAGTTCGTAAGGATACGGTTGCTGTTGTCCATTTTCTCAGTCGTGTCCAACTCTGTGACCCCATGGACTGCAGCAGGCCAGGCTTCCCTGTCCTTCACCATCTCTTCTGTTGACTATGAGGGTTACTCCATTTCTTCTAAGGGATGATTGCCCACAGAAATAGTAGATATAATGGTCATCTGAATTAAATTTGCCCATTCCTGTCCATTTTAGTTCACCGATTCCTAAAAGATGTTCACTCTTGCCATCTCCTGCTTGACCGCTTCCAATTTACCTTGATTCATGGACCTAACATTCCAGGTTCCTATGCAATATTGTTCTTTACAGCATCAGACTTTATTTTGACCACCAGACACACCTACAACTGGGTGTTGTTTCTGCTTTGGCTCAGCCTCTTCATTCCTTCCTGAGCTATTTCTCTGCTCTTCTCCAGGAGCATACTGGACACCTGCTGACCTGGGGGGTGCTCATCTTAATTTGTAGTAGCCCCAAACTGGAAACAGATGAGGCGAGCATGGAGGGGGAGTGCATGGAGGGACAAGGGATAAATAGATGGTGCTGTGTTGGTATAAGGAAAACCTGAGAAACAAAAAGATACAGGCTACTGATATATGCAGCAACATGGATAAATCTCAAAAGCATGTTGAAGTAACAAAGGAGAACGTATTATATGATTTCTTAGATATACAGTTTAAGAACAGCTCGAACTAGCATGTGGGGAAAAAAACAGAATAGTAGGTGCCTCAAGGTGGGGTGGAGGTGGGGTGTCACTGGAAAGGCTCATGAGGGAACTTTTGGGGGTACTGCAGTGTTCTATATTGTGATGGTATTTTTGGCTATTTGGGTGTATACACTGGTTAAAGCTCATCAGTTCAGTCACTCAGTCATATCAGTCATATCAGTCCGCGACACCACGGACTACAGCACACCAGGCTTCCCTGTCCTTCACCATCCCCCAGAGCTTCCTCAAACTCATATCCATCGAGTCGGTGATGCCATCCAACCATCTCATCCTCTGTCATCCCCTTTTCTTCCTGCCTTCAATCTTTCCCAGCATCAGGGTCTTTAAATGAGTCATTTCTTCACCTCAGGTGACCCAAGTATGCTTACTATTTGTTCATTTCATTGAATGGAAATTTGATCTCCAAATAAAAAAGAGCCATAAACAAATATAGATAAAATATATACTTTTTGCAAAGCAGAGCTTTAATGCATTATGAAATATCTACATTTAAGAACGCTTTCCAGGTGGTGCTGGTGGTAAAGAAGCTGCCTGCCAACACAGGAGAAGTAAGGGGCATGTTCGATCCCTGGGTCAGGAAGATCCCCTGGAGAAGGAAATGCCAACCCACTCCAGTATTTTTGCATGGAGAATCCCACGGATAGAGGATCCTGGCAGGCTACAGTCCATGGGGTCACAAATAGAGATGACTGAAGTGACTTAGCATGCATGCATGCAAGAAAGATAGAGAATTTGTTAACAATTCAGATTAATCTTAAAAGCATGTGATATCTATGTCCATTACATGGGGCACAACACAAAAAACTTGGTTTTAAAAACTGAAAATATTCCTTAACCTTGAAAACAGTTACTCCATAGATCATATAAATCGCTCACATTATTCAGGAATTAACAAAAAATCCCAGAAAGCAACTTGAAAAAACCCTTCTGAGTGCCCCAAACAATAGATGTTAAAAAAAAGAAAGAAAGAAAGAAAGAAAACACAGCAAAGACTACCACTTTTTGAACAGTGGAGATAAGAGAAGACCCTTAAAGCTCCCCAAAGCACCAACGAGCTGGGCTGGGCAGTGAATGGTGATTTAGAGTCCGGGGGTTTACGACCCACGGTGCGTGCAGTGTGGTCCTCACGTGGACTATACAGAGATGTTGGCCTGTGTCACAGGATTTCAACATTGCACGGATGCCATTAGGTAGCTGTATGTTCTCTAGGGAGAGGTAACCAAAGACAAAAGAAATTAAAAAACAGCTTTTCATTTTAGTTGAGCTATGACTTGAGTCTGACCCCATGGATTCTGTTCTTTCCGCATTCCAAAAGTTTCAAAACGTTTTCTTATCCGCCCCACCCCCAGCCCCCAACTCAATGCTTAGGCTAAACTTGTTTAGTTGCTAAGACTAAGTCCGGTCTGACTCTTTCATGACTGTAGCCTGCCAGTTTCCTTTGTCCGTAGGATTTCCCAGCCAAGTATACTAGAGTGCGTTGCCATTTCCTCCTCCAGGGGATCTTCCTGACTCAGGGATCGAACCCATGTCTCCTGCACTGGCCGGCGGATTCTTTACCACGGTGGCACCAGGGAGCTGACTGCGTACCAGGCACTATGTTAGAACTTACCCACGTTAACTCATTCTTTCCTCACATAACACCTGCATCGGTTTTGTGATTACCTATTTCTTGGTTTAGGGAGCTGAGGTCCTGAGAGGTTGGGTAGATTTCCCAAGGCCATACAGCTAGTTAGTGACACTGTTTGTATTAGAACCCAGGCAGCCTGATTCCCAAGCTTTCCACAGAGCTACTCAGATCAAACCAGCCAATCCTAAAGGAAATCAGTCCTGAATATTCACTGGAAGGACTGATGCTGAAGCTAAACCTCCAATACTTTGGCCACCTTATGTGAAGAAACTGACTCTTTGGAAAAGACCCCAGTGCTGGGCAAGATTGAAGGCAGGAGGAGAAGGGGGTGACAGAGGATGAGATGGTTGGATGGCATCACTAACTCGACAGACATGAGTTTGAGCAAGCTCCAGGAGTTGGTCAAGGACAGGGAAGCCTGGCGTGCTGCAGTCTGTCGAGTGGCAAAGAGTCAGACACGACTGAATGACTGAACAGAACTGACTCAGCAAATTGGAATGTGATACTGCACTGTCTTCATCTGTCCCCTCCCCCTTTTCTGGAAAGGAATCTTTTTAGGTTTGTAAACTCTGCTGTGTTCTACGCAGGCTGTTTCTTGATCTAAGTCACAGAGAACCTTTCCTCCACTTTCTCTGAGCTGATAAATGCAGCCCTGTTAGTTTCCCTGGGCTGTTGTAACAAATTACTATGAACTCAGTGACTCAAACAACATATTCATTATCTTAGAGCCCTATCGGTTGAAAGCCCAAGATAAGTTTCACTGGGCTAAAAGCAAGAAGTAAGGCTGTGTTTCTTCCCGGAGGTTTTAGGGTAAGATTTCTTCCCCTTGCCTTTTCTAGCTTCTGGAGGGTGTCCCCATTTCTGGCTCATATATTTCCCTGCATCTCCAAAGCCAGCAAGGCAGCCTCTCTCCGATCCGGCCTTCGTGTTCTTCCTTCGTGCTCTTTCTCTTTACTAAAGCAGGGAAGTGTTCTCTACTTTTAGCCGGCATATATGATTAGATGGGGTTTGCCTCAGTAGCCCAGGACCATCTCTCATCTCAAGGTCCATATTCTCCATCACATTGGCAAGGTTCCTTTTGCCACATGGGGGTGACACGGTCACGGCTTTCAAGACTTATATGGGCACTTCTTGTGGGGTCCCCTAATCTTCCTACCACACTACACAAAACACCAAGTCACCCGGGACGCTGGACACGTCACTGACTCTACCTTCAGATTCAGGCAACTCTCACAGTATCCGAGAATCCATCATTCAATAAAGAAAGGTTTTACATGCATTATTTCCATGAACGTTTCAATACCTGACCCATATGGCTTGTTTTGTCACAATTTCATATGAGTATCTGCAATAATATTATGGCCGTATTAACTAGCATCTGAACATCAGTGCAAACGTTTTTCACATTTATCATTTGATGGGATAAAGTAGGCCTGTGTGTGTAAAAGGACTTTGTCAACTCTGAATTTCTAAGCGAAAATCAATTGCAATGAAAGACTAGTTCATGAAGGGCTAGGAGAAAGCTGGGGTCCCGGGAGATGCTCACCAATGTGTGTGGAAGGGAGCACAGAGCACCCCCCTTTTTGCTATTACTTAAAGGGAACAAAAGGATCTGAACTTAATTTAAGCTTAAGAAAAGTTGATGATTTTATTGCTCTCCAGATTTATAAAGCTACTAGAGATTCTTGCAGAATGAATTATTGAGGATGAAATTGAACCCCAAGCACAGCTGAACAGTGGAACGCAGTGTTGGGGCAGGAAAGGCATCTTCACTCCGGGACAGGAGAGGAAGTCATTTTGAGCAGCTCTGAGCTCTAGGCACATAATTTTCTCCTCTTCATTGACCTGAGCACACAAGGGTGGAGTTTGGCGGGGGCAGAGTGCATTTTCTAAGGAAAGAAAGAACAGAGGAGAAGGCAAACTGGCTCAAGTTCACAGGGACCCCTCCTCTCTGAATTCTGAATACAGAACTGGCTTTGAGATTTCCAGAGCTTCTCTCTGCGTCCCTAGGCCTCAGTATTTCCATCTGTAAAGTGAACCTAAGGGACCAGGTGGAATTCTAAGGGGTCTGGTATCCCCAAACCACACCATTCTGTCTCAGTAACATGAACCCAGAGAGAAGCTGGGTTTTGCTTCTCATTCCCTTCTGTCTGAACCACTGATGTATACCAGCGCACGTCACCAAGCCATGTCATTGCTCTTTAGCTCTGTGCTTCTCTCAGGTTAATGCCGTGTGACTCTCTTGCAGAGCTTATGAAAACGCAGATTCTTGTTCTGAAGATGCGAGCATTGGCAGTTCTGGCAAGTCCTCAGATGATGCTGAAACTACTAACTGGATGGGTTTAGAAATGATCACACTAAGTGAAGTAAGCCGGACAGAGGCAGACAAATATACAATACTACTTATATGTGGAATTTAAAAAATGGTAGAAATGAACTTATTTACAAAACAGAAAGGGACCCACAGACATAGAAATCAAAGTTGTGATTACCAAAGGGGAGATGGGGAGGGCTAAATTAAGCATTTGGGGTTAACATATCCAACATATACAACTACTGTATATAAAATAGATAAGCAACAAGGAAAACTGTGTTTTGGCATCAGACACGTCGGCGATCACCTTCCTGCTATGAGATTCTGGCAAAGTCACCAAAGCTCCCCCAGACTCAGTCTCCCTCTGATAAATGGGGTGTGTGCTAAGTCACGTTGAGCTCTTTGAGACCTGTGGGCTGTAGCCTGCCAGGCTCCTCTGTCCATGGGATTCTCCAGGCAAGAATACTGGAGTGGGTTGTCATGCCCTCCTCCAGGGGATCTTCCCAACCCAGAGATCTAACCCTTGTCTTTTTGTTTGTTTGTTTAATTAATTTATTTTAATTGGAGGCTAATTACTTTCCGGGTTTCCCTGGCGGCTCAGGGGGTAAAGTGTCTGCCTGCCATGTGGGAGACCTGGGTTCGATCCCTGGATCGGGAAAAATCCCTTGGAGGAGGATATGACAAGCCACTCCAGGAGTCTTTAATGAGGCGGTTTGCACCCTGCATAGACAGGGTTCAGTCTCATATCTCTCGCATTGGCAGGAGGGTTCTTTACCACTAGCACCACCTGGGAAGCCAGGGAGTGCTGGGAAGATAAAATTATAACTCATTTAGCCTCAGGCACAGGACTGATGCCTCCTTTCTGTTTATTTGTACTTTCAGTTTTGACCGCTACCTCCAGCCCCCAAGCTCAGACTCCGACAAGCCCGGGGAGCTCACCTTCGTGTCTGTGCGCATTGCACTCTGTTGGGCCACAAGTAAAAGACCTCAGTCTTCAGGTCTATGTCTCAAGTGGCTGCTATCAATTCCCATTTAAGATGGGGAATGATTTGACTATCTTTGTTGTTGCTACTATAAATCCTCTTGGAATCACATCAAATGGGACAAATTTCAAATTTCACCCATGAGACCGTTATCAGGTTTGCATCCCATTTAGAGACCCACGGTGGAAAATGGATTGCAAAATTGTGTGCACTGCATTTTGAGGCTGAATATTTTAAAACCTGAATGCATAACCCAAAGTTGGCAGAGGGCGAATAAAGCATAGTGACCCATGTCATTGAAGGATATCAACTCCACTTCTACCGGGAGTGAGTGGAATCATTTATCAAACAGCTCACTTCCCAACTTCTCCTAAGTTACAACAACGGACAGGAGAGATTGGACTCTTTTCTGCTATTTCCTTCCGCGTCTTCCCTGTCCAGCTTTCTGGTACTCTAGCCTGTGAAATAAGATTACAGGAATTTGTAAACCATTAGAAACTTGCCAACTGTATGTCTGTGACTTAGAAACTGGTAAATTAAAGGGGAAAAAAGCTTTATTTTATATTTGCAAAGTTTTCAATGGACATCAGGTTAGGTTTAAAATAGGTTATAAAACACAGTTTCTGACTCAAACCTACAGATAATCCTTTCACGGTTGAAATGGTGCATATAACACTAGAAACATCACAAAATACCCTATTATGAAACATGGGCTTACCACCATGCCTTTTACAGTCTGCAGCATTGCTGAGTCTCATTTTTGTTAAACATTATCATGTTTTCAATTTGCTAATCTCATTCCTAATCTTGACAATGTGCCCCTGATTTCTATTTCACTTATACCAGTAATAAGATATTGTTTGTTCTTTCATCGTCTATTTTCCTTGGTGATCATGATGTCACCACTTATTATTGTTTACGGCTCCTAATATACATCTTGACATCCGGGGCATATATTGCAAAACTCAGTGAAAATCTGTCTAAGGAGGGCTAGAGGATGGTGAAGTTGCATTATCACGTGTCATCTCTTCATAAGGCATTGATAGTATAAGATAATGTGACGACTTCTTGTTCTTTCAGGTGTTTCTCCTTTGGTGGCTGTGTGTCAGGTCTGATGTTGTAGGTTCCAGGGTTTCAGCCTTCACCTGGCAGAAACTGAAGTCTTGGGGGGTGGGGGCAACAGAAGTAGGAACAGACACACGCTATATTGAGTGATTACGGCTAATCCTTGTAACTGTGTACGACTTCAGAGATGACAAAAGGCTTTCACATTTATTATCTCATTTGATCTCTACAGTAGCTCTGGGAGATAAGCAAGGCACTTGTCATTAACCCTATTTGCCAGACAAGGAAGCTGTTGGGAATCGAGGTGGCATTTTGTGGTGTTTACTGATGTTTGGACCAGGGACCTGTTCATGACCGAATCCCAGCAGATGGGTCACACCTCCCCCTGGCAGACGTGCGAGAGGAGTGGGAGGTGGGCAGGGTCCCCTGCTGGGTGGATGGCAATGGTCCCAGGAGGCCTGAGTGGGGCCGGGCAGAAGGGATGGCCTACGTGCCAGGACTGGGCAGGGCATCTGATCGCCCAGAATGCGTAAGTCTTCACTGCTATCCTGGTCAGGCCACGTGGGTAAAGAACATCCAGAAAAAAAAGAGAGAGAGAGAAAAAAAAAAAAGAATATCCAGAAGAGATGAATCTGGCCAAGACCTTCATTTTGCATGGCATTCTCACATGGACCAGGCTTGGGAAGAAGGAAATACACACACACATACACATTCTTTATTTAATCCTTAAGGAAATTATATTTAGTTATTTTCATTTTAGAGATTCTTATTCTGAAATTTAGAGAGAATAAGTTACTCCCGAGGTATACAATTAATAGATTTTATTGTAATAAAGAAAAATGTAAAGGGAATTCCCTGGTGGTCCGGTGGTTAGAACTCCATGTTTCCACTGCAGAAGCCCTGGTTCACTCCTTGGTCAGGGAATTAAGATCCTGCACGCCGTGGCAAGAGGCCACATTGAAAACAAACAAAAAAAGTTTAAAAGTTTGGCAATGGATTGTTCTTTCTATGTATAAATATAGATGGTATTTGCCAGTCCAGGAGACGTAAGAGACCCAGGTTCGATCCCTGGGTCAGGAAGATCCCCTGGAGGAGGGCATGGCAACCCACTCCAGTATTCTCACCTGGAGAATCCCCATGAACAGAGGAGCCTGGCGAGCTATGGTCCACAAGGTCACAAAGTTGGACATGACTAAGGTGACTTTGAACACATGCATAAATATAGATACAGATCATACATTTGTATATGTGTGTATAGCACTTTATATAGATCTATATATATGTATACCGATATAGATATTAATACAGAGAGACAGAGATGGCTAGATTCTTCACTTTCCTTGACGTATACAGCACAGGTGTGGAGAAGGATAGGTATATGCCTACAGCTTATTTCCTCTTCACACCCAACTCAGAAAGCCCGGCATCACCACCCATCAGAGAAACCCTCCGCAGACTCACTCCATCCTACCCATTCCTACTTCTTACAGCCTAGATTAGCTCTCACTTAGCTCTCAACCTGTATATCGATGGATCTGATCGTACTGTGTTATGTCTGGATTCTTTCACCCAACGCATTGTTTGCGAGATTTAATCTCATTATGTATTTTGCCTTGAGGATTCAATTGTGCTCACCCATAAGTGAGCTTTTAACTTAAGAACTTGATTTCTTGGTCTGTAACCGTGGCCTGATATTTCATGAAACTAAAACTGCATGTAAGCACTAGAAGGTGCAGGGGATACCAGCTAACGAAAGACCTGGGTCTGTGTCCATGGCAGATCTGTAACTAGCTGCGTGGCCTTAAAGCCCTTAACTTCTCTGTGCCCCGAGGCTCTGGTAACTTGGCAGGGTTTTTCTCCAATACCCACTTGATATGACATTTCTAGAACTTCTGTCCGAGAGGTATAAATCAGGATATCTCCCTCAAGAGCCAGACATGTTTATTTTGTCCAGTTATCTCTCCAGACATGGAAGTTTTTCCTAACCCATCTAGTAATTCATTACATTTTCTATTCAAGAGGCGGGCATGCTCAGTCACCCAGTCGTGTCCGCTCTTTGCAACATGAAAGAAACATGTTGTGTGAAAGAGACATGGGCCATAGCCCTCCAGGCTCCCCTGTCCATGGAATTTTCCAGGCAACACTACCGGAGTGGGTTGCCATTTTCTATTCCAGGGGATCTTCTCCACCCAGGGATCGAACCCGAGTCTCTTGTATTGCCTGCATTGGCAGGTCAATTCTTTACCACTGAGCCACTGGGGAGTCCCTATGCTTTTGTCAATTTAAGAACTCATTCTGGCAAGTTCCTTCCTCTGGACTAGCCTGGCAACGTCCTTACTGGCCCTTCTGAGGCTGACATCTTTCCTTCCAGCAGCTTCTCCAGACAGAATGGGCATTTATCACCAGTGTGATCCCTCTAAAATCAAACCCAACCATGAATTCCCCTAAAGAATGCTTTTCATCAGTCCCTAGTCGTCAGTGGAATAGATTCCTAGTTATTTAGCATGACATGCAAAGCCCGTTTAAATTTGGCCCAACTTGCCTCATATTGCAGGTGGCACTAGTGGTAAAGAACCGACATGCCAGTGGAGGAGACATAGGAGATGTGGGTTTGGTCCTTGGGTCAGGAAGAGCCTCTGGAGGAGGGCATGCCGACCTGCTCCAGTAGGATAGCCTGGAGAATCCCGTGAACAGAGGAGCCTGGTGGGTCACAGTCCATAATGTCGCAAAGAGTCAGACGGAAGCAACTTAACACGCATGCGCACACACCTCATCTCCAGCCATTTCCCTAACAAACCTTCCTGTCAGTGCCAGACCCCAGATTCTGATTCTGACCCAGCAGCTGCTTTTTCCTCTGATTGATGAGGGGGCTGGGAAACCATGCCTTCTCCCCACACCTTGGGGCTAAATACAGCTCCATATTCTGGTGGTATAGCCTATGAGCTAAGGATGGTTTATGGTTGAAAAGTTAAAAAAAAAAAAAGAATATTTCATGACATGTGACAATGACAGCAAATTCACATTTTAGTGTCTATAGATAAGTTTTATTAGAAGACAGCCATGCTTGTTCATTTAGCTATTGTTCACAGCTGCTTTCAGAAGACAATAGCAGAGTTGCCCAGAGTGACAGAGCCTGTGTGGCTGGCAAAGCAGAAAATACCTATTAGTTAGAGCTTTATAGACAGTCTGTCGTTAACCTCTGATCCCTATTAACAGCACTTTGTGTAGGTGGATATACATGTATGTATATATGTGTAGGGGCAGGGCTTCCTAAGTGGCTCAATGGTTAAAGAATCCGCCTGCCAATTCAAGAGATGCAGGAGACACGAGTTCGATTCCTGGAAGAGCCTCTGGAGAAGGAAATGGCCGCCAAGTCTAGCATTCTTACCTGGGAAATCCGTAGACATGGGAGCATGGCAGGCTGCAGTCCTTGGTGTTGCAAAGTGCCGGACGTGACAGTGACTGAGAATGCACATATGCACGCATACGTGTGTGTGTGTGTATTGTATATTAATACATGTGTATACATAGTTTATACTTTTTTACTCTGGGTAGTAATGCTTTTGCACCCTAACCTCTAATACAGAGCTTGACACAGCAATGTGCATACAAGTGTTGTTAAACTGCCTCAGTTGCTTTGGTCCACTGTTTAAGTCAGTGACTCTGAGGTTTAACTAAATGATGGTTAGTGCATTTACCCAGAGGTTGTATGTAGACTTCAGCTTAGAACTCAGCATGTATGCTAGTGAGTGGGATAAATCCAGGCAAATCTAGGTCAGTTGCTCAGGTATTTATGGTTGGCTCTTGAGTAGTGGGCATTGTGTTAGCAATACCCAGTTCAAGAATGCAAGAGATGATCAAGGTATGAATTCTCCCTTCAGGTTTACATTTTAAAGGGTGAAGACAGATGATAATGGATCATTTGGACACACTTTTAGTTCGGTCTGTGTTTTAGTAGAGAGAAGACATTCTTAGAAGTGGAAGAGATACAGTTCTTTCTGTGAACATTCCCCAAGCAAATCGTTTGACTTCACTAACNTCATTTGGACACACTTTTAGTTCGGTCTGTGTTTTAGGAGAGAGAAGACATTCTTAGAAGTGGAAGAGATACAGTTCTTTCTGTGAACATTCCCCAAGCAAATCGTTTGACTTCACTAACGTTGACTTTCACATTCAGAAATGGGCTTGAGTCTAAAACAGATCAAGCCTGAAGTCCCTTCCAACTCTAAGTCTACAGATTTATTTTATTTTTCAATTTGACTGTTTTATTTAACTTTTCAATAGAAGTCTTTCTAACCAATGGCATCCAATAATTTGGCTTATTTTAACATGTGTCTGTGTATCTATTCTAAAGGCATTATTCAGAGGCTTTTCATCACAAAACCCGAGGGAGACCTTTCGATCTTAAAAAATACTAGAATATGTAAACAAAAGACTCTCCATATCAAGGAGAAGATAAGGCTGTATTTCGAAGTTCATTTTTTTAATTACCAAATCACTTCAAACAGTTTCCAAATGTAATAAGAACAATATGGTGAGGCTCTTGATGTTGGCTTCAACAATTAGTGTGTTATTAATTAAACTCTTGAGTAATATAATAACTTGACGGTTAAAGCCCCTCTTTGCATTTAAAGTGCATGCAAACTGTGGCTCCAATTATAAATAAACTCTACTGCTATGGGCTTAAAACTGCAAATTTAATTATTCAGAGCAAATTGTTCAATCGCTGCTCTGTTCTAGAGAAATGCTTCCTGAATATTCTAGTGGGTTCAATACAAATGTGTGTCTAAAGGAGAGTTCCATAGAATAAGCTTCCTTGTATATCACTTGGTCACCCCATCCTCCCTACCCTCTCTGTTTCCGCTCCAGATTGAAAATCCAAATGGGTTCTACCAGACTCCTGGCTCTTCCTGTTCCGTCTACCACCCTCTCAGTTCTTTGCTGCTAGAATAAACTCCACACTAACCATGATGTGAGCATGTCCCTTCATCAATTAAACACTAACAAATATTTCCATAAGTTTCAGAATGAAGCTTAACCCCTCCCCCCATAGCCTTGTGCACCTGTCCCTGTAAGGAGACACAGCACCCACCACGTCTAGCTCCTTAGCATCTGTCCCTTGCTCACCCATTTGTTCATCATGCTGAACCTGTGATTTCAGTGAGAAAAACTGCTTTGTGCCTCCAGTCCTTTGCACAAGCAATTCCTTTCTCCCGGAATGCCTCCCTTTTACAGTGAACTCCGGTTTGTCCTGTGTTGCCCAACACTTCATTTTTAGCACTGGAAAGAGAGATACCTCTTGGAGCAAGCCTGGGTCAGAGTGTTGAATAGCCCCCAAAAGCAGAAAATCATTGCAACTTCCAAGGCCATCTCAGAAAAAGGACTCAAGAACCCTAGTTCAGGCCAGTAACTGATATTACTTGGGGATTCCAGAAACCAAGTCACTCGTCCAGATCATTATTTTCTGTGACTTCTATTTGCTTCCCATTAGAGGAAAACTTCAGTCCAGAGTGAGCCTTATGAAGAGCCTCTGAGGTGCCATTGTCTCTCTATTTAAAGGTCTATAGAGGACCATCTCCAGGAAGGAATGGCACTGATTCAATATGCCAACTTTCCCCAAGAAGACCATCAGAGAAAATGATGACCACATGAAGATAACTTGCAAGAAGTTAAAGGTAGTTCAGTAACCCTAAGAATGGGTACAGACACATGGTTATGGGGATTTTAAAAAGAGAATGACCAGCACAGGCTGGGGTCATGTTCAAAGCCTTCATGAAGGAAGTGCCACTTGTGATAAAGGTATGAAGACCAGTTAGTCTAGTCAAGACCTGTAGCTATCACAGGCTAGTCTCCATACAGCATCAGGTAGGACACTTCCTTCCTGTCCACAGATTCTCTACCTTTCATTCATATCAAAGATTCTGGGGTCTTCTTGGTTTGTTGGAGGGGCTCTTAATACAAAGCAGTGATTTCCAAACTTCCATTACAGCTCTAGACAATCTACTTGACTTTTGCTCTATCTAATCTATCATACATGATATTGTCTCACTATTGCTCCCTTTAATGGAGTCTTTTTTTTTTTTTTAACTTGGATGAATCTCTTTTTTGTCCCACAAATCTATATTATATTTTTAAAGGGATGGCAGTATCCCACATCATCAATTATAAATGAAGATAAAATAAAGACAATGACAATAAAACATTGCTATGAAATTCTAGCTAGATGCTATAGCCTACCAAGGCTTGAACCTATGGCTTGCCCTCTCTCTGTTAAGAAGAGAGATTGGAAGTCTGTGTAGAAAGACATTAAAAATATACACGCATGTGTCTCCAACCTTAAGATTTCTCCTTGAAGCCATTGAAATAAAGTTGAAACCAATAGACACATTTCATCGTGAGATTTGGTGCTATCTGACGACCCTGACGTGCACAGCTTAAAATCATCTCAGGTCCCATTTGTGTAGAGCTATACACTTGGAGGATCGCTGATAGGAAGGTAAGAAGACTAATCCCACGTTCAGAGATCCCTGGTTCCATTTCCGGGTCAGACACACGCCCTTGAGCAAGTAGCTGAACCAGTGGGACACGATCTCCATGTGTCCACAATTAAGATAATAATTCACATTATATTTATTTCCGTGGAGTCATTCACCCATTAACATTGGAAATAACCACTGTGTACCTACTGTGTGATAGGTCTTTTCCTGGGCTTTAGGCTGTTTTGAAGAAAAGGGGAGATATTGATTGTGAAAACACACTGGGAGGGGATAAACAGCCATTACCATCATTACCATAGCAATAAGCTGGGAAAATGGAGAAGGCAATGGCACCCCACTCCAGTACTCTTGCCTGGAAAATCCCATGGACATAGGAGCCTGGAAGGCTGCCGTCCATGGGGTCGCTGAGGGTCGGACATGACTGAGTGGCTTCACTTTCACTTTTCACTTTCATGCATTGGAGAAGGAAATGGCAACCCACTCCAGTGTTCTTGCCTGGAGAATCCCAGGGATGGCGGAGCCTGGTGGGCTGCCGTCTGTGGGGTCACACAGGGTCGGACACGACTGAAGTGACTTAGCAGTAAGCTGGGAAAATGAATCCTTTCTCGGTGGTGCTCTTCCACCCTGCCTGGGAGGAAGCTTTCTTGGCCCGGGCATCTGGAGAGGCTTGAGTCAGACCTTCTGCAGGTCCCCTGGAGCCTGGTCCTGAGGTCTAGGATGCTGCCTTGTTTTTTGGGCGCTGTCTGTACTTCAGGGCAGGTACTGTTACTTTAAATCTCTGCCCAATGTAATTAAAATGCCTGTGAGATAAGATCAGAAACTAAAGAGAACAGCTGAAGGGCAGTCAAATTATTTTAATAATGTAACCATACTTCAAATTTTAATTTGGTTTTACTTTGCATGCTTTATTATCTGAATGGGACAAATGAAAATGCAATAAACTTTAGAGGTTTGATCAACTTGAGCCTTAAAATTCTTAGTGATGTTAGAGTAAGACTCCCTGATGCTTCCTGATACCTTAAGATCAGAATCACAGACAGCTCTGGATTTAGGGGTCAAATCTCACCTCTGACCCTGATGCACAGGCATGCCCTTGCTTCCTCTTCTGCCAAATGTAAATAGTGTTTCCTGCCTGACCCATGTCTCCTGAAGGTCTCCATGGGCTTCAGTAAGTATGTCTCAGAGACATACCTGGACAGTGTACAGAGAAGACAAGCCAAGCCCAGCTTTGGAAGACTCCAGAACCTTGCCACAAGCCATCTTCCAATGTTAGCTCTTTCTAGAAGGGAAGACTTTACTGACATTTGCACATATGCTTTCTTGCCTCTATGTGTTCTCATTTGTTGTATAATGTTTCAAAATCCGCTTTTCAAATTCTATCATCTGCACATGACCTCGCCCCTCGTTCCTCCACTGCAAACTCCACTTATCAAACAGCTCAATCTACCTGTAAAAGAGCAGTTAGCTGCTCACCTTTCTCTCTTCTTCCCATGCACGTAGATGGACAGCACTTGCTAAATTCCCTTGCAGGTATATGTGGCCATGACTGATCTCTAGCTGATGGAATGCAAGCAGAAGTGATGCACACTTTTTCCAGGACTGCTCCAGGAAAACCAGGGCTTCCTGGTGAGCACTGCATGGAGCTGTTGAGAAAGCAGTGACTTAGACCTTCCCTGGTAGCTCACACGGTAAAGAACCTGCCTGCAATGCAAGAGACCTGGGTGGGGAAGATCCCCTGGAGAAAGGAATGGCTAACCACTCCAGTATTTCTGCCTGGAGAATCTCATGGACAGAAAAGACTGGTCCATGGGGTCACAAAAAGTCAGACATGACTGAGCAACTATGCGTGCGTGCACAAGAGGGGACTGAAGTTAAGTGAGAGTCCACACTGCAGATTTATGCTTGGGAGTTGATAGTTAGAGACATCTGACTGGATAATACCACCCGAGGAAACCAAAAGGTAAAGGAAAATCCAAGAGTCTGTAAACAGGATGCTAAACACCGCCATGTCTGGAGATCTGAGTGATGGAGACGGATTCATGAATGGCAATAATCCAGCGGAGGGAAGGGGTTGAGAAGGTGGGGCAGGTCAATGGAATCCTAACGCTGATGGGTCACATCACACTCGGGGAGGAACCGGTGCCAGATTTCGCAACCAGCATCATGGGTAATATGAAGGAGCGCTGTCCAAGCAGGATGATGAGGCTGGAAACATGGCTGGAGTGTGTCCGTGGAGAGGATGGAGACCTCGGGGGGCCAAGTGCATGGATTTTTGCTGTCATTGGAGATAGAAAATACCAGAGGGTCAGTCTGCTTATAAACATTAACGGAGTCTGCTTGGAAGCTTGACAGGGTTGGGGGTAGAAGAGTCAATTCTAGTTCGTTAAACTGACTCCTCTTTCTTCCTTTTCCTCATTCCTTCCTTCCCTGGCCCTTGAGTGGCTGCTAACTAGAGTGGCTCTCTCAGAGAAACCTCTGGACTGCACGGGTTCAGCTGGAGCCCTCTCTGTGCCTGCCCAGCACCCTATTGCTCCCGCCTTATCCTGGATACCCTTCCACTGCCTGTTGATCAGATCAGGAACCTTGGGAGCCCAGCCCACCCTCCTTGTTTTGGCCGGTGTGGAGTGGGGTGCAGAGTAGGTCCTCATCTGGTGCTTGGCAATGGAATGGTTGCAAAAATGACTAAGATGAAATTCCTTGCTGTGGAGTGGCTCGGGGTCACATCAGGAAGGGAAGAAACTATTAATTGCAGTTTTGGAATGGGAGGGGCTCTGAGAGAGGTGGTTAGTGATCGATGAGGCAGGAAAAAAAAGAAGAGCTCATTGTTCTGAGATGGAATAATGATGCTCAGCTGGGCTGGAGAACATTCTCCTGGCTGGGCTCTCAAGTGGGCAAGATGGGGCCTCTGCTGTGTCCTACAGACAGGCTTCCAAAACTCTCTAGATGTGCACTTAGCTTTCCCCCAGCCCCCGGCAAAGCACTGCATGGTCCTGCTGTGTGTGAACAGCACACAGCTCTCATGCAAACCTCAGCATCTGCTTCTATAGCCAGCTCCGGCTTCGCGGGTCTCTGGGTCTCAGAGAGCCCAGCACTTGGTTCCACGCTCTGTGGTCACCATCTTGAAATTCTTGGGTTTTGAATGAATGGCTCTGCGTCTTCATTTGGTGCTATTCTTTTGTATTATATACTGACCACGGTAAGCGTTTATCCTGTTTAAAAGGATGAGGCCACTGATATCCACCTGGATATCTGGGCAGGATCAGATTTCCAAGTTCATGCTTGGTTACTTGCTATGTCCAACTCTTTCGATCCCATGGGTGGTAGCCCACCAGGCTCCTCTGTCCATGGGATTGTCCATGCAAGAATACTGGAGTGGATTCTATTTCCTCCCCCAGCAAATCTTCCCAACCCAGGGATTGAACATGAGTCTCCTGCACTGGCAGATAGATTCTTTACCACTGGGCCACATGGAAAGTCCAGATTCCTAACACATTTCTAAATCCTGACTCTGTCTCTTTCTGCATGTATCTCTTTATATGATTCATTGCCTATGAGCTCTGAACGGCAGACCCCATATGAAGTAGCATGGACCCAAAGGATGGCTGAGAATTGGGAAGGTTATTTTCTACGTGGAATAACCTAGAAGTTAATCCAGGTAGAGGGGACAGGGCAGAATTTGATTCATCAAATATACATATATGATGTATATGAGAGAGACAGAGAGACCATCCCAGGCATCTGGTGTGGAGTCAACAGTGCACCACGTGAGCAATGGATGTAGGTCCCATATCCTGTCACTTAGATGACAAGGGACACGCCTTCCTTGTGGATGTTCAGGACTCCAGCATCGTCACGTATGACAATAAATGCATCTTTCATATCCATGGCAAGGATCTTTATAATCCTTCCAACAATGTGTGTGAGGAGTGAGTAAGCCTTTGACCCATTTCCCAGGTAGGAGAACTGCGTCCTGAAATGTTTAGTGGGCTGCTCTGGGCTCAGCAATCAGTCTCTTGAAGCCAGATCCCCAGAAGCTGAAAGATGCCTGGGACCCACTCCCTGTCTTTTGAGTGTGTAGACTGCAGAACAGTCTTCATTTCTCAAAATGCATTTAGCCCTTTTATTTCTGAGTGAACAAGCTGTCATTTTAGCAGGAGCCAGAACAGTGACTAGTTCTGTGAAACTTTCTATAAAGAATTTATGAAGATGAAGGCTCTGCAGACCCAGCCTGTCTGCACTGGAGTCAGGAGGAGCTCAGGAAGGCACAGACGGCCCCCTTTGCCCAGGCTCGCCATCTATTTACCTCGGGTTGACCTCTAGCTAAAAGCCTCGTGCTTGGGTAAAAAGACCTTTCTTTCTCATTTTTAACGTCATGCTCCCTTTCAGCAAGTGTCACCCTGCAGGGTTAGGCTCGCCTGCTGCACCTTCTAAAGCCCAAGGCTGCCGATGGGAGTCTGAGCTTCTACGGGGAGTTCGTTTCAGCTCAGAGGCTCCCCTTGAATCCAGACCTTAATAGGGCAAAATGCACTCTTCGATTTTGTGGATTTAAAGAAATGCATTTAGCCAATAAACGTCCCTTCTGCCACAGATATTTCGCACAGGAACTAGAGTGCAAAGGGGAGCTTAATTAAAAGCTAACAATTCCCAGTTCCAGCATTGGCATGCGGAGTCAGCCTGAGTCTGGAGGTGAGATGCCTGCTGCCAGTCTGGGGTGTAAAGCCTGTGAGGTGGAGGCCGGGACAGGAAGGTGTCCTTTGAATAGGCTCCCGTGGAGCAGAAGCTGCGTCGCTGTTGGGAAAGGAGCCGAGGGAAGGCTCCTCTGGCTTTGAAGAACTGCTCACTGTGTCAGAGGAAGTTTCAGCCTATGTCAGGCCCTGGCATCAGCATGCCAGGTGGGGATAAGGGAAGGGAACGGGGGGTTTCATCCATTCGCTCATTCATTTAGTCAACACTCAGTCCTGACTGTCTTCACTGCACCTGGAGCATCTTCCCATGGGTTACCCCGGGCACAAGGGGAGGGGACAGGGGGCTGATGGTATCCATTCATTCACCCCTTCATTTAGTCAACACTCACTCAGACATTCTTCCCTTGGGTTCCTTTGCGTGGTCATCACTGTGTCCTTCCAAAGATGTTGAATGTGACCTTATTTGGAAATAGCATCTTTGCAGATGATCAAGTTAAAAGGAGATCATGAGGGTGGGCGCTGACCCAATATGACTGGTATCCCTATAGAAAGGGGCCTTTGGACACAGATGCACATATAGAGAAGAGGCTATGTGAAGATAAAGGTGGAATTCAGGGTGATGATTCTACAAGCCCCAGAACACCAAAGGTTGCCAGTAAACTGCCAGAATCTAGGGAGAAGCAGAGAGCAGATGTCCCCTCAGAGCCTTGGAAGGAACCCTGCCAAGGTTTTGATCTCAGATTTCCAGCCTTCAGAACTGGGAGAATAATTTCCATTGTCCTAAACCATCCAGTGTGTGGTACTTTGCTACAGCAGTCCTAGCAAACCGACACAGCAGTCTAGTAGAGATGAGCAGAGCCAGGCAGGTTTTGTAAACTGCACTGTGAAGGTAGGCATCGAAACACTGGGGATGGGGGCGGCAACTTGTTCTGTGTGAGGGTAAGGGGGGAACTCCCAGGGACGATGCCCTCGGGACTCTCCCTTAACATCTGAGAAGACAGTCCCGCCCAGCAGGTGTTCCAGAGCCAAGGCTGAGGGCAGTAAAAGTTGTGCTCAGTAGCAGGGGGTATATAAGGCACAACGTTGACCCTCAGCCTCTGTCCCCAATGATGGCAAGCTGGGAGGGAGACAGAAAAATCAACAGAAGTGCATAAAGAAATGTTCACAGAAGACAGGAATCGACGCATCTCACAGTCTTTGGGAAGGCAGTATGTCAACCTCTGTACTCTGAACCACCCCCCAAATATCCTTTTTTCACTAGGCCTTTCCTAAATCCTGTGTTACGCCCCTTGTTAATTTCATTAATGTCATTCATCTCAAGCTCTCTTAGAGGCAATATGGGCTCTCACTTTTAGTAGATGTCAGCAATAATAATGATCCCTGTAAACCCATCTCAATCAAAGGGCAGCTTTAGGATCTGTAAGGAGAAGAGCACCGATCTGTTTTTACTTCTGGGTCCTGTGTTACTCAGTGACAAAGAGTGAAATCGATTTATTTTCAATAATTGTGCCCAAACCTGGCAAACCCTCGGGAAAGTTATTGGTCTTATGTATCCTGTCCGGAAAGCGTTGGAGGTTGAGCAGCTAGTCCAGGCCAGAGTCAGGTGTAGGATCTGTGTCTTCCGTATGTTGGACTATCTCGTTATCCAGAAACCCCTGTCCAGCCAGCCTAGACATTCACGGTTGCGCACAGAGTCGTGGGCATGGTCTCCAAGTACAACTGCACGCAGGTGTGCCCCTGTCTCTCTGCTTCGGTTTGGGGGGTTGGGTCACCCTCAGCAGCAGTGGCAGACGTGACTTGCCGTCTCTATGGGACTACTGACAGTGGGTCTAGATTTCCACAGGTCACCCGTGTGAGGCTCCAGGACCCAGGCAGGATCCACCAGGACCCTCATGGCATCTCGGAAGGTCATTTCCAGTTCCTTTTTAGTATTCACCTTAGTCAGGTTTTCATCACATTTGTTGCAAAAATAGCCACTCATAAGAGTCAGAGAAGTATTATGTGCCAGAAACATATACAGATATGTTTTCCATTGCCCTTTGCTAATCATATGCCCAGGCACCAAACTTTCATTTGTCAAGAAACCTGGCCTCCAAAGATAATTTTTCACTTAATCCTTCTGACAATCTGTGACTTAGATTGTCCTTGCTTATGAATGATGGAATTGACACTGAAAGGATCTGGCTAAACTGCCCAGCCTCATAGCTGAGACCATCACTGCCTCCACAGTGTCTGCATGTCGCTTTTCATGTCTTCCTTCCCTGGGACCCTATTGCTCTACAATTAGGTCATGTTGCTTAAGCCAGTGCTACGTCCTTTCTGGTTAACTGGCTGAGTTTGCAAAATAAAATAAAGAAGACCTTGAGAGGAAGGGGTGAGAATGGATCATAGCCTCATTCACTGGTAAGTGGGAGGCAGAAAGCAAAACTTACCCAAGAATTACAACCAGTGAAATGGGGTCTCTACACACCAGCCGCCACTCTGACCCTATGCTCATGAAAAACCAAGAATTATAGGGAAAAAAATCCTCATCCACCAGAACAGCTAAAAGACAATATTGGTTTGATTCCAGAAAACAGCTGCCTGAAGAAACTTGGTGGACACACTGCAGGAACCTCCTGTGTGTAACTAATTTCCACGCCCTTGCGGATTTCTAGCTAGTCCAAGTTGGCAGCTCAGACTTCCAAATTTTGCTGTGTGCTTGCTATTTAATACCTAGCCTTGCTCCCAGCTGTGTTCTGCAGACCAGCAAAAATCAAACAAAATTCTAATAACATAAGTGAGGAAAAAACATTTAGCCCCGCCATGTCCAGGGCAGGCCTGCTGGAGCCATAAAATAGGAGCTGGAGGACGCAGATTTGCCTCTGAGTTCTGCTACTCACTCAGTAACCCTTGTAGAATTGATTTGTCTTCCCTGAGCTCCCACTTCTTAATTTACCAAAAGGGCTGTTGTACCACCCAAGACCTGGAAAGCAATAAGCAATGTGTGTGAAAGCCAGTATTCGAAGCTTCCATACCATTTTACCTTCACATGTAGTTTAAACACTCCTCTTGGCTTCCCCTTTACCTTGTACACATTTCTCAGAATTCATGCATACACCTTAGCGCTTTATAATGACCTATGTGCTTGGGCAAACTCTAGGAGATAGAGTGGGACAGGGAGGCCTGCGTACTGCAGTCCATGGGGTCGAGAAGGGTCAGACACGACTTGGCAACTGAACAGCAACAACTGAGATCACCTGTTCTTGTTGCTGGTGTGTGGGCAGATACTGCAGAGATAAGTATGTGTGTGCCCCAGAAAGTCCCCAGACTAACAGAGGGGCTGAGGTAGTAATACAGATGTCATCAGTGCGGGGGCTTACGCTCAGAGCTATTACAGATGTGGAAACAGAGGCTGGCAAAAACCGAGAGCAGAAGATGAGTCCTGCAGCCTGCGAGCCTGGGAAGCTGCTTTACCTCTGCAGAAAGTCCTCCATGAGCTGAGCCCCGAGGGGCAAGTGGAAAACACTAGACTGACCAATGAACAGAGTCACAAGCACAGGTAACCCCAGGACACAGAGGGGGAGCACAGAGGAAAGGCTGGCTGTCTGGGATTTGTCACAGGGAAGTGTATTTGAGTCAAGGCATGGAGGGTAAACAGGGTTTTCCTGGTGGCTCAGATGGTAAAGAATCTGCCCGTAATGCAGGAGACCCCAGGTTCAATCCCGGGATTGGGAAGATCCCCTGGAGAAGGGAATGGCAACCCACTCCAGTATACCTGCTTGGAGAATTCCATGGACAGAGGAGCCTGGTGGGCTACAGCCCATGAGCACACAAAAAGCTGGACACAACCCAGCAGCTTTCACTTTTTTTTTTTTTTTTTGGAGAATTAACAAGGTTTATTTCAGGTGAACTACTGCATTTTTCAATGAAAGGTGGGTGAAAATAAACGGTCCTTCACAGGTTTGAGGGTGGTTATAAAGTAAGATTACAGAGTTAGTTGAAGGGCATTAAGAAGCTTGGACTTCTTTCTGGGGAAGCTGTTCAGGTTCGAGGGGAGGAAAAGAAAGTAACCTGTGCTTCACGTAGCTACCTCGGGCTCACGTGGAAGAAGCAAGGACACTTTGAGACAGTAAAGCCAGAAAGACCAGGAGAAAGGTGGCATGTGACCCTATATACCCAGTAATAAATGCTCTTCATCCATTTTGTGGATAAATAAGATAATATGAAAAAAAAGTGTTAGTCACTCAGTCATATCTGACTCTTTGCAATGCCATGGACTGTAGCCCACCATACTCTTCTGTCCGTGGAATTCTCCAGGCAAGAATACTGGAGTGGGAAGACATTCCCTTCGCCAGGGGATCTTCCCAACCCAGGGATCAAACCCAAGTCTCCTATATTGCAGACATATTCTTTGCAGCCTGAGCCACCAGGCAAGTCTGGTAATATATATTATGCATATATGTACACAATATATTCACATACGCATACATGTAATGCATATACTTTAGATGTATATTAATATATGCCATGTAATAAATAGTAGAATGTCATTCAACCATATCAAAGAAGGAAATTCCTCCATCTGTGATGACACAGATGAATCTGGAGAGAACGTCAGTGTAGAAAACCAGACAGAGAAAGATGAATACTGTGTGATCTCAGTTATCTGTGGAATCAAAACAAAAAGTGTTCAACTCAAGAATCAGATGGTAGAACAGTGGGAATATTATGTACAGTGTGGTGACTGCAGTTAATAACACTGCATTACAGAAAAAAGGGAACTATGTGTTGTGATGGATGGCTGCGGTAAGCACTTCACAATATATACATATACCAGACCACCACATTATTCACTTTAAACATATAAAATTATATTTCTCAATTATACCTCAATAAGGCTGGAAGAAAAGTAAACCATGATCACTCATAGAAATTGCATCCTCCTTGCTGGTGATTGGCGAGCTGGGCGTGTGTGACTCAATGCTGACCAATGAAAGGTAAAAGGAACATTTGTTATTTCTGGAAAATATTTTCCATTGTATTAAAAGATACACAAAGCAGAGATTACCCTTACTATATGTTGAATTCTTTCTCCAAAAGACTGACGTCGCAGTCTTAACATCCAGTAGCTCAGAATGTGACCTTATTTGAAACAGGGTCACTGAAGATGTAGTTAGTTAGAATGAGGTCATTCTGGCCTGGAAAATCCCATGGATGGAGGAGCCTGGGAGGCTGCAGTCCATGGGGTCGCAAAGAGTTGGACACGACTGAGCGACTTCACTTTCACTTTTCACTTTCATGCATTGGAGAAGGAAATGGCAACCCACTCCAGTGTTCTTTCCTGGAGAATCCCAAGGACAGGGGAGCCTGGTGGGTTGCCATCTCTGGGGTCACACAGAGTTGGATACTACTGAAGTGACTTAGCAGCATTCTGGAGTAGGTTGAACATTTCAGTTCAGTTCAGTTCAGTCGCTCAGTCGTGTCCAACTCTTTGCGACCCCATGAATCGCAGCATGCCAGGCCTCCCTGTCCATCACCAACTCTTGGAGTTCACTCAGACTCGCGTCCATCGAGTCCGTGATGCCATCCAGCCATCTCATCCTGGGTCGTCCCCTTCTCCTCCTGCCCCCAATCCCTCCTAGCATCAAAGCCTTTTCCAATGAGTCAACTCTTCACATGAGGTGGCCAAAGTACTGGAGTTTCAGCTTCAGCATCATTCCTTCCAAAGAAATCCCAGGGTTGATCTCCTACATAATGGACTGATTGGATCTCCTTGCAGTCCAAGGGACTCTCAAAAGTCTTCTCCAACACCACAGTTTAAAGCATCAATTCTTCGGCGCTCAGCCTTCTTCACAGTCCAACTCTCACATCCATACATGACTACTGGAAAAACCATAGCCTTGACTAGACGGACCTTAGTCGGCAGAGTAATGTCTCTGCTTTTGACAGGTTGGTCATAACTTTTCTGTCCACATAAGAGAGGAGAAGAAATAGAGCGAGAACACCGTAGGAAGACCTGGAAATTCACAGAGAGAAAACCATCACGTGATGAGGGAGGCAGAGGTTGAAATGATGTGACAACAAGCCAAAGAACAGAGGAGACTGACAGCAAACCCCAGAGGCCAGAAGAACGGAGAAGGGCTCCTTTCCTGGAAGTTTCAAAGGGGGCGTAACTTCTACCCTCCAGAACAGCGGGACAGTGCCCGTTTTAAATGTTGATATTTTATTACAGCAGCTATGAAATGAATACACCCCTCATCGTGAGGTCTGCTTCTTTGAAGTGCTGACCTTTGTGGGGAGCTGGCCTGGGGACATTCTTCATGAGCTCAGAAAGGTCAGGAAAAAAAACAGAAGTATCTTTGGTTCCTTGGCTGGGCTGATCTCCCTGGACTCTCTACCATCTGACTCCTTGGAGTGTGATGTCATATATCACCCAGTCCATTTGAATTGTGGTTCCTATTATTTCCTGGTAAAAACATCCTGTTTAGCCAGGTTGATACTGCCTGCTCCAGAAAGGTGTACATCACACTTAAGAGAGGGGCCTCTTAACCTAATGCTTTGAAAAGACAACAAAAGCAGGCTTGGGGAATCAGCATCCTGTCATTCCTCATGAGAACATCGTGTAAATCCTTGATGGGCTGGTGTGCAATGAGTTCAGCGTCACTCCCCGTTTCTTCTTCTAAAATGACATGCATATTGCTGGGAATCTGTGCCAGGTCACACTAGCTTCTCAACTGTCTCCTGGCACATTCTGAGCCCTCACCTCTGAAAGTGTTGCTCACTCAATGGTGTCCAATTCTTTATGACACCGTGGACTGAAGCTCACCAGGCTGCTCCATGGGCTTTTCATGGCAACAATACTGGAGTGGGTTGCCATTTCCTCCTCCAGGGGATCTTCCTCATCCAGGAATCAAATCTAGGTCTCACACATTGCAGGCAGACTCTACCATCTGAGCCACTAGCGAAGTTTTGACCTCTGACCTAAAGTAAAAAGGACAAATTTGCTTCAGCGCCTTCATTTATTAAACCACATTCTTCACTCCATACTTGCTTAAAATGCAGTCCTTAGTAAAGTGCATTTCTACAGACAGTATTGATTCCCTCTCTTATCTTCTGCAAATGACCAGCTCTCTGCTTGACTCCTTGGCAACAAAGGACCTGGGACAATGAGCTGTTTTTTCTCTCCAAGCTCAGTGCCCATTGGATTGCTGTGGTTCCATTTTCTCTGTATGGGGACAGTGTCCCGAGGTGGCAGGGTAACTGGAAGGGTAGGATAAGCCTCTCCGGAAGGAAAGAAGCATCTCACGCTTGGGGATCTGGTGGAAAATGGATCCACCATTGCACAGATCCAGAGTACCTCCTGGGTGACAGAAGTGATGTTCTCTTACTGAAAGCATCAAGCTCACCCCACCCCACACCTCTGATGCAACCATTGAAACACAGGGACAACTCAGACATGTGGCTGTTTCATCCTTGTGTGGCCAACCTTGTGTGGCCTACACACAGCACAGTCCGTGAGAGTGTCTGTGTTCACTGAAGGTGGATGTGGTCCGTGTGCTTGCTAGGGAATTTACATCAATAATAGAGAGGAAATATTGCCTCAATAGAAAAAAAAATGTGGTAGGTGCCATTTTATCTATAATTTGCAGATGGAAAAACTGCGCAACGGAGATGCAGAACATTTTCCGCCGAGAATCCACAGGTGGTTTGTGACTGGACTTTGGGTTTGTATTTCCTGAATATGTATTCTAGAGTAAGTCAGATCAGAGGAAGGGCTTCGCAGGTTTCACGAGTGGTAAAGAACCCACCTGTCAATGCAGGAGACGTAAGAGAAGCAGGTTCAATCCCTGGGTCAGGAAGATGCCCTGGAGGAGGGTATCGCAACCCACCCCAGTATTCTTGTCTGGAGAATCCCATGGACAGAGGAACCCGGCGGGCTGCAGTCCATGGGGTCATAAAGAGCTGGACATGGCTGAAGCAACTCCGCACAGGCAGATCAGAGGAAGCAGGGGCAACAGGCAGCTCAGTGGTCAAAGGGCACAGAGGGAGGAGCGCCACTGCAGACCAGGCACTCGGCTCTGAGAGTGACGGGGACAGGCGGCCCCGGGCACTCCATCCAGCATTGTAGGGTTTTCTGGACTCTCGTGAGATGGAGACTTGTTTTATTCACAAATTAAAAGGAAGGAGAAAACTAAAGTGCTGGGGGTTGTAGAGACTCCGAGGAGTCTGACATACCTACTGAATACAAATGGGGCGGAACTAGCATTTTAAATGTCCAGTGCCAAACACAACACTGTCCTAGGGATCCAACCTCAGTTCTCTCCACTTTCCTTTCTTGGGTAGAGAGATAAAAACTTAGGAGGGTCAACAAGGAGAGTTACTACAAGTGTAATAGCCAGAGGAACAGAAAAAGGATGCCAGGATGTGACCTGCCCCCACTCACCGGGTCACCTAGCAGGAAAGTGACCCCATAGCCCGGGTCCGGCACACAGCTCCCTGACCGTAATTTGGCCAGAATTCACCCTGTTAAGAGCAGCTCACTCCTAGAAAAAGACTATTAGTTCCCCTGGGGAGCTGCTAAACCCTGAATCCTTCCTGAGTGTGTCCGTCTTCTCTGGGACATGACTACATGGCTCCTAAGCTGGGATGCTTGGGGAGGACCCAGGCGAGCTAAGCTCAGCATTTGAACTGAACAGGGTCTATGACGTGGGGAAGAGCAAACCCACCTGGGGTAGTTGCCGAGGGGCCAGGGTGCCTCCGCTGTGGGCTGA
The DNA here is from genome assembly GCA_006410935.1 of Redunca redunca. Lineage (NCBI taxonomy): Eukaryota > Metazoa > Chordata > Mammalia > Artiodactyla > Bovidae > Redunca > Redunca redunca. The sequence continues at coordinate 1,896,462 of SJYQ01000463.1, forward strand.
TTGCATTGCTCTTTCCCTGTCCGAAAAGGGGAGAGGTGGGTGGCTTCCTGGGGATCCAGCCTTCTTTCCCTCTTTGGTTATTCCCTCTTACTTTCTCAGCCTCTCTTGCTTTACCTTGGTGTTTTTTATGTTCTCAGTGAAAATGTGATTTCTCTCTTTCCATGTTTTTCTCTTCTCAAATCATTCTTTGTTTTGAAAATATGCTGGGGACACTGGAGGAGGGAAACTCTAGATGATTTAATGCTAGCCTGCCTGGTAGATGAGCACTTGGACCAGCTGACCCATCAGCAAGTGATCGGGAGATTGACAGATACATTGACGTGGCTAGAAATGGGTACATGCATATCTATTTATCTGTCTATCCATCCATCCCATCTATTCATCCTCTCTCTTTATCACCTATCACTATCTGTTTATCTTCATCTATCACTATCTATCTGTCATCTCTAACTATCTGTCTGTCTATCTATCATCTCTCTGTCATCTAGTGGAATGGGAGATGCCTATATCTTCCAAGCATCTATCTTTGAAACAGGAGGGAAAATTGAGCTCCTACCTTTGTCAAATGACCCTTCTGCTTTTCCTTGTGTGTCCAAGCCAAGCCCCATAATGCATCTTATCACTGTCAAACTCTCCAGCAAACAAACTTCCCTGGGACCAGTGAAAGGATCTGCACCAGGTCTTTTATATTTACTTTTTCTTTTTTGTTTTTAAGACTGAGTTCAACACTGTTGGTGGCACCAAAAGAAACCACTGCCACCAGTTGAAAAGTTAATTATGGATTGCTCCTTGAAATAAAACATAAGTTTTATTGGAAGTCAAGAGATAAATAAAACCAGCTGGAGGGAAGCTGTCATGAAACGGCTGTGACGAAGCCCATGATGTTCTACTTAGAATAAACAGTCCTTTTATTTTATTTTTTTTAAAACCCGGGTCGGCCGCGTTAAAGTCATCATTCCTTTCATGTGGGACAAAAGAGGATTTGGAAAGGGAATTTTCTTAAATCTGTGCATTGAAAATGCAGCTTATGGGAGCCTAAAGAAAATACATTTTGCCTTTTTCTTACAGTGGGTTCCTCTTAATTGTGACTTTTATAAACCCCTTCTGCAGCCATCATAACCATTCAATTAACTAACTTCATTTTTGTATGATGAAAAGAGCCTCTCTCACTGAACATACGGCAATTATTAGAATGTCTCTGAAGTCCTTTTTTTAGTGATATGAGAATCTTCTAGATAAAATAAGGTTTTATTTATACAATCCTAAAATATATGTGACTGTGAGAGCTATAAATAAATACTCTATAGTAGATGCAAAATCTCATTATAAGTAACACTTTTATTAGCATATCCATTGAGCAAAAGGCCTTATGATGTTAATGTTAACAAAATNTGTGAGAGCTATAAATAAATACTCTATAGTAGATGCAAAATCTCATTATAAGTAACACTTTTATTAGCATATCCATTGAGCAAAAGGCCTTATGATGTTAATGTTAACAAAATTAATCTGGAGCCATTCCATTCAACTAATAATTCCTGAGCTCCACCAACCAGGCACTGGGCTGGATACTGCATCCATGTACATATGTGTGCTTGTGTGTGTGTGTGTGTGTGTGTGTGTGTTTTATTCAAGTATTCTCATTATTGGGGGACACTATTTTGTAGCTAAATATATACCATGCTAAAATTGATGGGAACTTTCTGTGTGCTAGGTCCTATTCTAAGCACTTTATATCTACTAGCTTACATCAATGCTGAGAAATGAGTATCATCACCTAGAGGCGAAGATCCTGAGAGCAGAGAAGGAAAGCAAATTGTCTATATCCACCCAGATACCAACTGGTTCAGCCGGTGCAGACAGTAAAGTTCACCTAACAAAATGTTATCCGGACTAATAGACATCTAATTAGGTATCAAAGTCAGAAATGTTAAAAAAAAAAAAAAAAAGAGAAAACTTTATTATACTTTGAAGAACCAAGAAAATTTCACTGAGAAGATAAGACTGGACAGAGGAAGAAGGAGGAATGGAGACGAGAGGAAACAAAAATATAGACATGGGAGTGTGTTTTTTAATAAATGAACAAACACAAAATAAAAACCTAAAAACTCAATGAGAGGTGAATAGTAAATAAATTCTTATATAGCCACAATGGTCAGCGAGTCCTAAAGAGTTGTATCTCATGAATATAACATGAATATAACAAAGAATTAAGGGACCTTGTATACTTTGTCACCCTTTCCCTGGCTTTGAAGTGAAAGTGAAAAATGTCATGTCTGACTCATTGTGACCCCCATGGACTATAGTCCATGGAATTCTCCAGGCCAGAATACTAGAGTGGGTAGCCTTTCCCTTCTCCAGGGGCTCTTCACAACCTGGGATCAAACCCAGGTCTCTTGCATTGCAGGTGGATTCTTTAACAGTTGAGCCACAAGGGAAGCCAAAGAATACTGGAGTAGGTGGCCTACCAGATATGGGCTGCCAGCGGATCTTCCCTACCCAGGAATTGAACTGGGATCTTCCGCTTTGCAAGTGGATTCTTTACCAACTGAGCTATCAGGGAAGCCCCTGGCTTTAATGCGCTATTCAAAAAACATGTAGTATATTAGCCAAGCACAAGTTTAGACCCAGAAAGTCAGCATCACTCATAAAACGGGCTTCCTTTAGTGCTCAGAACATTCAGGTACTGGTGTCTGCCATTTAAAGCTATTTGTGCTGGTGGTGTGGCCGTGGCTGGAGGCAACAAGGGGAGGCTGTATTGACTGCAACCGTGATACATCCTTGGAGCAAAGCTATGAAGAGGTAGAGACGGGAATTTGAAACTCGGACACCACTGAGCCAGGCTGGCTGTCCCAGCACTGGTGCTTGGCCTCTGTCTCTGTTTCTCTCCTCTCGGACATGACTTCCCTGTGGTTAGAGATTCGCCCCCCAGGCCTACCGTCTGTAAGAGGCAAACTGAACTGGATTCTACTTCTTCTCCATTTGCACTTTCTACAACCCATTAGTGAAGCCTGGCAATTCTCCTTTTCTTTTTGAGCTCTTCTTTCCATTCTTTTCTTGCTTTTCAGTCATTCATGTTCTCCAGGGCAGGTGGCTGATCCTGAACTCCAATTCTGCACCATTTTAAAAATATCATGGAACTTTTTTTTTTTTTTCCTACTGTGGGAACCCTTGAGTAATGAGTGGGAAAAACCTTCCTGAATCTATTTTTCTATTTAAATTGAAGTTAGGTCATGCAAATAATCACGACATATCTGAACCAATTCTTGCCCAGTTTGGGATGACTATAAAGGAAATCATCTCCAATACCTGGAAAGGTCCAATAAAACTGATTTTAGTTTGAAGAAGCATTCAGAGTCCTTGGTAATTTAAAATTCAGCTTCCTAGTCTAAAACCACAAGAGGATTGTTTTTAACTGTTTTACAAATGTAGGTTTTGAACAAATGCTATAATGTCAGCAGTACATAAAAAGTGAAGCTTAACCTGGCAAGAAGAACGTTCCTCTGATCAGAATTTGTGTGAGAAAAGATATATAGCAACACATTTAGTATTATATTTTCCTTTTATTTTCATAATAATTTTAATTTATATGAATTCCAAATTATATTAATCATAACACTGGCAATTTATTCTTGGTGACGAAATTACATTTCTTGGACATTTTCGAGTAGCCATCAAGATGAACAAGGTGGAGGAAAACAGTGCTGTCGGATGCCTGTATTACACGTTACAATTCACAGAGTGCTTCCATTTTTGTAAAATAATTTTTCCTTCAAATTAAAATGTGAGAAGGTATGAAATTCTTATTAGCTTTATATTAATGAAAGGGAACACGGGTTACAGAGAATTAGGAAAATTAAATAGTTCAGAGGATTTAAATAATTATATCATTTCTAAGGCTTGCCTTTTTGTAGTTCATTTTTCCATCATCCATCTGTCCATCTATCCATTTATCTCTTCTTTTATTTCCATGTCTGTATAACTGTGTATCCTTTCTCTCTCCACACATAACTTGTNTATATATATATATATATATAAAAATATATATATTCCAGCAAACAGGCAAAGTGCCTACTCTAGTGGAGCATGGCCTGACGATCCAATGGTTTGGACAACGTTAAATGGACATGAATGTCAATGTCCATAGTGATCTCGTGTCTTCTTTTAATACTGCGGACCTGGGGGAACATCCTCAGCCTGATAGCTATGATCCTGGGAGGGTCCCCAGGGGGAATCACGTGTAGGGCAGAAAGTCAGCTCGATGTGGATGACGGGGTAAGGAAGAGAGGATTCTGAGGTGGGCCAGGACAAAGCAGGACTAGAACACTGTTCTCGTAGTCAAGACAAATATTCATGCAACTTTCGGAAAAGTTGGAAAACAGAGCCTGAGAAGGATAGACAGAACCGTGTGATTTCTACAACTAAAGACTTCCTGAGGGTCATCCCTGGTGGCCCAGTGGTTAAAAATCCGCCTACCAGTGTGGGGGACACGGGTCTGATCTCTGGCACAGGAAGATTCCATGTGCCACAGAGCAGCTAGGGCTGGACCCCACAACCACTGAGCCAGGGCCCCTGGAGCCCTGGGCCACAGCAAGAGAAGCCACTGGAATGCGAGAAAAGCCCGCATGTAGCAATGAAGGCCCAGCACAGCCAAAAATAAGTGCATGAATAAATACATTTAAAGAAGAGGTCTGTTGGACCAGGGGTGGTAAACTGTGGTCCTCAGGCCAAATCTGGCCATCAGCCCGTCTGTGTCAGCAACGCTCCGTTGGAACCCAGCCATTGTTATCTGCTTGTGTGCTCTCTAGGCTGATTTCCTACATGCAAGGGACTCCTCTGCCCTGGAAAGCTGGTCAGATTCACTCTCTGGCCCTTTACAGCAAAGTTTGCCAAGCCCTGAGGAGGGCCAGTTGCCCAGAGAGGCATCTCAGCTAGCGAGCACCTTTATGTGTCAAGTTCTGGAAGGATGCTAAACCTGGTTAGTGCCTCAAATAAATAAAATATTACAGACCTTCCCAGTCAAAGGCACAGAGTACAAGAAAGGAAGAAAAAAATAATAATAAAAGGTAATCCCAGTGGATTTATTGTTTCCGCCCTGAAGCAAGGCAGTGCATATGAAGAGCCTTTATCCTTCGGGGACAGAAACCCACCCACCAGAGCTCACAAGAAAGGAAACTGGGACAGATGAGAGGGCTGAGGGCTCAGGAGAGGGGACCCGGGAACCCTCAGTCTCAGCCTCCCCAGGTAAGTGCCAGGACAGAGGCCGCGGCTCTCGGAAGACTGGCCCTTGCTGATCAGTGCATCTTTGGCTCCTTGCATCACCTCCCCACTGATGTGGGAGCAATTCTGTTAAAACACGATTTGCAATTGAAATACGATCAATGCATTATTAACGCCAGGAGCAATTCTGGGGCAATTTTATTTACTCTCCTGCAGTCTGAAGACTCACAGGAGAGGAGGGAAAAAGAAAAAGAAAGACAGGGGAATGGTGGAAAGAAAAAAAAATAGAGTGAGGCAGACAGAAAAAGTGGGAAATAAAAGAGATCGGCTGGCTTTTTTTTTTTTTTTTTTTGATGTGTTTGCCTTCACGACTTCGAAGTTCTCGCTAATTCCATCTGTCCACAACAGAGCCATCGACGGCGAGAAAAAGCATTTCCATATGTGCAAATTAGCATCCAGGCTCCCTTAATCTGTGCCGTGGTCCTCTGAAGTAGATGGCGAGCCTGCCTGCCAAACCCACTAATGGCATCCAAATAGAGGCAGGACTGACGGAAGCCGCTGCTCCCCCTTCAACTCCGGGCCGGCCCTTCCCTCTTCTGTATTTTCCACTCTGTTCTAAGGGTGTCGCTTTGCTCAGCTTCCAATAACACGTGGCCCCAGCAGCTCCGCTCCCTTAATGAACGTCCACTTCCCTCCAGACCCACCTGTCTCACTTCTAATGAGAGCGGAACCTGGCTGAGTGACATAGCAGTCGCCAGCACTCAGCCTGGTTGTTGAGGATTTGAAGGGTGTGGCTGGCTCCCTGCGGTCATGGGGAGCTGGCAAGCACTGCCCAGGGGGCCCAGGTGGGCATTCACAGGCATGCCAGGATGCCACATTACTGGTCCCTGGCTCTCTTTTGGCCCCACTCTGCTGCCCTCTTGCTCCTTAATCTGGCACTTCGTTCCTTCCTCTGAGTCTTCAACATCCGTTTACACAAGGAAACAGCAGAAAACAAATCTGGGTCCTTTACTCAGGAAGCATTGACTCTCGTAGAAACAGCAGCTCAAGAACAAGTCAGGAGAAGGCTGGGGTGCCTTACAAAGCAGCTGCATAAGGACACTGAGGTGCGTCAACACCCCTCACTCACATTATGATTTTGGTTTCCTAGGTCTCAGCCTTGGTGTTCCCACAACATTTTGGCTTGGGCCTCCCTGGTGGCTCAGACAGTAAAGAATCTGCAGACAATGCAGGAAACCTGGGTTCTATCCCTGGGAGGGGAAGACCCCCAGGAGAAGGGAATGGCACCCCCCTCCAGTGTTTTACCTGGAGAATCCCATGGACGGAGGAGCCTGATGGACTACACTTCATGGGGTCACCAAGAGTCAGACACCGCCCAGTGACTAACACTTTCACTTTCATTCTTTCATCCACCCTACCGCAACCCCTTACAGGTTTCCGGGAGAATGCTCCCATGCCTGAAGGCTATGTTTTTTCATAACCCATTCTAGAAACCTCCACCTTTTCATCAGCTATGGAAGAAACAGGGTAACTGGAGAAACTGGAGGGGACAGACCTTGAAGGTCACAGAGCTTGACAGCATCCTCCCTGCCCCACACTGGGCAGATTTTCCACGCGCTTGTTGGGAGTCCCCACACTGCCGGTGGCATGTACCACTGTTCTTTGCTGTTGTTACAGAACAAAGTGCCAGGGATACGCTGGGGTGGGAAGTGAGACATCTCACTCACTTTTCTGTCTGTGCCATTTTCATTCCTTCTAGATATCAGCACATGAGACTCAGTTCAGTTCAGTTCAGTCACTCAGTCATATCCGACTCTTTGAGACCCCATGAATCGCAGCACGCCAGGCCTCCCTGTCCATCACCAACTTCCAGAGTTCACTCAAACTCATGTGCATCGAGTCAGTGATGCCATCCAGCCATCTCATCCTCTGTCGTCCCCTTCTCCTTCAGCCCCCAATCCCTCCCAGCATCTGAGTCTTTTCCAATGAGTCAACTCTTCACATGAGGTGGCCAAAGTATTGGAGTTTCAGCTTCAGCATCAGTCCTTTCAAAGAAATCCCAGGGCTGACATAAGACTCAAGACCAGTGTAAATAAATAGATAAAATGTTGGCCATTGCAAATGCCTCTTGGGGAAGAACAAAGGGGTTTCCAGTGATGGGGGAGAAACTCATTCACAAGCTGGGTGATCCTGGGTGCCTGCAGGTCTCCTGGCTCAGAAACCCTGGGCTGTACCTCAGCTTGTGTCTTCTAACGCCATCATCAGCCTCTATGGGATCTCCAGACACCGAATCAGCCACCATGCTCTGATTTGTCTCCCTGAGGGCTACAGAGGGGTGTGAACCCTCCCTCTGCCTGAGCTCCTACACAGTGACCTGTGGTACCCTCTTTCTGGGTAGCCCCAGATTTCCACCCAGAGGAATCCCCTCCAGCCTTGAAGAACTTCAGAAATGAAGCCAGAGAATTCCAGAAGGTGCAGGCTGACCATGTGTGGGAACAGGACTTGGCAAGCATACTGTTTTCATTTTCAGTCTCTTATTTTATAGGAGAGAAGAGGACTTCCTGAAGAGGTAGATGGAGTGAGACAAGTACCTTCCTTCAGGGAGGCCTTGGACAGAAATCACATCGCTCTTCAGTGCATCCAAATTTGCTCTTTGAGGCCCCAAGGGCAGTTTGGCAGAAAAAACAGAATGTGGGAAAAAAGAACCGCATCCCTTGGACACGCAGATGGCTCCCATGGGGAAGAAGAATCCCACTTTGGGAAATCCTGGGGAGACAGGTGACAGGGGTCAAGTTGAAGAATTAGTCCCTGACCCTCAGACTAGTCATAATATGAAACCAGTAGCCTTGGGGTGAGTCCCAAATCATCACTGCCGTTAACAGTGGAAGTTGCAAGATAACTGCTGCCCTGTGGGTGCTGTTCTCGTTCAGTTGCTAAGTCATGCCCGATTCTCTGCAACCCCATGGACTGCAGCACACCAGGCTCCTCTATCCTCTGCTACCTCCCAGAGTTTGCTCAAATTTGTCTCCACTGAGTCGGCGATACTATCTAACCATCTCATCCTCTGCCAGCCTCTCTCCCTTTGCCCTCAATCTTTCCCAGCATCAGGGTCTTTTCCAATGAGTCAACTCTCCACATCAGGTGGCCAAAATGTTGGAGCTTCAACTTCAGCATCAGTCCTTCCAATGAATATTCAGGGTTGATTACCTTTAGGATTGACTGGCTTGATCTCCTCGCAGCCCGAGGGACTCTTAAGAGTATTCTCCAGAACAATAATTCAAAAGCTTCAATTCTTTGACACTCAGCCTTCTCCATGGTCCAACTCTTATATCCATACATGGCTACTCTGATTTTCAAAGTGCTTTATAAACCACTGAGCCCATTTCATTGTGATGTGTACCTTGATCCTGGTATTGTCCCCATCAGGCAGGTATGAGTGTTCATCCACCTTCAACAAAATGAGGAAAATGAGGTTTCCAGGGTTTAGAGAAAGGTATAAACTCTCACAGCTAATATGAGCAAACCCAGACTGGCTGAACCTCCTCCTGCCTTCAAGTTTGAAAGTAGTCAGCATACAGGGCTCAGGAACACACTGGACAGTGCTGGGATGATGTACCAGACTCCAGCTTTGTATGGGTGCCCAGTTTGTAACAAGGGAATGTTTCTCCAGAAGACTAAACACATGCGGCTCAGTGGATGAACCAATGGTCAAACAGAGGCTCTCAGACAAGCTGGGTGAAAGATACTCATAACTTCTAATACACCACCTTTTTTTTTCCTGTATTATGTATAAGAATTCTGCATGGAGTTCCTTTTGTCTGAAGTCTTCCTCCCCTCTTATACTTTATAGGATTCTTAATAAATTGTCACTGAGTATAGACTCATATGGAGAAGGCACTGGCAGCCCACTTCAGTACTCTTGCCTGGCAAATCCCATGGATGGAGGAGCCTGGTAGGCTGCAGTCCATGGGGTCGCTAGGAGTCGGACACGACTGAGCGACTTCACTTT
>SJYQ01000465.1:10921-22661 GCA_006410935.1 Redunca redunca
TTATGATTATACAGTGGAAGTGAGAAATAGATTTAAGGGCCTAGATCTGATAGATAAAGTGCCTGATGAACTATGGAAGGAGGTTCATGACATTGTACAGGAGACAGGGATCAAGACCATCCCCATGGAAAAGAAATGCAAAAAAGCACAATGGCTATCTGGGGAGGCCTTACAAATAGCTGTGAAAAGAAGCGAGGCAAAAAACAAAGGAGAAAAGGAAAGATATAAGCATCTGAATGCAGAGTTCCAGAGAATAGCAAGAAGAGATAAGAAAGCCTTCTTCAGTGATCAATGCAAAGAAATAGAGGAAAAGAACAGACTGGGAAAGACTAGAGATCTCTTCAAGAAAATCAGAGATACCAAGAGAACATTTCATGCAAAGATGGGCTCGATAAAGGACAGAAATGGTCTGGACCTAACAGAATCAGAAGATATTAAGAAGAGGTGGCAAGAAATCCCAAGATGCCAACAAATCTAACCTTCCCCCGATGGGTGTGCACCTCACCAGTTATCATCAGACTGTTTTAAACCATACATCTGAAAAACAGAAAAGCAAGCAGGGGCTCTAGGGTATACGCATCTAAGAAGACATGTCTACACACTCTCTCCTTCTCCACCACAAGCATACCAGCTTTACCCATAGCTGCAGCATGCCTGTTTCCTGACTGCAAACCTGACCAGTGCTTACCAGACTGCCAGGTGACACCACATCATCACCTGACGTCAGGCCTGATCGCACAAAGGGAACAGAAATGACTGAGGGAGGTGTTCTCTTCCTCCCTTCTGAGGCCGTGGAGTTGGAAACCCTTCCTGCCACCTTCCAGCGATAGCAGACAGATTAACTAAACTCAGTGACCCACACATAGCAACGGAGCTTCCCCAATGAAACTCACTGAGAGCCTCAGCTGTGATGCTGAAGTGTTTGGGGAGATTGATTTTACAACAATGAATTGTAAGATTCAGACAGAAATCCAGTGATCAAGGTTTTGCTGAGAGCATGAGGGCTTGTGTTGTGGTTTGCTCTCCCCCTCAGCTCTGAGACAGCGGTGCTGTCCTGGGGGTGAACCAAACCATACACTGTATGTTCTCCACCAGGAAAGGAAGGTAAATATGTCACATGCTGATGTTACAGATCATTCTTAGATAAGGAATAATCCTTCCTGTTTTATTTTTCCAAAATGTTCTGAAAATGTGAAGAATCACATATAGTTTGATCATGCAGTATAAGAGAGTTTAGGCTGTACATCTTATGATACGCTGGAATAAAATGTTGGTGGTCTAAGGTTATAATAATAAATTATATCTGTTTTTCAGTTAAATTGTTTTCACATTATAACATGCCCTTATTATTTGTACACACTATGGAAATAATGTCTTAAGAGGGATTGGAATATTTTTATATATATGTGAAACAGTGGCAAACAAATGTTCTCATTCACCTGAGTGATTAGAAATTTGTCAAGCAGAAAGAATAGAATACATTGGTTCCAATATTATTAAAAAACGTTTTGCAATATTAACCTTAACAATAAAGTTATCAAATATAATATTTTTCAGGCAATTATATGCCTCATTCTCCACTGAGAAAATGAGTCCTAGAAAAAATTCAGAATCTCTGGTCTTCTGTAAATGAATACAGGTTTTCCTATTTAACTTAAAATGCTGAAATATTCTACAAATCTAGCTTTCATACTTCTGAAAATTATTCTGTTAATGGCATGATCAGGTAGAGTCACATGTAAATTCTTAGAATGAATAGATGAAACCCAAGAAGTTATTGAAGTATCACTTCTTTAGGAAAGAAATTAGAGCAACAACCCAACTACCACATACTCCTTAAATGCTCACAGAAAGTGAGTTTAAAATAAAAAAATTTTGGCAAATAACAAAATGACACAACCAACGGGAAAAACAAATGGACCCTCAGAACAAAAAGCTCACCTAGGCTCACACCCAATGGGCAGCCTAAGTGCATACTGAGGGGGTATGTTCATATCTCTATCCACTTACAAACTCAGAAAGCAGGTGGGCAATGACTGCGGATATAGAATTGATGAGAATTTTGTCACTGCAGACAACGTTCTTCCAACACAAGCTAGCTATTCTTAAAAACTTCAAGCACAGTAAACAAAAGGGCAAGAGTCACAGAAATGAAAGACCAAAAAGTAGATGTAAGGTAAAGGCAAAAGCAGCAGTGACTTCTGAGCTGCATGCTGGATGTAAGAAAAATCAAGAATGTTTGCTCAGATCGCTAAGTGGCCAGAATCCTGAATTAGCAAAAGGCTTGACATATGGTAGGTTTTCAGCAAAGGGTCAATGAATAGTACAAAAATACCTGAAGTACTTTACCTTCAATAAAATCACAAGATTATCTATGAAATCATATTTTTTGTTATTTTATTTATAGATCTTAGCTTGTTTTTCCCCCTTCATAGACTCTTTTCAAGAAATACAAAATCTTGCTTATTATAGATTATCACCTTTATAATATTGAAAATCCCTTTTTCCACCTTTCCCTCCTACTGTTGTTTTTTTTAAAAAACGTCAAATCAATCCCAATTCCATATAAGACCATTGCCAAGTATGACAAATGTATGTTACTCAGCTTTCAGCTTTTACCTGTGCTCTGAAATACTAGAATACCACTTGTCCCGTATTTTGTGACATTCCTTCTTCAACTTTCCTGAAGCCAGCATGACTTTACCCTATTCACATCAAATGAATGACAGTGCCCTGATGTTTTTTAAAATAGAAAGGCTGTATTTTACTCAGTCCCTTCCAACAGAGTTCTGTCAGTGAGCACATGGTATCCACTTGAGGACAGAAAACTCTGCCACGCAGGGTGTATGTGGCCCATGGGAGCCACCTCACCATCATCTGGAATCTCGTCTGCTGCATATATCCAGAACAAGACCACAAGTCGTTTGGAAGAGATCAACGAAATGGTCACTGGCTCACCGTTTAAAGTATGGCTCTAGGAACATCCAAGGCAGTGGCAGGTACTTAGTATTTATCAAAGGAAAGTATTTATGAGGTGCTAAAACTAAATATTTTAAACATAGCCTCATTTGATTCTTATAACTCCTTAAAAGTTATTTTTTTCCTTGTTAAAACCATGATCCCTAATTTACTTTAGCTTATAAAATAAGCTTTGAGGTAATGTACTCTTAAATCTTAAATAAGATGGGTACATTAATTGTAGAACTATTAAAAATAAACCAATAAAAGTGAAATATTTAAAAACAAATTGCATGTAAAAACTAACATTTAAATAACATCTCTGTGTGCAAATCTCTCATCAATCTATCCATCCATCTATCTATCATCTATTATCCACCTATCCATCCATCTATATCATCTATTGAAACATCTATCATCTACTCATCTACAGCTTATCTATGTATCTAGTATCTATCATCTATTACTTATCCTTCCATCCATCTATCCACCCATCTATATCATCTTTATCTATTCATCATCTATGTGGCTGATATTTTGTACTGAATCATCATATAATAGGAAGGGGGGTCAAGGTTTCCCTCCTCCAGTATGGTCAAGTTACCATTTCTTGGGGCATATTATGATAGTCTTGAGAGACTTTGATATGAGGCAAAGATATTTAGAAGACTAAAGCATTCAAGGGCACTTCAGTTCAGTTCAGTCACTCAATCACGTGTGACTCTTTGTGACCCCATGGACTGCAGCATGCCAGGCCTTCCTGTCCATCACCAACTCCTGGAGTTTACTCAAACTCATGTCCATTGAGTCAGTGATGTCATCCAACCATCTCATCCTCTGTCATCCCCTTCTCCTCTTGCCTTCAATCTTTCCCAGCAATAGTGTCTTTTCCAACGAGTCAGTTCTTCGCATCAGGTGGGTAAAAGTATTGGAGTTTCAGCTTTAGCATCAGTCCTTCCAATGAATATTCAGAACTGATTTCCTTTAGGATGGACTGGTTGGATCTCCTTGCAGTCCAAGAGACCCGCTAGAGTTTTCTCCAACACCACAGTTCAAAAGCATCAATTTTTTGGTGCTCAGCTTTCTTTATAGTCCAAATCTCACATCCATACATGACTACTGGAAAAAACATAGCCTTGACTAAATGGACCTTTGTTGGCAAAGTAATGTCTCTGCTTTTGAATATGCTGTCTAGGTTGGTGATAACTTTTCTTCCAAGGAGAAAGCGTCTTTTAATTTCATGACTGCAGTCACCAATTGCAGTGATTTTGGAGAGCAAAAAATAAATAAATAAATAATAAAGTCTGTCACTGTTTCCACTGTTTCCCCATCTATTTCCCATGAAGTGATGGGACCAGATGCCATGAAATTAGTTTTCTGAATCTTGAGTTTTAAGCCAACTTTTTCACTCTCCTCTTTCACTTTCATCAAAAGCCTCTTTAATTGTTCTTCACTTTCTGCCATAAGGATGGTGTCATCTACATATCTGTAGTTATTGATATTTCTCCCAGCAATCTGATTCCAGCTGGTGCTTCATCCAGCCCAGCGTTTCTCATGATGTACTCTGCATATAAGTTAAATAAGCAGGGTGACAATATACAGCCTTGACATACTCCTTTCTCAATTTGGAACCAATCTGTTGTTCCAGGTCCAGTTCTAACTGTTGCTTCCTGACCTGCATACAGGTTTCTCAAGAGGCAGTTCAGGTGGTCTGCTATTCCCATCTCTTTAAGAATTTTGCAGAGTTTGCTATGGCAAAGGCTTTGGCATAGTCAATAAAGCAGAAGTAGATGCTTTTCTGGAACTCTCTTGCTTTTTCAGAACATTAATTTACTGGACACTCTTGACAGTCTTCCTAAACAATAGTTCAGTTCTTCAGCAGTCCTGACTTTGTTTGAAGTCTTCTGTTGGTACTGAGTGACCCTGGTGCTCCATGCGTGAGTGGTCAACAAGCTACAAGGTGCCAGCCTGCTTCCCTCCTGCTGGTCATAAAACTTCTTTTGGTTCCATTTGTCAATCAGCTGTGTCTGTCTCTAAACCCATTCATTCTAGTGCAGTTTGTTACTATAATTACATAAAATAATATGGGAAAACACATGGGCTTCCCTGGTGGCTCAGATGGTAAAGAATCCATCTGCAATGTGGGAGACCTGGGTTTGATGCCTGGGCTGGGAAGATTCCCTGAAGAAGGCATGGATAATCACAAAGGAGCCCGGAGGGCTACAGTCCATGGCGTTGCAAAGAGTCAGACACGACTGAGCAACTAAGTACATGTAAATTTGTTGAAATATTCATGCCAAAATATAGCATAGATCAAAATCTATAAATGGTGTGGTTGATCTAGGTTAACTAGGTTGAGTTTTCTCTACCGGCAGGAAATAGCATCCAAGTTCTTCCCCTTGTGTTGTTTGTATGCTAACAACACTGGACTAGATTTGCTGTGGGGGAGGGGCACACAGCTCCAGTGTTGAACCTCGGCCAGTGGAGGTGGTGTCAAGTCAGATTATGTCTGGTTTACCTCCTGAGAGGTCACTTTGTGGAAATGACCTTCTCACTGACTTTTGTTCTGCTGATGTTTTCAGGTCAATTATGTATGCTGACCAAATTTACAAATAAACATGTTTATCCAATTAATAAAAAAATTATTTCTCATGTTCTGGAAGCTGAACATCTGAGTCTGGGTTTTGCCAGTATGGTTAGGCTTGGTGAGAGCTTCCCCTCCGGGTCCGGACAACTTCTCACTGTGGTGAGAGTTGCTGATTTGACAGCTCAGGTCCCTGACCTTTCTCCATGCTCACAATGTTCCCTTTCTGTGTCCTTCAGCTTCCTTTCTGTCTCTGACTCCTCATGATATGATGCTACGCCAGTCTACAGCCAGGTAATCTCAAACACACCCATGATTTGGCAAATGACTGGACAAAACTCAAAAATTCTTATCTTCAAAACACCTATTGCCCAACCTCCAAAGTCCTATAAATAAATGGAATCCAAACACACAAATAAAAATCTTTTCTTTTCCTTTGTCCTTGCTCAGGTAATGGATTTATCATCCTCTCGAGTCATTGAAGCTAAAACCCTGAATTTCTTCCGAGGTTCCTATTTATACCACAGCTTTTATTTGAATTCTCATAAAGCTCTATCCATTCATTCACAATCCAACTGTGAATGGATTACTGGGGCCTTAACAAGTATTGCTTTGGTTACTGGAAAATCCCTCTGGTTGGGATGCTTACAATCAAATCAAATTTTTTAAGATTGATCTTCTGGCCTTTTGCCAGAATGACCTTTCTACAGTGGCTATTAATCATGTTTCTTTGTGGTTTAACGTTGTTTCATGGCTCTTCATCATCTGTAGATAAAACCCAAGCTCCTACATGGAACATGGGCTTTCTGAGGTCTGGTCATAGATTATTTTCATCTTATTCCACTATCTCCAAGTGTTTCATCACAGGCTTTCTGGACATCTTTTAGATCTAGAGAGCCTGCGTTCTTTTAGATTGTAGCATCTCCATCCATAATGCCTTCTCTAGGAGTTAATAACCAAACCCAACTGATACCTTCTCCATCTTCAAACTCATTCCCTTTTACCTCCTCTGAGCAAACTTCCTGAGCTTCTCGTGTAACCTCTTTACAGGTTTTGCCTAGATCTCAGTGAAAACTAGATGAAAGGACCTTGGGCAGGACTGACTACTAGTCTCCCATTAAGCCACGTCCGTGTGGGATTTTAACTTTTTCAGCTGGCCTAACAGAAACTATACAAGAGTGAGGTGGTGAGCTGATCAGACTCTTAGCACTCTGCTATTTGACGTGTGATCTAGACATGAATTTGTTGTATGATAGAGATAACTGCATAGCTCTTTGAACAAGCTGAAAACCACCAAACCATACACTTCAGAGAGCAGATTGATGGTATGTAAACATTATCTCAGGAAAACCATTTCTGGAAATGTAAATAGTCTCAAGCCTTATCCCAGACCTGCTGAGTTTTAACAAGACCTCCAGAAGCACAGGGATTCTCAAACCTTGTATGTAGGATGATAAACAACTGCCCACACTTAGCAGGCCCTAATAATCAGGAATGTTTGCTCCCCAACTCAGATCTTTAATTTGCATGACTATCTCCATACAGATGAGCATTCCTATTCTCTAATAGTCAGAATTCTCCTTCAACTGTGGTGCATTTTCACTAATCATATCCTTTTCCTTCTGTGGTAAATCCATATAACAGAATTCCAAACAATTTCACTGTATTGTATTGTATAACAGAATTTGCAAATAATTGCAATTTCACTGTATTGCAATTACTCTTTCTCTCAATACAGTAAGATTTCACTTGGAGCATTAACTGTCTTTCTTATCTTTACATTTCTAAGATGTATCCTGGTAACATCACTGTTCACACAGTTTGTCAAAAAATAAAATGACTCATCCGTGTAGCATGTTGTGTTAGTCCAAGTCCTCTGAGAAACACATTCAAGACAGGATTAAACATACAAGAATTTCATTAAAAGAGATATCTGTGAAAGAAAATGAGGTGGGGGCCAGGAAGTCTGGCCAAAAAAAAACATGATATAAGGACACAGAGTGAAGAAGAAGTCTGGGTGGATGCTCCCTGAACTGCCACCCAGGCTGAGGAGAGGTCTGGAGGGCTATCAGGGAGTCTCAAGTCCAAGCCCACTGCAGAGGAACCCTGTATCTTCCAGAAATGGGCCTGCCTATATACATCCCTGCCACCCTCCAGGGACAGCCAAGAGCAGACACAGGACACAGTTTGGAGGAAACACAGAGGCAATTCGGAGCAGAGTGGACGTGTCCTCATACCAGTCATGCGCCCCAAAGTCGGTGATCTGAGAGGTGTGTTCACTGTTGTCCCTGTGGTTTCCACCAACTCAGCATATTTTAGCTCTTCAGATTGTTGACCACATATTCATAATGCAATGCACCTCTTACTTTGGTCTGTGTTTCTCTTCACTGGACACTGATTCCTCAGCATGGGTGAAGTGTTTTTGTGTGAGGAGCAGAGGACTTCCCAGATGGACAAGTCTCTGCCCTCAGAAAGCTGAGGGAATGACAACAAGTTCATGTGTATAGTTTATTAAATATAACTTTGTTAAGTGCCACAACAAGGTATACATGCCTTGTGATATTTTCCTTAGAGGAGGAAAAGGGATTCGAAGAGTTTTATATCTAGTCCAGGAGCTCCTATGTAACAGATTTTATGCTCTGTCATTGCTATTGGTCTCCTGGCTGAGTTCCTGCCATACCATATATTTTGCTCAAATTGAATTTTATGTGTTTAATTAAAATTATGCTGAAGCTTCCAGAGACCATTAAATAGGAGATAAATTTTAAAATTAAAGAAGAGCCAGTTATCTGTTTGCTGTCTTCCTAATAGATTACCTACAGCTTCGCTCCTCATCAACCATTCTTCAGGGACCCCATCAGTCAGGGTACATTCAAGGAAAACAAAAATCTCACCTTAAGTAAAATACATTCAAGAAGGAAAATATATAATCTACTGTTTCTCTAACTGCAAATTAAGAAAGAAAAACATTTCTTCTTACCAACTTTTTAAATTATCTATGATACTGTTCTCATTCATACTTACAAGGAACTAAAATTTTATTTTGAAAAAAAAAAAATCTATTATTTGGCCCACGGTCATTCTTATGAGCACTTTCACCTCTTCAGTAGCCTTGAGCATTTTCAATATACGAATCATTTTTAAATACAGCATGGAGAGGCACAGTTTTAGAGAGAGCCCTGCACTTGGCCTCACCTCTGTGGAGCTTCCTTGCTACAGTCACTTCATTTGCTTCTCCTGCATGTGATGCACTTATTATACTCTGGCTCATCATGCTCTTGAGGTTCCAGTCTGTGCAGTGTGCACAGCAATACCATGACTCTTCCTAGCTGTTTTCTGCCCCATATCTAACTCCCCTTCTTTGTCAAGAGCCCTTGACTTCCTTGGAGCCTACCCCTGCTTCTGACTCTCATTCTGTATAACCTGGCCACAACATGAGGCTCAGATCACTATCTTCACCCACTCTGGGAGGCAACCTCAGAGGCAGACTTCCATCCAAGGTGGGGACTTCAAAGTGACTCTCAGGGCTTGTAGAGGGATTTCTGAAGCTGAGTTCCTCCAAGTCTACTGCTCTTTGAGTTGTGAGGCAGTAAAGCTGAAGCCATCTCACTGATGTGAGGGGAGAGCCAGTCTCACACAGGAACCAACCCAGAGGAAGGGAAGATGAGAGGGAAGAAGAACAGGACCCCAGGAACATCTTCTGAGACCTCACTGACAGTGAGCATAGAACCAGCCCTGCCCCTGTATCTTCAGTTATTAATACAAGTTACAAACCAATCAATTCCTCTTCTGCTTAAGCTGTTCTACCACAGAAATTTTATCACTTGCAAATGAGACCACTTGAGCAATACACAAAATAAATGAAATAAAACCTGACTCAGGACCTTACGATAGTTAAGGAGAAAGAGTCCTCACACCACAAGCAAATTTGAGGTCAGGGTGCCGTGACAGAGATGCATCCATGCTGTCTACTACCAGCACACCTTCTGGGAAACTGAGAACACCCTCCCCAAGGGGGTGGCGTTTGTCTGGGCTTTTAAAGTGTGGGTAAGGATTTCATCAGGCAGAAAAGTGAACATGAGCATTCTAGTATGTGGGAACATACTGTGCTAAGTTTAGAGCAAGTACGACACTCTGTTCCAGTTCTTTTATTTCACAGCTTGAAGAAACTGATAACTTGAGTGGTGGTGATGATTCAGAGATATTTCTGTGATGAGTCGACTATTTCCAGACTTGCTATCAGTTTCCATTCACCAGTCATGTGAAGGAAACAGAAGAGTGGCAAAGGATGGTCACTGTTTATCCAAAATTTTGGCCCTGGTTTGCCATGTTTAAGGTCTGTTTATTAGGTGAAGAAGCTTTACTGCCATATTGTGAAATATGATCCATAGGATGGTATGAAATTCTGTCTCCTGAAATAACTTCTACACTTTTTTTAAAGTATAATAAGACTTTCTATGGCTGACTGTTGTGTTATTTGGATTTAAGTTTAACAGTGAATATTATCCTCACACATTTTGCAGTAAGGGATATTAGCAAGTTTATGTTTTGATCAAAAATACTCACTGAGCTAAGTAGACTATATCCATAGACCATAGTATGGACCATCCATAGTATGGTTTGATGATATAAGGATATTCTTTCACGTGAATGTACCTAAAGTATTTTAGGAGCTAAAAAGAAAGTGAGGAAAAGGTAATGTTTTGATACTATTTTGATATCATGTAAAGATGCCTGAAATTATTGAAAAAGGCATTTCTACATGACACAGGAAAATAGTGAACTACATTGCAAAGGTTTTCAGGCCCCCTAGAACTGAACAGACCCTCTATTTGAGAAATCAGAGCTCCAGGACACTTGAGCAACACTCTTTTATGATCAAAGGCAAATCTGACCCTTCCAGAGGAAGCCAGTACCCCAAGGAGATCCCAGTTAAGAGAAATATCATATCAACAAAAGAAGAATCCAAAAATGAGTCAGGAATCTGAGACTTTCTAAAGCATGCCTTGTTCACAAAAATTCAGTAACAGAGAACAGCTCAAAAAACTAGACATGGCAATCTCTCACTTATTTCACAAAAACTATCGGAAACATAAAGGTGTAGTAACACAACTCAAAAGTCCCCTTAACCCTGACAAAACCTCAAAGCCCATACTGTGTGGAGAAAATAAAAGAACAGTGGCCTCCCTTAAAATTGTGGAAAAGCACAGAAATCGTTTCAAAAAGAGCTATAAGAGTTCTACAACACTGCCATTTTCCATTCTACTGCTGCAGTCACCTAAAACGTTGTCGTTATTGATTGTAAAACCTGTATGCTAATCCTTCATCACTTTATGCAATAGGTAATAGGTTTCTTCCCTTCCAACAGTGGCCATCACGCCCATGTAACTCAATGACCTCTTGGAAACAACCCAGAAGTCCTTGTCCCTCCCTGGGCCCAGAAGTCAGATTTGCTCTGTCCCCTGCTGAATATGAGATATTTAGTACAGGCTCCAACACAGACTATCTCTGTAATGTGACAATGAACCAACCTAATGAGTTAGACACCAAGAAGAAAAGACAAGAAAAGCAGGAAGAGCTGGAGGGTCTGAGGATGTAACTGGAGTGCTAATTACTCTGTGCATAACGTCATGCCTCTGGTCTTTGGATCCTTCAGCCCTCAACTTCCCCAGAAGGATGCAATCTAAACAAGAAGGTCCTGTCCGAGTTATCCAGCACAGCCTTCCCAGCGCTCACAGGAGTGCTGGGACCCTCTGGAGTTCAACATACAATGTGGAAGGGAGAGAAGAACAAAAACAGAGAGAAGGAAGTCAGCTCTATGCATTGTTAAAGAAAGTGCAGATATTGCTACTGAGAAGTAAGGAGGTTTTCAGTGCCCAATTAATTTTTCTCTAAAGAATTATTGCTCCAGATTGTGTGATTATTGGTCATTTGCTTTGACTTGCATACATTCTCTATATGGTCTTAATATTCTACAATCATCATGCATAACACTATTAATGAAAGAAAAGTAATTTTAAAAAATGAACAAAAAAGGCTATATCTAATTTGCTCCATAATTAGTTTATACGTGAAAATGTTGTATATTGGCTTCCTGCCATTGCATCTACTTGAGAGTGTACTTTTACTAATAATACAAAAATTATAAACATGCTCATAATCAATTATAATTATAAACATGTAAGTATTATAAATATG
>SJYQ01000465.1:22736-67800 GCA_006410935.1 Redunca redunca
CTGAGATCTACAAATGATTTTTCCAAAGTCATGCGAATTTTGGTAATCCAGATTTGAGGAAAAAATTATAGTATATTTAAAGATTTTATACCACTATATGGTATTTTGCACAGTATTTTCTCCAATATCACAGAACTCCTCACACAGGATCAGCAGCGGTGACTGTCTTTAAGAGGTGAGTGTTGGGAATATATATTCAACTTAGAATGAGGAAGCACATAAAATAATTTATGTGTAAGTCTATAAGAATGAGGCACTTAGACTTTAAAAAAAGTTCTACATAAAAATTACATCAACATACTGAAGATGTTCAAGAAAGCATTAAATTGGTATGGTAGAGCATTTTTTCTATTCAAATCCCGGGTCAGGAAGATCCCCTGGAGGAAGAAATGGCAATCCAGTCCAGTATTCTTGCCTGGAGAATCCTGTGGACATACGGTTCATAAGGTGGCAAACAGAAGACACTGAAGCAACTTAGCAGCAGCAGTATTTTTTTTTTTTTTTGAGTACTTTTAGACTAAGAAAAATGTGATATTTTGCAGAACCAAAGATTCACAATTTTGAATAATAATGAGACATTGCAAAATTACTGACTGGGTAGTCAGAAAGCTTGATGCATCGAACAAATGAAAAGCATAAGCAAATATAGTTCCATCATTTTGACAGTTAATTTTTTCCCAAGAAACAAGAATATATAACAACAGAGATATATCTGTGTTAAGGCAAAAAAAATATTAATACAGAAATCAAATGAATGCTTGAAATAGTTGTTTTTAAATAATCTTGTAGCTTAGATGCATCATGCGCTACTTCTAATGGATAGAATTCTGGCAGTGAAAGGATGTGGTCCTTTATATAAAATCCACAAATTTAAGACTTGAATTCGTATGCTGATTTCCAGTTCCCTTACTGCTCCCTTGTTATAAGTCAGTGTACCTGCACCACAGAGACTAACGGGTGCAAAGACACCCAGACATCCCAACAGAAGAAGCCTGTGCCCATGTGCAGAGGCTGTGTGGAAGAAAGTAACATTGAAAGTAACAGCAGGGAAGCTTTAAGATGGACTGACATGTAAAAACTCTCCAGGCCAAAACCTGATCCAACAGCAAGGACTAGAAACTTTACTGGCTAAAGGTCTAAGTATACGCTTTTACCAATGTTAAGATGAACCCTAATCTAATCAAACAGCAGTTATCAATAGTAATCGAGACCTAAAAATAACACAACAAAAAAACAGAGAAGAGAAATAACTGGGCACACATTACAGGGAAGAGAGAATCATCAACTTGTCCTGGCAAGTTATAAAGCAAGCAAAGAAACAAAACGACAACACTCAGTGGAAAAAGTCAGAATTCACTGCTGCTAGAATAAATTATCAAAATGCTTATTCTTAAGCAAAAACAATTTTAAATATGAAAAGAAACAAGAAAATCTAAACAAAACACAGTCAAAAATAGTCCATATGTATTTTTCTGATTGCCAATAGATGTGTTACTCAGCCAAGAATTAAAGGTAGCTCTTATAAATATGATCAAAGAGCTAACGAAGATAATACCTAAAAAATTTAAGGTGAATGACAATGACTCACCAACAGAGAATCTGAACAAGCATATAACTTATTTTTTAGAACAGACCTAATTGGAAATTCTAGAGTTGAATAGTACAATGGCTAAAATATATGCTCTAGTAAAACTTAACAGAAAATTTGAGGTGTGGGAAGAAAGAATCAGCAACTTGAAGATAAAGCAAAATAAGTTACAGTCTAAAGAACAAGTAGAAAGAAGATTAAATAAAAAGAGCTTAAAAATCTGTGGAAAACACTGCAAACACTACAAACATAAAACTGAGCCACAGAAGAAAGGAGAAAAGGGGGAAGAAAATATATGAAGAAGCCATCATTCAAATTCCCAAATATCATGAAAACTTTACAGATTCAAGAAGAAAAATAAACCCAAGCAAAATAAAGACAAAAAGTAACATTTAGGCACATCAGTCAAGCTGTTGAAAACCAAAGAAAAATGTGGTAGCAGCAAGAGATAAATGATCAATCATAAACAACATGATTAATGGTTGACATAGTAAATAACAGGCAAAAAAAAAAAATCACTCTATTCAAATTGATGACAGAAAAGTATTGCTAAGAATTTTTTTATGCACCAAAATTAAACTGCAAAAATGAAGCAAAGTACAGACATTCTCAGAAGTTAAGAAGGCTAAGGAAATCTGTTACTACCAGACCTGACTTACAAGAAATAGTATTAATAATACAAATCTTTTAGACTGAAAGGAACCAACAGAGAGTAACTCAAACTGACAGAGAGAAATGAGTGCTGGGACAGTATTTGTATGGGTATATATAAAACACTCTGTAAATATACATTCTCTTTTCCTATTAAACTATTTGAAAGACATAAGATGGTTTAAAGCAATAGTCACCACACTGCTCTCAGGGTTTATAACATAGAGACACGATATTTACGATGTGTGTGTTTGTATGTGCTCACTCAGTCATGTCTGACTCTTTTGATCCCGTGGACTGTAGCCCGCCAGGATCCTCTGTCCATGGGATTCTCCAGGCAAGAATACTGGAGTGAGTTGCCATCTCCTTCCTCAGGGGATCTAACCAGCATCTCCTGCATTGACAGGTAGATTCTTTACTACGGCACCACCTAGAAAACCCCGATACATAGGATTATAATAACAGAAAGGGGGTGGAGGACAAGGAGCGATATTGTAGCTGACTTCTAATCTTGCCACAGTGAAGTTACTATGGCTCTGAAGTATATTATAACCAGTTAGTATATACATGTGATCCCTAAAAGCTGAGGGCACAAGCTGACTCACAGCACACCTGTCCCACCACCTGCTTTTCACTTGCTTGTGGACCCTGGCTGCTTTCATAGCACAGTGGCAGAGCTGCAACAAAGAACTTGTAGCTCACAGTCTAAAATATTTATGTCTAGTCCTTTATGAGAAAATGATCTGCCCACTCTACTGCAAATGAATACTAAGCAAATAATTCAAAATAATGTGGTAAAATATAAACAGATAAGTTAAAACATCATACTGAAATGCTTAGCACAAGAAGAGACAGTAAAGGAGCAGAGTAGCTGAAAAGGCATGAGATAATTTAAAAATAATTACCAAATGGGAGACACAGGTAAAATAACATTAAGGACTAAATATTCTTTTCAAGAAGCAGATTGCCAGTCTTGATAAAAAATCTAGATGCAACTACATGTTGTCAACAAGAAACTCATCTTAAATTCAACAACATAAATAAATTGAGAATAAAAGAATGACACATGATACACCATGCAAATAGTAACCATTAGAAAGCAGGACTATCAGACAAATAGGGTTTAAAACAAGCAATATTGTTATTACAAGGGAAAAGAACATTATATAATGATAAATATCTGAATTAGCCTTAAGTGTAAATAAGCATGCATTTTTATTCTAGTTGGGTTTACATGTGAAATAGATTTATTTATAAATCTCTGCTAGATGTTTAATGTTATAAAGTTATAAATGCAACCTAAGAACAAATGTATAAATAAAGATTCAGTAAAAAATAAATTGTTGGGTGTCCCTTACTTCTTTCATATTAGGTACAACAGTAGAACAGAGACTCATGTATTTAAACATTTTTAGGGTATTTTGCTTTTGTAATACTTTCCTAACACTCATGTGCTATAAAAATTGTTGACAGGGAAAGGCCTGTCACCAAAAGTGAGATATATCTGAAGGATGCATTTTCATTAAGGAGAAAAGAGAGTGATTTTGTTTTAAATTAAAGTGACTGGATGTTTCAGAATGAGACAGAGGAAAATGAAGAGGGGGGGGATTGAAGCTAAATAGACAGAAAAAGCTGTAGAAGGTTTGCAAAAAAAAAAAAGAATTTTATGTGTTATCGGGACTGGTTAAGATTTGAATGGATTTATTTATAAGCTTGATTTTTAAAGCAGTCTTTAATTTTCTGGTGCAAAACAGAATTTGCTATTTTCTCTGTTAAAATGACAAAATTTTCTGGATTATTACTTTGCTCCTCATAACAGATTATACAGGATTTTTACTTTCTGAGTAATCTTTCTAAGAAACCAAAATTTTAGGTCTTAATCAGAATAATTTCCTAAGCTTTATGTTAACCTTTTCATGTCCTTGATTTGAGAGATGAGACTTACTTTTAAAAGAGGTAAAGTTTTTTATATTTTTGACACTTGGCTTTCCCCAAATCAAATCCTAAATAAAACCTTCTTGCTCTTAATCTAGGCTTGGCATCACTGACTAATGGACATGAATCTGAGAAAACTCTGGAAGATAGTGAAGGACAGGGAAGCCTGGTGTGCTGCAATCCACGGGGCTTGCAGAGTCAGCCATGACTGAGCAAGTGAACAACAACAGGGTACATTTTTATGAGTAAATATTATATAGTAACGTTTACATGAACAAATGCTATTGTAGGTATTCCGGAAACTGACTCATAAAAGTTCTGAGAATTTGTCAGTACCTTTCCTGTTCACGATATGGGTTTTAAAGTGTCTCTAAGTGCTGGAGTGAGGACAGCTGTGAGGAGGATGCAGACTTCCTGGTTTGCAGGCTGAATGCGGCTGGACCTGGCTCAGGTTCCGGAGTTACAGGCTCGGCTGTTACCCGGACAGTGGTGGTGCGTCCAGCCTCAGCCCACAGGCCTTCTCTAAACAGTCCCAATTAAGCTCTGGGTGGTTGGGTTTTAATTCTCAGAGGCACCAAGCAAGGTAGGTGAAAGAAAAACTGGGTTCAGAAATTGAGTTTCCAACCACTAACCTCTGTTATTCTTTTATTTCCACAGAACTCTCTCTCACTGAATGCCTGACTGCTGGCACACCCACTCTGCATCCAAGTCCCACAGATGGCTCACTGGCCCTCAGTGAATAGGAGGCAACCGGATGAGAAAATTGACTTACACGCTCAAACAAAAGAGAGACGTTCCTTTTTTACATGAACAAGAAGTGGGGCTGATACCGACGAAATCTCAGGCTTTTCAGAGCGCTCCACTCTGCGAGGTCCAAACCTGGGTTCCATCTCGGGCCTGTGGTGTCCAGCTCTAGGGACAGTTCTGCTCCATCAGTTAGAGAACTTCTGTTCCCTCTAGAAACCCCTCAGAGCTGATGAGACTCCTCGTCCCCTACCATCCCTTGGGTGCTATCTCATCACCCTGCTCTGCTGAAGCCAGAATGCTTTCAGGTCGGCTTGGCCAGAACCCCCTCACCCTGAATGTTGCATCTCAGTGATTTTTCCCGTTCCCATCCCGCTTCCCCCTGCAAACATGCACACACTCTTCTCCGTGGCTATAAACACCCACTTGTCCACGTTGTATTCAGAACCGAGCCCTATTGCATCATTCATGATTAAAGCCTGCCTTACTGCTTTAACTACTGTCCAGCTCTGGATTTTATTTGACAGGGATTGCGTGTCAAGCAGAGAAAAGAGCACATAGCATACAGCACAGAAAACCGCACGAGGGAGGCTCTGCGAGAACCACGGGAGAAGTCAGGTGAAGGCAGAAGGCAGTGGGAGCTTTGAAAGGAGAAGACCTTCTGACTATGAACCCGTATATTCTCACCTGAGAGAAAGCCAAAGAGAACATGCACTCTCAGTCCCACTACCCAGGATAACCACTCAGCTCAGTTCAGTCGCTCAGTCCTGTCTGACTCTGAGATTCCATGGACTGCAGCACTCCAGGCTTCCCTATCCTTCACCAGCTCCCAGAGCTTGCTCAAACTCATGTCCATCAAGTCGGTGATGCCATCTAACCATCTCGTCCTCTGTCATCCCCTTCTCCTCCTGCCTTCAATCTTTCCCAGCATCAGGGTGTTTTCCAAAGAGTCAGCTCTTTGCATCAGGTGGCCAAAATATTAGAATTTCAGCATCAGTCCTTCCAATAAATATTCAGGATTGATTTCCTTTGGGATTGACTGGTTTGATCTCCTTGCAGTCTAAGGGACTCAAGAGTCTTCTCCAACACCACAGTTCAAAAGCATCAGTTCTTTGGCTTTCTTTATAGTCCAATTCTCACATCCATACATGACTGCTCAAAAAACCATAGCTTTGATTATATGGACCTGCAGTAAGGATAACCAGTAATACCACATTAACACATTTATTTTCAATATAGTTTCAATGTACAATTTTTAGTAATAAATAATTTTGTATAATGAGAGCTGGACCATAAAGAAGGCCGAGCACCAAAAACTAATGCTTTTGAAGACTCTTGAGAGTCTCTTGGACTGCAAGGAAATCAAACCAATCAACCCTGAAAGAAATCAATCCTGAATATTCATTGGAAGGACTAATACTGAAGCTGCAGCATCAAACACTTTGGCTACCTGATGAGAAGACCTGATTCGTAAGAAAATACCCTGATGCTGGGAAAGACTGAAGGTGGGAGAAATATAGGGCAACAGAGGATGAGATGGTTGAGTGGCATCACTGACTCGATGGACATGAACCTGAACAAACTCCGGGAGACAGTGATGGACAGAGAAGCCTAGCGTGCTGCAGTCCATGGGTTGCAAAGAGTCGGACACGACTTAGCAACTGAACAACAACAAATTTTGTATAGCATTTTAATTGTATTTTTTATTGTATCAGAAAATGTTCTCTAGAACATAACTTTATCTTCATGGGATTCTCACTTTATTAGATAAGACAGTTTCTTTTAGATCAAAGTTCACAGCAAAACAGAGAGGAAGACACAGAGATTTCACAGGGACTTTGCAGTTTCCTTCAGCATCGGCGTCTCCTACTCAGGTACATTTGCTGCCCTGATGATCCTACACTGACACACACAGACGCTGCCAGCTCGAAGTCCACACCAGAGTACACTTCTGGTGGTGCATGTTCTCTACATCTGTACTAAGGTGTAAGGATGCGTATGCATCATCACAGCAGCAACAGAACATTTCCACCGTCCTAAAATTCCTCTGGTGCCCTCCCACTCCACCAGTCACTGGTAACTACTCATCTTCTATCCGTCTCTCTAGTTTTGCCTTTTCTAAATAATGTTGTATAGTTCAAGTTACGCAGTACACAGCCTTTACCGACTGGCTTCTTTCACTTAGTAAAATGTATTTAAAGTTAATCCATGTCTTTTCATGGCTCATTTCTTCTAGTGCCGAATAATATTCCATTGTCTGGATGTACTGCAGTTGATGCCTTCACTTAGTGAAGAACATCTTGGTTTGCTGATTACAAATAAAGCTACTTGCAATATTGTATCTATAAGAAAAGACATATTGGGTTGGCTAAAAAGGTCCTTCTGTTTTTTAAGTAAAAATAAAAGACACATTTTTCATTTTCACCAAGAACTTCATTGAACAATTATACTTCTATTTTAGCCTATTTTTAATATATTACATTAGTTGATTTGAAAAGGCTGAACCACCCGGGTAAATCTAAGTTGACTGTGGTGTATAGTTTTTTATCCACTGTTGGACTCAATTTGCCAACATTTTGTTAAGGTTTGCCATCTATGTATCTGAGAGGTACTGGTTTGTAGCTTACTTTTCCTATAATGGCTTTTCCTGATTTTGGTATTCGGGTAACTCTGGCCTCATAGGATGAATCAGAAAGTATTTCCTCTGTTTCTATTTTCTGAAAAAGAATATAGAGAATTCCGCCCTTAAATGCTTGGTTGAATTCAGCAGTGAACCCATCTGGGCCCCACACTTTCTACTTTGGAAGGTTACTAATTATTTACTCAGTATCTTCAGCAGATATAGGGCAGTGAGTTTGTTTCTTTCTTCCTGTGTCACAGAGTTACTTTTGCTTCCCTGGTGGCTCAGTCAGTAAAGAATCTGCCTGCAGTGCAGGAGACCTGGGTTCGATCCCTGGGTTGGGAAGATCCCCAGGGGAGGGCATGGCAACCCACTCCAGTATTCTTGCCTGGAGAATCCCCCTGGACAGAGGAGCTCGGTGGGCTACAGTCCACGGGGTTGCAAAGAGTCTGACTTGAGTGAGCAACTAAGCACAGCACAGAATTAGCACAATTCCTTCCTTAAATGTTTTGTTGAATTCAGCAGTGAACCCATCTGGGCCCCATATTTTCTATTTTGGAAGGTTGCTGATTACTCATTCAATGTCTTCAACAAATAAAGGTCTGTGACATGGTTTCTTCCTGTGTCACAGTTACTTTTACTGGTATGTTGATTAATACTGCTGTAAACAGAACTGGACATGGAACAACAGACTGGTTCCAAATAGGAAAAGGAGTACGTCAAGGCTGTATATTGTCACCCTGCTTATTTAATTTATATGCAGAGTACAACATGAGAAACACGGGGCTGGAAGAAGTACAAGCTGGAATCAAGATTGCCAGGAGAAATATCAATAACTTCAGATATGCAAATGACACCACCCTTATGGCAGAAAGCGAAGAACTAAAGAGTGTCTTGATGAAAGTGAAAGAGGAGAGTGAAAAAGTTGACTTAAAGCTCAACATTCAGAAAACGAAGATCATGGCATCTGGTCCCATCACTTCATGGGAAATAGGTGGGGAAACAGTGGAAACAGTGTCAGACTTTATTTTTGGGGGCTTCAAAATCACTTCAGATGGTGACTGCAGCCATGAAATTTAAAGACGCTTACTCCTTGGAAGGAAAGTTATGACCAACCTAGAGAGTATATTCAAAAGCAGAGACATTACTTTGCCAACAAAGTTCCATCTAGTCAAGGCTATGGTTTTTCCAGTGGTCATGTATGGATGAGAGAGTTGGACTGTGAAGAAGGCTGAGTGCCAAAGAATTGATGCTTTTGAACTGTGGTGTTGGAGAAGACTCTTGAGAGTCCCTTGGACTGCAAGGAGATCCAACCAGTCCATTCTAAAGGAGCACAGTCCTGGGTGTTCATTGAAAGGACTGATGTTGAAGCTGAAACTCCAATACTTTGGCCACCTCATGCGAAGAGTTGACTCATTGGAAAAGACCCTGATGCTGGGAGGGACTGGGGGCAGGAGGAGAAGGGGACAACAGAGGATGAGACAGCTGGATGGCATCACCGACTCAATGGACATGAGTTTGGGTAAATTCCGGGAGTTGGTGATGGACAGGGAGGCCTGGTGTGCTGCCTTTCATGGGATCGCAAAGAGTTGGACATGACTGAGCAACTGAACTGAACTGAAATGTTTAACAAGTAGCTTTCTGGAAAAGAAAAGCTATAAATTGCAGATTTGAAGGTTTCTGTTACGTAAGTACTCCCAGCTCTGTCCAATTTTACTGACGGTAGCTTTGGGAAGAAATGTACCGAATGGTTCTTGTGAGCTGGCATAAGTCAGCTCAAGCACATCACTGAGTTTGTTTTCAATTGCAGAACTGGATCAACTTTAGTTCATTTCTTTTATTGGAGATGCTTAGTTAATTCCCATGTATTTGCCTTTGTAAATAAATTTTGTCACTCTAGCACTTAATTCCTGAAAAAAGAATACCAGATAAAATTTATAAGGGGGTAGTGACCATTATCAATGTTCTGGAAAAAACAGATGAATTTTAAATCATGGGTAAGATAAGGTTTTTCTAGCCTCTCTATTTTGCCAGGAACTGCAGTGAATAGACTATACATGATCACTTATCATTATTGTTGCTTTCTCCCTTTCATTTATTTGCTTATTACCTTTCTGGCTGCCTTTCTGGTTTGCCTTTATCTTTGTCGGTCTCCCAGTGCACATGTACATAATTATTTTTTTCCCTCCTGTTAATCTGTCTTATATTCCAGGGAAGTTTTGGCTAATAACTAAGAAGGGTAGAGGAAAAATTATTCTTTCTTCCCTACAGAGTTCAGTCCATGCTCACTGAGAGTTGTGGAGTGGTTGAAAGATGACCATTGCAAGAGTCCTGAGGCCTTTTTCATGCCCAGCAGCTTGGAAATACTGGGAGGCAATATTTCACTCAGGAAAGTGACTGGTATAGAACTGCTTGGTATAGCTCACAACACTGATAGAGAAGAAGGTACAAGTCTGGTGACAAGAAAAGCTAGTTAGAGGTGATAATGCAGATGGATCCTCTGCCTGGAGGTAATTCCAGATTAATGTAAAAGCAAAATTCCCAGAACCTGTCTTCTGTCACACCCACTAATCCTCTTGAGACTGTAATTAGAATTGCATCACACCTGTTACTTAAGAAGATGGGTAATATTGCTCTGTAGACAGTTTATCAAGGAACATGATTGATGGTTTCCATTTCTTCCCATCTTTTTTTATCTTCCCATCTTTCGCCCTTCAGGAAAGTTCTGTACTTTACTCCATGTGAATTCCCTCAAGTTTCTGAGCTTTCCTAGGTATTTTGTCTGATTTGCATTATGTCTCGCATGTGGGTGTACTGTAACATGGTACACAGTAAGATGCTTAGAAACTCCAGTGTGATCTTTGGGGAATATCTATTTTGTCTAAAACATTCTTGTAGTCATTCATGTAGCACCCACAGTTGGAGGCTGCCTGGTGACAAGCCCTCCCAGGCCTAGTGCCCAAGCACCAGAGACAGAGGACGAGCCACACACAGAACCTAGTTCAGGGTCTCCTGGAAAAGACAGGGAGCATTCTGAAGACATCAGGCCAAAGACAAAATCAGGGTGGGAATTCTCCAACTTGCACAAAAAGAGAAACTCGGCCAATGGCAACTTTTCATCCAAAGAAGATAACAAATGAGTTAAGATTATGGAAATACATTATAGAAAGTTGAAAGAAAGCAAATTACTAAATTGTTAAAGGGAAGACCAAAAAGGTTTAGCAAATTTCAAGAATGAGAAGGTAGTTCAAGAAACCGAGTAATTTCACACTGCGCTAAGTAAACAAGCCCATTTGAAATGAAATTCCACATCAGAAATGGAAAGACCTGAGACAGCCATATGGCCTGCAATATACTTCTACTAATCTTATTTTCTTAATGGCTGAAAGGTAAATTTAAAGTTAAATTAGGTTCAGAATGCAATTGGAAATTAAATGGCGTATAAATTAATAGCTCAATTTTTAAAGTAATAGCATTAGTTTGGATTTTGAAATAAACTGGGGAGAAACCACATATGTACAAAATAAGAATGTTTTCTACTTTGTAAAACTTCATTAAAATTGCTTGCACTGAAACATAACAAGCAAACTGATGAAAATGAGAAAGCAATCATAACTAAGCATAAGAAATGCAGAACTTTGCTGGTTTGGGGAGGGAGCACATTTAACACAATCAAAAGTAAGATGGATGTGGTTGACAGCAGAAGAGTTTGGTCTTTAAAAAAGAGAAGGAAAAAGGATTGATGAAAGAAAAAGCAATCGTTGATATTTATTGCCATGAGAAAATTGATTCTTCTGTTTTTTCCAGACATATTTTCTACATAAACATACCACATTTTCTTTACCATGTTTTCTCCTGTTCAAGAATTTTTCAATAAATTTGTCTGTAGGTGCTAGAGACCACTTGTGACTAGGTAATCTGGCAGGTGTAAGAGTATGAAGTTCACATAAAAAGTGTTTGTCATGAAACTAGATCACTTTCTAACACCATACACAAAAATAAACTCAAAATGGATTAAAGATCTAAACGTAAGACCAGAAACTATAAAACTCCTAGAAGAAAATATAGGCAGAACACTCTCTGACATAAATCACAGCAGGATCCTCTATGATCCACCTCCCAGAATACTGGAAATAAAAGCAAAAATAAACAAATGGGACGAATTAAAATTAAAAGCTTCTGCACAACAAAAGGAAACTATAAGCAAGGTGAAAAGACAGCCTTCTGAATGGGAGAAAATCATAGCAAATGAATCAACTGACAAACAACTAATCTCGAAAATATACAAGCAATTTATGCAGCTCAATATCCGAAAAATAAACAACCCAATCGAAAAATGGGCCAAAGAACTAAATAGACATTTCTCCAAAGAAGACATACAGATGGCTAACAAACACATGAAAAGATGCTCAACATCATTCATTACCAGAGAAATGCAAATCAAAACCACAATGAGGTACCATTTCACACCAGTCAGAAAGGCAGCGATCCAAAAGTCTACAAGCAATAAATGCTGGAGAGGGTGTGGAGAAAAGGGAACCCTCTTACACTGTTGGTGGGAATGCAAACTAGTACAGCCACTATGGAGAACAGTGTGGAGATTCCTTAAAAAATTGCAAATAGAACTGCCTTATGACCCAGCAATCCCACTGCTGGGCATACACACTGAGGAAACCAGAACTGAAAGAGACACGTGTACCCCAATGTTCATCGCAGCACTGTTTATAATAGCCAGGACATGGAAACAACCTAGATGTCCATCGGCAGATGCATGGATAAGAGAGCTGTGGTACATATACACAATGGAGTATTACTCGGCCATTAAAAAGAATACATTTGAATCAGTTCTAATGAGGTAGATGAAACTGGAACCGATTATACAGAGTGAAGTAAGCCAGAAAGAAAAACACCAATACAGTATACTAACACATATATATGGAATTTAGAAAGATGGTAATGATAACCCTGTATATGAGACAGCAAAAGAGACACAGATGTTTAGAACAGACTTTTAGACTCTGTGGGAGAAGGAGAGGGTGGGATGATTTGGGAGAATGGCATTGAAACATGTATACTATCAGGTAAGAAACGAATCGCCAGTCTATGTTTGATACAGGATACAGGATGCTTGGGGCTGGTGCTCGGGGATGATCCAGAGATGACATGGGGTGGGAGGTGGGAGGGGGGTTCAGGATTGGGAACTCATGTACACCTGTGGCTGATTCATGTCAGTGTATGGAAAAACCAATACAGTATTGTAAAGCAAAATAAAGTAAAAATTTTAAAAAAAGGTGTTTGTCAAGATAGGCCTGCAATTAGAATATTTCCATTCCATCTTTTATTATGTTAACCACTGAAGCTGAAGCAAGTTTGTTTCTTTATATCCTTCACTAGAGGTTTACAACATAAGGAAACAGAATTACAGACTCATACATTTGTACTTCAAATCTGCACTCATTTGTGTCTGAAAACATTTTTATTGTTATAACATAGATACAATAAAATAACAAACAAAGACAAGAGAGGGGAGAGAAGGAAAGACATTCTATTAATAATTTTCAAGTTGTCACATTGCTACTATAGGTATTATTATTACTCTCACTTCTCAAAAAGGTTTTACTGAGTCAAAAAAAAAATCAAGAAAATAAACAGCAAGAATGATGTGGGGGTTATTTTAAGCTGAAACAGTAATATGACAAATGGTTCTATAGACTATTACTCTGGCTGAAGCATCCTGGTTCAGACATCTATGTTATGGGTATGGTAAGAAGGCAGTGGTTCACGGTGTGTGTGTGTGTATCTGTGCATCTGTGTGTGTCTGTGTCCAGCTCATGGTATATGTCTGTGTGTGTGTGTGGAGGGGGGTGGTATTTCATGTATTCCTCACCTGAAAGCATCTCCCAGGCTGGTTAAACAGCATGTGTACACATTTCAGCTCCCACCCTTTCAACCCTGCCCTGATATGTATCCTCCCACCCAACTGGTGACCATTAGTCTGTTCTTTGTATGCATGGGTCTGCTCCTTTTTGGTCATATTCGCTGGTTGGCTGTAGCTTTTAGGCTCCATGTGTAAGTGAGATCGCACAGTGTTTGTCTGCGTCAAGACTTGTTCCATTTAGCGTGATGCCATCCAAGTCCACAGGGATGGCGTATTTTACAGGCCATAGTCAGAGCAAGCTCCCCAGGTGGGGATAAGTGAACTGAGATCAGGATGACCATTACGAGCCAGCATGGAAATCTCTGGCCAAAGTCCTGCAGGCACAAGAAGCAGAGCCGGACAGCCCTGAACTGGGCAGGAGCTGGGCATGTTTGAGGACCAGAGAGAGGAGCACAGACAGAGGGCTAATAACCCTGGGGAGCACCAGGGGGCACAGCAGAAGACTGCCTGGCAGTCTCTGCTCCAAGGCCACAGTGGGGCTGATGCTGGGCGAGCATCTAAGCCCCGTGTGACCTCACCTTCCTTCATAAGAGGCCTGAGTCTGTGTCTACAGCCATTAGATTGTTACATGTCTGTGGTTGAGGCATTCTCTCATACTTCTAATCTCCAGTTCCCTTACACTTGATGTAATTCACTGTGCAACCTGATACAATTTGGGATAAACATACATATATCACATATGCAAGCAATATAAGTAATACATAGACTATATAGGGCTTCCCAGGTGGTGTTAGTGGTAAAGAAACAGCCTGATAATGCAAAAGACATAACAG
This sequence comes from Redunca redunca, assembly GCA_006410935.1. Lineage (NCBI taxonomy): Eukaryota > Metazoa > Chordata > Mammalia > Artiodactyla > Bovidae > Redunca > Redunca redunca. The sequence continues at coordinate 36,986 of SJYQ01000465.1, forward strand.
ATGCAGGTTCAGTCCCTGGGTCGGGAAGATCCCCTGGAGGAGGGCATGGCAACCCACTCCAGTATTCTTGCCTGGAGAATCCTATGGACAGAGGAGCCTGGTGGGCTACAGTACATAGTAAATAGTTGGACACAACTAAAGTGACTTACCATGCATGCACCCATAGAATATATAAAATATCTGCAAATTTTACTCACGTTTGTGATATGCAAATTCATGAATGAAACCAATGTTGGTGGGCAAATCACCTTCCAAAGTTTTCAGAATTTAACACTGAACAGGAACTACAAATCCTAGTTAAGATGAATCCAGTTTTGTTGACTATGAGACTCACTTCAAATTAAAAGACAGGTTGAAAGTAAAAGAAGAGGAAAAAATGTAACATGTAAACATTAATAAAATAAAGCAGGAATCATAACACTAGTATCAGAGAAAATAAATTTCAGAACAAAGGAACTTGCTAAAGAATAAAAGAGACAGAACATAATAATAAAAGTGTCAATCCAGCAGTAAGACATAACAGTTTTAAGTGTGTATGCATCAAGAAACAGAATCACGAATACAGGAAGCAAATTGGCAGAGTGGTAAGAAAAATTAAATAAATCCACTGCAGCCAGACATTCCTGTGTGTGTTATTCCCTGTGTTGAAGTGATGTCATGTCACCACATACCACGATGCAGGAGCCAAAGCCCTGAGATGGGACTCTCCTGAGCCATCCATGCCGAGAAAGGGACTGAGCCAAGAGCTGCTGAGCCACCAGAACAGGTGGGCACAGCCTCAGGTCCCAAGTCCTCACAGCCCACAGACAGGGAGGAGGGGCATCCTGCCTGTACCTCATCCTGTGTACACAACACTGTAGTCATGAGCATCTCGTACACATTTACTCCTAAAGCAACCTTGCATGAGGCAGTCTCTCCATTTTCCAGATGCTGACACTAAGGAGGTTACATAATCTGCCCAGATAAGTATTAGACCTTGCATTTGATCTTCATTCTAATTTTAGAGCCCACACACTCTCTGCTGCACTGTGGCATTTCATACGAAGTTGGAGAGATTAAAAAAAGAACTGAGAGTTCAAAAGGGAGAAAAAAGGAAAAAAACAGGTGCAACCTCAGCCAAGACACATGTCCCAACAAACCTGCCCTCCTCCAGGGTATCTTCCCAACCCAGGGATCGAACCTGCATCTGTTACATCTCTTGAATTAGCAGGCTGGTTCTTTACTGCTAATGCTACCTGGGAAGCCCTATATATTCTCTGTATTACTTATGCTGTTTGCATATGTGATATATGTATATCTTTCCCAAATTGTATCAGGTTGCATGGTGAATTCCATCAAATGTAAGCCAGTTTCACTGTCACTCAGCCTGGATGGGGTGAGCTGAACGTGTTTATGAATTTATGTGTGTTTAGAAATATGCTTGTACTTAGCGTGGTCCTGGGGACCAACACATCAAAAGCTGAATGTGCATGACAAAACGGCCCTGGCCAGGAGAGCAATACTTTGTAAGGAAACAATTTCCTCCCCTAAAAGTGAAAGGAAAGAGACAAAGGAAGAAAGGGAGAGAGGAGGGAGGGAAGGAACGCTGGCCACGTAATCAATTTCTTAGTAACCATCACAAGTCTAAATTTTTCCTCTAAATTATGTTTTGCTGAATCACTACAGAAATGCATCATGAAATATATCTTTCTATCCCTTCTCTCATGTCAGTATGCTCAGGTTTGATATAAACAAGCTAAATCTCAAAATACATAGTAGCTGACATGGTCTTGCTCTTCAAACTGAGCCTGAAGGCTTGGTGAAGGTTTACTTGCTTACTCGTTTATTTGAAATAAAACATATCTGTCCTCAACTCTGACACGTGATCCACTGCACCACTGTTCCGGTTACCCCCTCCCCACCATCCACACGCACTTTGCTTCCATGGGGCCATTTGCTCATGCGTTTTACCAGGCATTTGTTGGAAGGTAAAATTTGATCTAATAGCTAACTTGGTGATCTTGTGCCCGACAGTGTCCTAAAGGACTTAACCTATCGAAGCCATTCAAACCCTAGGCAGAAAGCACTATGATTATCTTCCTATTTGCCTGCTTGCACAGAGAGGTGCAGAAAACTGCCTTCCCTGGTGTGGAGAAGATTTGAATCCAGAGTGTTAGTCTCCAAGGCCTGCAGATCTAACCATCAGGCTGTTTATTTTAAAGGATGGCTCCCATTTCCCAACTTAACTCTTCTCCACAGTTTTTCTGCTCATCCTATGAGCGCCCTAAAAATTGGGGGAGAAAAAAAAATGAGAGACAAGTTTCCATAGTGACAGGAGGAGGCAGTGGATGTCATCTCACCAAAGGGCTGGTGCTCGTCTTTCAGAAAGAAGCTCTACAGCTGATCTGAGGTCTAAATCTCAGGCTTGTCCTTGAGGGTTGAGCTCAGTCTCTCACGTACAGAACGTACAGAGCGCAGTAGGACACACAGCCTTTCACAAACTTGCTCTAACGAGGCCCTTAATCCTAAAGACAAAGAACCCTAGATTAAAGGGGTACCTAGGGTTTATCTGAAGTGAAACACAAGATGCGGCCATTTTCAGAGACAACCTGAGAGCCGAGAACACATGTGCAGGACATGATGCGTCATTCAGCAGCCCCTCGCAACTGCTTCCAGAGCCGTTGAGAACAGAAAAATGGGGTCAAAGAGAATTGCCTGACATTATCCATTGTTTTCAATAAAAAGATGATAAAACATATGTTCTAAGGAAAACAGAGATAATCAAATTTATTAAAAAGCAATTCTTAAAAAGTTACAAAATGCACTGACATGCTTGTTCCTCTACATCTTTAGAAACAGTGCAAAATTTATTATGTGAAAGCAAAATGGAAGGGGTATATATGGCTCAGACGGTAATGCAGAAGACCTGAATTTGATCCCTGGGTCAGGAAGATCCCCTGGACAAGGGAATGGCAACCCACTCTAATAATGTTACCTGGTAAATCCCATGGACAGAGGAGCCTGGTGGGCTACAGTCCATGGGGTCACAAAGAGTCAGACACAACTTAGCAACAAAACAACAGCAACAACAAATAGGAAACAAATCTAGCAAAGAATAGATACATGTGTATGTATAACTTAATCACCGTGCTACACATCTGAAGTTAACACGACTTTGTAAATCAACTATACTCCAATTTTAAAAAAGTTTCATAGCAAAATAATATGGGCATCCCTCTTCCTAATGATGTGTGACAAATATAATTGCAAGGAAATGAAAGACGTGGAGTTAAATTTTCTGGGCTTTCATGTCTGGTGCAGAAGTCTCTCCCACATGCACTCCCAGTCCCAGGGATGGTGAGACGGGACGGCCACAGCAATCACGAGGAGTTCAGGCCAGCTCTGGGGCCGGCACAGTGCTCAGCCCTGTCTGCCCACCTCCTGCTCCCACCTTGCCTCTCCATTCCTGTTTTATAGGTTGCCTGAGTCCTTGACTCAAAATGACTCATCTTCGTTCTCATTTCAGAAACTCAGGGTGTGCTGCCCCCGTGGACATCTTTGGGGACACGGGGACATCTGGTCCTCACGTGTACTGTGGCTCTGTCCACGCCTCGGAGATGGCCTGCTGTGCAAGAAGCCACAAATGACAAAGGCCACCTCCACCCCCACTTCTTACCTCTCAGTTAACAGAAAGCAAGTTGATGTCTTTTGAATCGTGATTTCTGAGTCGAGGATCTCAGTTTATATCATGCATATTGAGGGCTCCCCAGGTTACTCAGTGGTAAAGAATCTGCCTGCCAGTGCAAGTGACACGGGCGACGGGGGTCTCTATTCCTGGATTGGGCAGATCCCCTGGAAGCAGAAATGGCAACCCACTCCCGTATTCTTGCCTGGGAAATCCCACTGACAGAAGAGCCTGACAACCTACAGTCCATGGGGGCACAAAGAGTTGGACATGACTAAGCCACTGAGCATGCATACACACACTCACCCATATTAGCAGAAGAGACACCATAGGAATCTGATGATTTGCCACAAAACAAAAGATAGAGAGTTCACAGCTATGATGACACTCGGGGGAATCCAACAAGAGTTACTATTTAAGGGAAACAGGGAATATCCTCAAGGACATACAAGCAAATAACTAACTAAAGGGAGAGGAGAGGGGAAAGAGGGAAGAGGAGAAGGGAAGGGAGGGGAGAGGGGAGNGGGGGAGGGGAGAGACTATAGCAGTGGTGATGTGCTCACACCTTACAGCCTGATAGAGGAGGGCCTCACCTGTGCCAGCACCCATTTTCTATAAGAAGTGGCCTGGTAATTACACTGAGTTTTTATTCTGAGAGTCATATGTCAGGTGTAATGATCACACCCAGGTGGATGCGTGGATAAAGGCGGGGGCTCCAGTGGCCATTCTAAGCCAGTGACCAGAAGCCACAGGACACACCTTGGGAGCCCAGAGCCTTCTCCGATCCCTCTGAAGTACCAGGCGCCACTGGGGAGGGGCCACGTGTGGCCCACTGGTCAGGCAGAAAGCAAACACTGGGCAGCCAGAGTGAGTCTGCAGGAGACATGGTGCCTTTTGGGCGCTGGCTGAGCAGAATGTCCAGGGTGTCTGGGGGTGACTTGTTGACGTCACAGGGTCCCTGGGTGATCAGTACTGTTGTCTCTATCGCCACTAGCCCTGGATGGAACCTACGCTCTCCTGCACTCTGCTCCCTCCACGACCTCCTCTCTCTTCCCTTTTTTCTCAGCAGTGAGGTCTCCACAGTCAGTAGCAAAGTTTGTAATTGAGTCTTACGGCCAAAGGAGAGCAAACCACCATACCCACTGTCAGAACACTGAACAGAAGGAGACATTAAAACTGTAGGCAATGCTCATAAAGTTGCCACATCTAAGCCAATTTCTTTTCTTTATAATTACAGCCAAATGTTAAGAGGAGAAATGGAAGGAAACAAAATATTGGACCACATAAATAATCACAGAAAGTAACTAGAATTAATGTGCAGTCACTTCAGTGTCTCCTGCCAGATCTCTAAAAAAATCTGCTGATTTTGTCTTAAATTTAGTGTCTGTTTTCTTCAGGGACTGAGTTTAAAAAAAAAAAAACTAGAGTTTAAATAATGAAGACGCAAGCAGCAGGATGGAAATGAAAATTAATAGAGATTGGCAAACCTATAAGTGAGATAATTCCCTACTAAAATAAATATGCAATAATACTTCCCAGTAAAATACTAGTTTTGAAAAGTAGCTATAAATAAAGCCATTCATTACAACTCTTTTTTGATAACCATAGTTTTATGAAAATTAATTTGAGGACATTAAAGAAACACCAGTCACTGTATGTATATCTTCAGAACTCTGCCTCCCATAGACTTTATTTCTGACTTAGATGAGGACTTCCATGCCAGGCTGATGTGTGTGTGTGTGTGTGTGTGTGTGTGTGTGTGTGTTATCCTTTGACACAAAATTGGAGGAGCAACAAATTTACTGATAGAAAAAATTATCCAGATGGATGGGCATGAGGCCAGCATATTAGGGATACATTAAGCTGGGGTAACAGTAAGCAAGTCCATGGGGCCCCTAAGCTCTAAAGCCAAGGAGGACTGGAGGGAGGGGTGACAGGGTCCCATAGGGGAGAAGGGTTGGTGGGATGCAGCCAGCTGCCATCCTGTGCCCACCTATGCTGTGGCCATAGGTGCTGAGTGAGTCTGGGCTGCACAAAGAGAACTCCTGGACTAAACAGGAGACGTGGAAGGACCCACCACACAGCACAGACCTGGGGCTTCTCCAGCCCAGAGGAGAGGCACTTAGTCCAAGGGACTCTCAAGAGATTTTTCCAACACCACAGTTCAAAAGCATCAATTCTTTGGCGCTCAGCTTTCTCTATAATCCAACTCTCACATCCATACATGACTATTGGAAATACCATAGCTTTGACTAGACAGACCTTTGTTGGCAAAGTAATGTCTCTGCTTTATGATATGCTGCCTAGGTTCATTGTAGCTTTTCTTCCAAGGAGAAAGTGTCTTTTAATTTCATGGCTTCAGTCACCATCTGCACTGATTTTGGAGCCCAAGAAAATAAAGTTACATAAACAGAAATAATAAGCATTGATATTCAAACTATTCAGCTCTTATACTGTTATTACTAAACTTACTGTTAATCCCATTTGAAGTCTTAGGAAGCTTGAAGAAAACAGATAGGAACTCCTGTCTTAGGTTCTTGGATTCAGCAGCTGGCACGCAAGCCATCACAGAAAAAGCTGGTGAAGAATGTGGGCTCTCAGACTTCATTCCAGACCTTCTGAGTGTGTATCTCCATCCAGCAAAATCCCGGGCTCATGGGAAACAAAGTCTGAGAAGTACTGGTTTATTATCCATTTATCTAAAACCTTAGATACAACTTTTGTTAAAATAATAATGTTGAAACTATCTGTAACTTAACAAACTATGTGTGGAAATACACACAGTGCTGACGATTTCCTAAACTTAGAGAACAAATGTGCTGGTTGTGCATCCCAGTCTACTCAAGATCTAATGAGAAGAGGGATCAGGACCTAACACTGAGAAGCTAATTAGGAAACAATCATATCTCCTATTTAAATGAAGCCATAGGTACCAGCAAACAGATGAACTTGAATAACTGAGATTTACACAAGTATCCACTTCTCAAAACTGCAGGTTATAGAATCTTAACTCTTTTATCCTTACATAAGTTTCTGTATCTTTCATAAGTGGGTAGACCCAGAAGCATCTATCTGCTAGTGAACAATAGCTATTGCTAGAAGATAATTTTAGGCAAAATAAAAGATGATATAATAGATCTGAAGAAATGAAAACAAGCTATTCTAAACTTGGAAAGAATGCTTGCAATGGCTGAAGAAAAGGAGCTTGGTTTTTAGAGAGTTAAATTCACATAATAAATAACCAGTCATGCCACCCATTCATCCTACAGGGGTTAGCACCTGAGGGCAGTGGACTAGTAGCTGGTCCAGGAGCTGGGACTTCTTAACCATGATTTGTTAAACCCCTTTCCAAAGTGCATTTCTAGTTTAGTCAGGAGACAGAAGAGGAAACATGCTGACGGAATAGAAGTGTGATGATAGGGAAATATTTCTGAGAATAGCTCATCCCAGACTATGGAGGAGCTCTGGAGAAAATTAAACCTAGAATGGAACTTAACAACCGAGTAAGCATGAGTCCAGTGGAAGTTGGGATAAGAAGGAGATTTTCAAGCCTAGGAAAGGAGGTGCTCAGAGTTGCGAGTGACCCTGAGGGTGCACACCAAGGGAACCAAGAGATTGCAGACTGCACAGAGATAGAAAAATAGTCCTTTTCCCATCAATACGATGGCATTTCCTGACCTTGCAGGCTTTTTGAGTGCTTGAGATCAGATATATGAAAGCAAAGTTTGCCTATGAAACACCACCAATTTAATTCATATCATTGTGCTTTCATCGGTAACAAATCTAATCCTCTCACTACACATTCCTCACTGCTTTTATTCACCTTGTCCCATCCTGAGTGGGTCTGTTGTGAGGAGAAAGCTGAGCACAAAGAGACCACATTTTCTAAATGCTACAATGCTAATTTTTTATGACCCACCTTTGCCTGTGCCTTTTGTCACTAAATCTGATATAAACCCCAAACTGGCCTCACCAACATGTCCTTTAGTTAGACTATGGCAGGTGCAGGCTGTGCTAGGACATCTGTCCTGAGGATTCACCCACATCTTTCTCTAAGGAACTCCATCTGGCCCTCCTTGCTGGCAGGTTAGCATTTCTAGCCTAGCGCAGATGTCCTCTCCTATTTCACTGCGCCTTAAATGGGTTTGTCTAGAACCTGTTTAGACTGTGTACGTGGGACAGTTACCCACAAAGACCTGTGATAATGGGCAGAGGCCAAGAGCGATTTCCTTTGCCTGCATTTTGGAGTCTGGACCAACAAATGACTCAAAGCTTCGTTGAACTCAACATGAGAGGACATATCAGGAATTTCCTGGAGACACAGTGCTCATTTTTGTACCAAGAAGTGAGAATTTTGACAACTCCCAAGATATCTGACGTGCATCTTTATGAAAGTTTCACATTCTTACAATGTGCCACCTCTAGGAAAATGGACTTAGGGAATAAGATTATGTGGGTCCAAACCTACAGACCCTGAAAACAGGAAAAGACTAGCAAAGTGAAGATGTAACCAGCTTCATTTCATAAGAATAAAGGGAGACCACAGGGTGGGGAGTGTTAGTGGTCCTGGGTTAGCAAAGGACACAGCAAGAGCAGTTTGACATATTCATTCAGCAAATTGAATACACAGTATCAACTCTGTTGGAACAGCCATGTTTCCAAGGAGAAACACCGCAGACAGCCCAGTGCTCCTTAGAAGTCGAAAAGGCTCCCTTGGAGGGAGGCCCTGGTAAGACTGTCCATGTTCTGAGTGCCAGGGGAGGGGCCAGCCAGGAGATCCCAAATTGGCACATCAGGGAAATAAAGAATTACTTCTAGTAGAAGCTCCATGGGGATGTCACCAGTCAGAAGGCAGCCCCAGAAGGAGGGGAGTTCTACACCAGGAAGCACCATCTCAGTCCCCATTGTGGTCATCCAAGACTCACAAAGACAGCTTTCAGAAAACAATACTAATTTCTAAACATTGAGGCTGCCCACTGCTGCTGCTGCTAAGTCACATCAATCGTGTCCAACTCTGTGTGACCCTATAGACGGCAGCCCATCAGGCTCCCCTGTCCCTGGGATTCTCCAGGCAAGAACATTGGAGTGGGTTGCCATTTCCTTCTCCAATGCATGAAAGTGAAAGGTGAAAGTGAAGTCGTGTCCAACTCTTCATGACCCTATGGACTGCAGCCTACCAGGCTGCTCCGTCCATGGGATTTCCCAGGCATGAGTACTGGAGTGGGTTGCCATTGCCTTCTCCAGAGGCTTCCCATGGATGTTCATTATTCAAATCTCACCGCATCGAGTAAGCCATGCTCTTCCTGCTAGAGTAATTTGAAACAGAAGAGTTGTCCTTGCTATAAAAATTCAACCTCTCAAACTGTAGAACAGCACTTCTAGTTGGCTTCCCTGGTGGCTCAGAGGTTAAAGCATCTGCCTGCAATGTGGGAGATCTGAGTTTGATCCCTGGGTGGGGAAGATCCCCTGGAGAAGGAAATGGCAACCCACTCCAGTATTCTTGCCTGGAGAATCCCATGGATGGAGGAGCCTGCTGGGCTACAGTCCACAGGGTTGCAAACAGTCAGACACGACTGAGTGACTTCACTTAAGTTGACTTTCTAAATAGATGAGGTAGCAAGGCTGAGAGAAGCTGAGCCACACTGCCGTGTCGTGCTTAGTCGCTCAGTTGTGTCTGACTCTTTGTGACCCCATGGACTGTATCCTGCAAGGCTCCTCTATCCATGGGATTCTCCAGGGAAGAAAACTGGAGTGGATTGCCATGCCCTTCTCCAGGGGATCTTCCCAACCCAGGGATCAAATCCAGGTCTCCCGCATTGCCGGTGTATTCTATACTATCTGAGCTACCAGGGAAGACTAAGACACACTGCCTCATCTCTTATTCTTCTAATGAAGTGAACAAAAGAGTGGGTGTTTTTTTATTACTCCTTTTGTCTGTTTTGATGCTTTCTTTTAAAGCTTTGTTAAGCGTTCTGGCAACAAGCTTGATGGTCCCGTTGCTGTAGTTATTGGAATGAGAAGGAAAAACACTAATTTCTCCCAAAATCCAGATCCCTGGGGATATTGTGCCTGATTGCTAAGGTTATTATGGTAACTATTTGAACAGCCAGAAGAAAATCTTTCATCCTTACCACTCTAATTTTTCTTAAGCTATGAATTCCACGACCAAACAATGCAGTTAATTATCTTTTTATCACAGTCATAAGAGTGATTGCTGAAAGGTTTTTATTTTTTTCCCCCTCTCACTGATCACCCCTTCCCTTTTATGATTTTTTAACAAACCATCAAAAGATTACAGAATACCTTGCCTGTTCCAAATAATGTGAATGAGACTGGATATATATTAAGTATGAGTATTGAGAAAAGTAAATGACTTTTACCAAGCACTATGCAAGACAGTTGTCAAAGAAGCTTCATCTGCACCATCTTGTTTTGTTACCTAAACTACATCCATTGCTTAGGCAGATGGAAGAGCGTTGTACCCTGATTTATGAGAAATATGCATTTGGTCTTCCACCCCACTTCTGGTACAAAGTTGCTAATACTCTTGGAATTTCCTAAGTGTGATAAAGGTATCTTCTGTTATGTTAACAGGGTTTGCAGTTGCGGTTGGGGGCTAGTTGCCTATAGAGTCAGCCTAGTAATTCGATGGTGGGAACTTTTAGTCCCAACCCTTGACCTCTGAGAGTAGGGAAAGGCTGAAGATGAGCTCAGCCCAAGGTCAATGACTTAGACAACCATGTGAATGCAATAAATCTCCATAAGCTGCAAAAGGGGAAGGTCAGAGAACCTTAGGGTTGGAAACACTTGGAGGTGCTGGGAGAGGGCCCCTGAAGAGGTTGTGGGGGCTGCCCGCCCCTTCCCCACACCCTGCCCTGTGCCTCTCATCTGTCTGGCTGCTTCCGAGTCACATCCTTTTATAATAAACCAATAATCTAGTAAGTTAGAGTAGGAAATAGCAATCCATTCCAGTATTCTTGCCTGGAAAATTCCATGGGCAGAGGAGCCTGGCGAGCTAGCCCATCAGATCACAGAGCTGGGGACACAACTGAGTGACAATCTGAACAATCTAGTAAGTAAACTGAACAGTCTAGGAAGTAAACGTTTCCTTGGTTCTGCAAGCTGCTCTAACATATAAACCTTAAAATAAACTTACAGCTAGTAAATGTTGACCACACCCTTTAACCAGGGGTTGGCGTCTGGGCTTTCTAGCAGAAGAACAAAGAGAGAAATGCAATATTCAAAGATTAATCAAATTTTGACATCTACTTCCTGGGGGCAAAGTACAATTAAAAATTCCAGACCAAAAAAACAAATGTGAGAAGACACTTCAAGTTCAAGTGAAGGAGGCAGACGTGCTAAGGACTTGAGAATACCTGAGATTCTGGTCCCAGCAAAGCGGGTCACCTGGAACTACTTGTGAGTGTAGACCGAAAAAAAAGCTCCAAGAAAAACTTGCTCTGTCTAGTTACAGGGCCACAGAAGGAGCAGCCAGCAAGACAGGAAATCTGTAGACCTTGCCCATTGTACTCTAGCCAAAAACCTCACAGAAAAAACTGTGGTCCCACCCCTACTCACTCCAGCAAAAAACAAGTGGGCATTAAAGTCCCAGTTCACACTCAGTCTTCTCCGACACCACCCTGGTGGGGTATGTGGCCCTTTCTATAGCCTTTCAAGGATGTGAGTTATCAACTATCTGTAACCAGTTTGACTACCCAGGCAGACAAGCCATTATAATCAGAACAGGAAATGTCCATTAGGTAAGTATGCCCATACACACACATACCAAGTAGCCCAAGACAGCGAGGAATCCAGACAGCAAACTTTCCAGAACAAGAAGCCCAACATGCCCTCTGTACATGCCCAAAGACATTTCTGTTTAAAATCTTACAAATAAAATCATTATTGATAAGATATACATAGACTAAAAAATAGTCTAAAAATGGAACTTTTAACAAAAGTCCATATAAATACATAAGAAGCAAACTGCATATTGATTGAAAATACACAGTAAGTGTTCAAAGAAAATCTTTACAAATAAACATTTGAATTTATTTTTGCAGTAGGAAACAATTTTAGATAATTTATGTTCTTCTGAAACTCATTTGTATTCTCCTCTATATATACAGCAGCCCAAAAGGTTGAGGAAATCTGGGCCAGAGACCTAAATACAGAGCTCTGGGAGGATTTCTGGCTGGATGAAGCTCATTTATGTAACTGCTGGTCGAGCATCCTATCAATGTGAGGACAGTTATGCGCTTCCCTGGGGTCGGTGGGATGCTCTCTGTGACACATGGAACAGTGGGAGGGAAATCCGCAGTGTATCGATCAGGACATTATTTCCTAGAGCAAAAGCAGTGTGAAATCATACTTTCAGAGTGGTTCTAATGTTTTTAGCATGCCGAGATTTCCATACATTTTTCCAAAAAAGAAAAGGTTTATAAAAATACGGGATTTTCCTCAATATCTGAAATCATGAATTGGCATCAGAAGTCTTTAAAAAAATACCAATACAACTTTTTTTGACTGCAGGAGTTACAACACCCACTTCTTTTCCCACCAAACTTCCTTGAATGCTTTCATTTAGTAGTTAATCTCTTTGATTTATTGTATGTCTCAGAGTATCTTTATAAAACACATTTCTTATACTTGATATCACATCATCTCATAGAACTAAACATCCTACCTTCCATTAATTTCTGGAAGGACAAATTTATCACTCTAAACTAATTAATAGTCTGATATATATGACTGAATGTACGGTACAGTAAGTAAAGAAAAAAGATACCTACTAATTAGATTTTTTGATAAATTAGTATTAAAATTAATGAAAAATAGCCTAATATAGATGACTAAAATTAATGAACATACTTTTGTTTAATTTAAAGTGGTATTCTATTTGGTAACCAGAAAAACCCCACAGTGAATGTACTTCTATATTTAAAATTTTTCATCAAAAACAGTCTTCTCTCAATTTTTCTTATCCCCCAAAGTGGTTGCTGTAAAACTATTACAAAGTATTAATATGTAAAATATTAAAATTCAGCACAGAGAGCTGGCATTACCAAAGTAGCATAGTACAGTGTTGGGCTTTGGAGAGAAAAGAAGGGGGAGGGTGGTGAGGTATGACTAAAAGGGAGAAAGTCATTTCCATGAGTTTAAAAGCAAGTCTTCCTGATAGACATCTAGGATTCAGGCTTTTGCAAGTTTCCTTTAAGAAGTATCTGATGCCATCTTGCTTTGGTATTACATACTCATTTTCCTAGATCTGGATTCTGTTTGCCTAGAATAGTAGTTTTCAAACCTTACTGTACAACAAAATCACCTGTAGAGTTCATGGAAATGTAGACTCTCAGAGTTCTTGATTCAGAAGCTCTAGGGTGGAAGCAAATTTGAATTTCTAGCAAGTTCCCAGGTGGTACTGATGAAGCTGGTCCAAGCACCATACATGGAGAACATATGGATAAAAACTGAGAATACCTGCTGTATAAAGTGTATCCAATATGACACAAGACACAGCTACACAGAGCCAGTTCAGAACTGAAGTACATTCCCTGGCTGGTCACATAAACACATCCCCACACTTACTATGACCTGGAGACATCCTAGGTAAGCAGAGGAGGCTTGGAGACTGAGAGCCTGTGGACTCAACAAGACCATCCTAGTGGTCAGAAAAGAGCAGGCTTAGACATCACTAGAGTCCTCTTTTCATCTCAATTATTTGGGTTTCATGGAAATTTATGGTTGAAAGCATTTCATTGCTATTATTCTTGCCACTCATTCTTTTAGTTTAGGAAAATCGATTCGCTGAATACACCAGGCCTGAGTACAACGGGATTTCCTTTCTCTATGGCCCAGGAGTCCATAGAGAAAGACATGGGAGATGCTGGAAAGGACACTGGAGAGGCTGCCAGAGAAGTTCTATGGTCCCAACAGCAGAAGATTCCTTTCTTGTTGTTCAGTCAGTCAGTTGTGTCCAACTCTTTGTGACCCCATGGACTGCAGCACACCAGAGTTCCCTGTCCTTCACTATCTCCCAGAGTTTGCTCAAACTCATATCCATTGAGTTGATGATGCTATCTAACCATCTTATCCTCTGTCATCCTCTCTTCCTCCTGCCTTCAATCTTTCCCAGCATCAGGGTATTTTCCAATTAGTCGGCTCTTCACATCAGGTTTTCTTCTGTTTCACATTGGGTGACCAAAGTACTGGAGCTTCAGCTTCAGCATCAGGCCTTCCAATGAGTATTCAGGGTTGATTTCCTTAAGATCGCAAGAGACTATTAAAATTCAGTGGATGAAATCAACTTTCTGAAACCCTCATATGCACAACCGAATAAGTTTTTTGTGATGAACATAAAGTGGACTTTACACTTTGTCCTCTGAGCTTCATGTTGGTAACCTAAAGTGTTCTGTACTTGGAAAGCAATCATTAACAAAGTAGTGCCCTCTTAAGTGTAGCTTGACTTCTTGAAGTGTATAAATCTGCTATTATTGATTAGGATTTTAAAAACTGTTTCTTCCCCTCTCTCTTTTCTATTCTAATCCATGGCTATGAGTTTTCCCAAACTCAGATGATCTAACTGGAGTACAGCTCTAGGGGAAATGATAAGGTCATGGAAGGCTGGCTCATGCCAGTCCTAACTGCTAATGCCCCAACTGTCACCCCTAAGATTCACTGCCCTACCCCATGTCATCCATCCATCCAGCCCCACAGGCTCCAGCCCAGCTCCCCTGAGAAAGCCGGTTCTGGGCTTTTCTCTACCACAACTCCTGATGGATAGCAATCAAGAGCCACTCTTCCCAAGCCAAAAAAAAGCTGTCACTTTATCACCAATCCATTTTAACCACACTGATTGTCCATTATGGCCTCTTAGACTGCACCTACCGTATATTTATAGAAAACATTAAGTAACTGAGTTTTGTTTTTATTTTGTATGGTGTTTTTTTTTTTTTTGGTACTGATCACATTGATTACCTACTTAACTGCTATCAGGACAAACCTAAATGTTCCTGCAAACAAGAGATGACCAACATGTGTATTGTGTGAGCAAGCATCCCCTCACACACACACACTTTACCACACCCCCACCACCAGGAATAGGGCTCTCTAGATTTTGTCCCATGGGAGCACGGCTGACATGGACAGTGCTCTGAACTCTACATATCCTCTGACACCACAGCACTTCCTGAAAACACAGACAGGAAGTAGCAAAAAACACCTCTCCTATCATGGATCAAGGAAGGCTAGAAAGCTAGAGGCAATCCATTCCACTTAATTAAATCCAGTTCCATTCAGTTTAACTTGGGGTATAAGACATTGATAAAGCTGCAGGCCTCCACAGAGAAGACCTATCAGCACGAGAGTGGATCTTCAGCTCTCAGAGTCTCTCTCATAATCTGCCTTGCTTCAGTTCCTGTGGCTTCCCAGAACTTGTCCCACACTTCCAGACTGCTGGCGTGACTTCCTACTGCAGGACTGGACTCCAGCCCTTATGCGCTGCGGAAGCTGGCCCTGGGCTTTTCTCTCCCACAACTCAAGATGTAGCTGAGCATTCTATCCCCTTAAACCTCAAGCACATTCTGCAAATTTCTATTAGTGTCATCAGCATCATTATCTAATTTCTCTGCATAGCAGGCTCCAGGGTTGTTATGCTCTCAATCACTGGGCTTACTTCCCGTGAGTGAGTCCTGAGAGACTGAGTCTAGATGAACGTGGTGCACAAGGAGGTGGGGGTGCTTGGTCCATGGTCTGACCCACTCGTGTTCTTGACATTAAGGTGTTCCCTGCCATGTCTGTGAGTTTCTGCATTACGCTTCTGTTCACTAGAAGAAGTTTCTCTACAGTAACTGTACTATATTCCTCTTGTAACTGAGCACAAATGTAGTGTCTGGCATACAGAGGGTGACTAATGAGGATTCCTGATGGTCATGTAACTCACCAGCACCACGACGAAGGACTGACTCCCCAGGCCTGTGTAGTTCCTGGAGTCCCTGCACTAACTGTACCTATATTCAAGGTCATTTATTTACATTAACTCAATGGGAGAAATAAATGTATCCAATTAAATGTGTCATCTAAGAAGGGCTTGAAATAATAGGTCATTGACCACATACATGATATTGGTGGGAGAGATTAAGACAAGTCTAGAATCTGAAAAGGATAACTAGACTGCACCTGTTTTGAGAAAGATGGCAAAACAGGGGGAGAGATGACAGGATTCAAATACAAGTTGTGAGAAATGGTGACAATGCAGACAGAATTAAGGAAGCCAGTCAGAAGAGCATTATCAGACTGAAAGATTTTAGACAGAACTTACAGTCTTTCCCCTGAAAAATAAACTCTGGAATCATGGGGATTTATCCGAGCCAGTTTTTCGAGTAGGTTTAGCTCTAGCAGAACTTCACAGAAGGCCTTCTGTCACCCTCGGGGTCTCGTGAGCACAGGTAAGACCTGGGCTGTAGTTAAGATGCAGACACCTCCATCCCCACCAGAGACTTTCCGTGGGGAAGGGTGGCAGTTCATCACATCTGTGACTGAACTGTGCTCTGGGAGATTCTGAGTTAGTGGGCCTTAGGCCACAATTGGAGAAGTTTTGGGTCTTGCCTGTATCTCAGATTTTCATCAGAATGAAGAAACCATTTATAACAGAGTTAACCCCCACCAAATATTTTATCCCTACCAAATAGAGATTTTCCTCATAAAATTTCTTAAACTCTAGACAAGTCAATTTTTCATGCTTTGCATATAGACGAGAGCTGAGTCTAAATCCCAGGTGCACTGATTATTCCAGTTACAACCAGAGAGAGGGAGGCACCTGCAGCCCCTGCCATCACAGCTCATCACAATGCAAGTCATCAGCGAGGACAGAGATACTGTGTGCAGTATGTTCACCATCTGCCTTCCAATACAAAGTCTCTTTAATAAAAAAGAAGGTGTGTGCACCAGAAAACAAAACCTCCATACAGATTCATGGTGTGCCCAAATAGACAATTATAACCAGAAAAAAATATTTTACAGAAAAATACATTTCAAAGGGCATATATTTGAAAGTTGATGACATTGTACATAGTAAAGTCATTAACCATAGTAATTGATAAACTTGACACAGCTTTGCTTGCACTTCGCCCAAGGATATAAAAGCAGGAAGAGCTGCTTTCAAGGAAGAGCAGGCTGCCAACCTGTGGGAAGTCTTCCTTCTGCATAAGCAGACCTGGTGTAAATATGTCACAAGTTACCTAAGAAAGGGAAGGTGTTCTATTCACTCTCTATTGTAAGAACTTCACACTCTCTGATGAAATGGGGGGGCGGGGGGGAGGAGAAGACAGAGAAGGAGAATAGCTGTCCATCAAAACAAAATATTTCCTTCTGGATCTCAGGCTTGTCCAAAGCAGGAAGAGATAACAACCCCAGGGCTGTTTGATACCAAAGGATATGAGGATGCCTGAGTGAGCGATGGGGGCACTCCCTCTGAGGCCAGACTGCTCACTGATCATTTGTTCAGACTGGATCCTGCTGCCAAGCTGCTGCCTATTTTACTCTCTTCCATCAATTTCATCATCAACATCAGTAGGACAGGTTGGGTGAAATGGCATCCATGCTTGGAGGGCGCGCTCACCTCTCCCTGAACACGCGGCACCCTGTGTGTAAGGCCCTTCTCCCAGTGGGACCTCGGCCTGGATAGAAGCCAGTCACGTGTCTCTCCATACAGACCTATCCCAGCTCCCCGGGGTTATAGGCACTTCTTCACGATCACTTGCTCTCTGTTCTTAATGCATCCTTGAGTATTTGGGGAGGTTTTTGGTTGTTGGTTCATGTTTTCACTAAGTATATGAGCCACATTTTTATCAGGACTCTCTTCTTGGAACAAAGCAGTTCATAAAGTGAACTGGGTGAATGTGCGCATGGAAGGATGAAGGGAGGGATGCATAAGCGGATGGTGAAGGGGTGAATGAATGACACCGATACATTTTCCCAGATGTAGAAAGGGAACGAAACTGGGAGATTTTGCTGAGAATAAGTATAAAGTATAAAAAGAGTTCTCTGGCTGTCAGTCAACAAGTAGAATATAGATATATAACACATTCACTCACCTCTGCTCACTGACTTGTCCTCCACAATCACTCTTTATAGAGACTGGAGATCTTACCAAATGAAGTAATTGTCTTCAAAACTATGAGAAAGATAATGGAAATTTTTTCTCCATCTTTACAGTGTCATATTCGCATGCCATTAAGTTTACTCATTTACAATACTCACTCCCATCTTGATAGTATGTTCATGGAGCTGTACAACCACCACAACAAACTAATCTTAGAACTTTCTTGGCACCCCCCACAAAAAACCCCATACACATAGGTATCACTTTCTTGAAGGTACCCTTTGACACACAAGTTTTAAATTTTGATGATGTTCAGTCTGTCCATTTGTTTTCTTTTAGTACATTTACTTCTGGTGCCATGTATAAGAAACCATGGTCATGGAGATCGACTCCTGTTTTGCTGTGGGAGTTTCACTGCTTTAGCTCTAGACCATTTTGAGCCGATTTCTGAGTATTCAAGATGCAGAGGTTCAAATTCATCCTATGCGTGTGGATATCCAGTTGTGCCAGAACCGGTTATTAACAAGATCCTTCTCTCTCCACTGAATGAACTTGACACCGCCATTATAAATCAATTTAGCATAAATGTGAAGGTTTACTTCTGATCTCTCAACTATATCCCGACAATCTATGTGTCTATCCTTATGCCAGTATTTCAACATCTTTATTACCGTAGCTATGCAGTACATTTTGAAAGCAGGAAGGGTGACTCCTCCAACAATATCCTTTCTTAAAATTATTTTGACTGTTATGAGTCATTGGTTTTCCATATGAATTTTACGAGCAGCTTGCTGTTTCTGTGAAAACCTCGCTAGCATTTTTATGAGGTTACAATGAATCTGTAGATTAGTGCAAGGAGTACTGCAGTCTTAGTAAAGTTCAGTCTTATGATTGATGAAAACTGGTTGTCTATTTATTTTAAAGTACTTTAATTTCTTTCAGTTTTGTGTTTTTCAGTATCTCCCATGTACAGGAGAAGAATATTTTGTTTTTCTGTTAAGTGTTGTGTTCTATAGGTGTCTCCTAAGCCTAGTTGTTTTACAATATTGTTCAAATCTTCTATTTTCTCATTGATCATATGTCTAGTTGTTTTATCCATTATTGAAAATCCATTCTTGAATCTCCAACTAAATTGTTGACTTACATCTCTCTTTAGTTCTGTCAGTTTTTGCTTAATGTATTTTGAGGATAAAGTTTTAGGTGCATCTGTGTTTATAAACATATACATCTCTCATTAATTAACACTCCTATCATTATAAAGTTTGTCTTTGTCTCAGTAACACCTTTATCTTAAAATTAATTTTTCTGGTTTCCTATTGTTCTCCCAGCCCATAGTAATTAACTTTGTATTGTATACTTTTCCAACATCTTATTTTTCAACTTATTGGTCTCTATAAAATGGCAAGTGTTTCTGCTATAAACAGCATACTGTTGAATCATTTATTTCTTATCCATTTTTCTAATCTTTGCCTTTGATTGAGGTTTTAGTCATTCAAATTTTACATGGGTACTAAGGTAGTACTTGTATCTGTCATTTTGCCTTTGTTTTCCACATGTCCTTTGTCTCCTTTTTTTTACTCATCTGCTCCTGCCTTTTTCAGCTTTTCAAGTAGATCTACTCTGATATACTCTTTAAACTCCCTTGTTTCTTTCACTGTGCTCTTTTTCAGTTATATTCTTACTAGGTGCCCTGGAGATGACAATTAACATTTCAATTGAAAACAATCTAGTTCACATTAATAATAACTTAATTTAAGCAATATACAAAATCTTTGCTCTAATACACCTCTGTTTCTTCCCCACTCATTTGTATTATTATTATTATCATACAAATTACATTATTATGCATTACAAGGCCATCAAACTGTTTTATACTTACTGCTTTATGCAGTTATATTTAAAACAGACAGGACAAAGACAAATAATAACCAAAAGCATGTTTACAATGCTTCTTATAATACCAGTACACTGTTTTTTTTTGTTTGTTTGTTTGTTTTATATCTTTGTATTTGAGAAACTATTTACTGTTCTTTCATTTTACCCTGAAGGTTCACTTTAATATATCTTAAGAGCATGCCTGCTAGGCTTTTAGTGTTTTGTTTTGTTTTGTTTTTACCTGCAAGTGTTTTAATTTTTCCTTTTTTATTGAAGATAAGTTTAGCTGCATATAGAACTCTTAAACAATATTGTTTTTCTTCCAGCATTCTGAAAATGTTTTCTCATGTCTTCTGGCTTCCATGGTTTCTGATGAGAAGTTAGCCATTGATCTTAAGTGCCCTTGTACATAACTCATTTCTACGTGTCAAGGGACAGGTCCTTTTGAGTTTATTCCACTTGGAGATGGTTGAGTATCTTAAAGGTGAAGCTAATTTTTTTTTACATTGGTTTTTTCCTTCTCTCTCTCTCTCTCTGGGTATTTACCTTGCTGTATTTTATACATGTAAGCTTCATAGTATCCCACACGTGGCTGAAGTTCTGTTCATTTGTATTCATTGCTTTTTTTTTCTGTTTTTCAAGCTGCGTTATCTGTACTACCTATCTTTAAGTCCCTTGGCTGTTTCTTCTGCTTGCTCATATCTGCTGTCGAAGCCCCCCAGTAAAATTTTGATTTCAATTATTTTATGTTATAACACTGGAACTGCAGGTCTTTTTTTATTTATTGATATTTTTAAGTGAGATTTGCTTTATACTTTAATTATTTATTTGCGGCTTCCTTTTGTCTTTTAGACATATTAGGGTTGATTTAAAGTCTCTTCCTACTAAGTTTCAAGTCTGGGAGCCTTCACAGCATTTGTTATCTCCTTTCTTCCCCTTGTGTATACATCATAATATTCTGGGGTTTTTTCCATGTCTCATAGTTTTCTTTTGTTGAAAATTGGATATTATAACTTATTTAGTGTCACATTCTTCCTATCCTCTCACGCCAAGGTCTCTTTATGCTGATATTCTTGTTCTTATTTAACAAACTTCTTGGAAAAAATTTAGAATCTGTATTTCCTGAAGTTTGTGGCCACTGAAATTTTTGCTAACATTGTCTTTTAAGTTCTTGTTACTACTTTAAAGTTTGGTTTCCTAGGAGGCACACCTTAGTCATTACAATTTACTGGTGAGCCAGTGACTGGTTAAATTTCCTTAAGTGCTGATATAGATCCCACATCCCTAGGCAAGGGAGTCTGTGTGTGAGGGCACAGCTCCCAACTTCAGCCAGCTTACAAGATAGCCAGAGCGCTTACTTCCTGCTTGTACAGAGCCCTGAGGTCAGCCCAAGGTCAGTGACTGGCGCCGTCTCCTTTGTTAGATCTTTTCTGCACATTCACTCAACCTTTTAGGTACACAGGAATATGTAGAGCTTTTTTGATCCCTATCATGTTTTCCCCAGTGGAAATTGCAACCTAAGTACTTGCAGTATTATCAGATGTTTTCTATTGTTTCCATAATAAAGGGGGATAGGCCTTTTACTTTGCCCCCACCCCAAGATGAGCACTGAGTCAAATGAAACAGCCACTACCCTCTGAGATTTCCCAGGGAGCTGCCAATTTGGACCACTGTAGACTGTGCTCTGCAGACAGAGCTATAGTGGAGCTCTACACGTGCTCACATATCTCCCCTGGTTATGGTGATCCTGGCTTTCAGCAGCTGTGTCACTGAACTGGCATGTGTGACATGCAGGGAGAGTGGGAACAGCTCTAAGCTAAGACAGCACAGAGCCTGCTGTCAATATATTCTCTCTGACAGAAGACCAGTTCCTTCTGTAGCCTTGATTAATTATCAAAGTTCTGAAAGAGTTGATTTTGTTTTGTCATATCTGTTGCTCTAGAGGAAACCTGAGTTCACTGGGGTCCTTACTTTGTAATTCTGGAACTTGTTCCCAGAATAAACTTTTCAGGTGCCACATCTGCACTCCCTCAGCATGGGTACCTACAAAAACCCTGATACATCTTTGTTTTTCCTCTTTGTAATTTTCCCAGGAAAATAAGATAAATATGTTTGAATTTTCATAGGATCAGATTAAAGTACCATTAAAAAGAAACAATATTTATACCTGATTTTTGTCCAGACCATATAACCTTCAGCCTCATCCTGAAGGTTAAAACACCAAAGAGTTGATGCTTTTGAACTGTGGTGCTGGAAAAGACTCTTGTGAGTCATGGTTACTGGGAATTAAGATTTCTGTCAGGATCCAGAGGATCTGCACATATTAGAGTTCTGCCTCTTGAAGAGGATGAAAGAGGAGAGTGGGGAAAACATGGTTTTAAACTCAACAAACAAAATAATAAGATCACGGCATCTGATCCCATCACTGGGATAGAAGGGGAAATCACTGGCAAATAGAAGGGGAAAAGGTAGAAACAGTGACAGATTTCTTTTCCTGGGCTATAATATCACTGTGGATGATGTCTGCAGCCATGAAATAAGAAGCTTGCTTCCTGGAAGGAAAGCTATGACAAACCTAGACAGTGTAGTAAAAAGCAGAAATAGCACTTTCCTGACAAAGGTCCATGTATTAATAGCAAAACCTGTGGTTTTTACACTAGTCATGNGGCAAATGCACATTACTCTAATAAAACACAGAGATTCAGGTTAAAGGATGTTAAATAATGTCCCTGGAACTACATGATCCCAATATAGGTGCTGCTAACCACTACCATAATGTGTAGCCTTCTGTAAATGTGAAAATCAAACAGGAATAAAAGTTCTAAATAATTTTGGATCTCTGGCAATGTCTTCTACCTGGGGCAATAACCCTGGGTCAACTACAGTGAAGTTCACATCCCCCTACTCTTCTGGACCAGAACCAGATACGAGACAGGATGGAGACAACTGGACCCATGATTTAATTCTCACTGAGAGTGCCAAGTGAGCAAGCAATTTTCATTTGGGCATTTTCCAGAAAGAAAATGACCAAATCATTTTTAATCTCCCCTAGCGCTATTAGCACAGTGTTCTAATACATGCAAGGATAGCTCCTCTTGCAGGGGAAAAAAGGAAAATATCAAGTAATTCAACAATAAAAACATCTCTCTTATAAGTTAAATTTTCTCTTAAAAGGAAAAAGTAAACTTTACACAATAATCTTGCTTTTTAACTATTCTTGGAATAGTTAAATAGACAAATCTTTTCAAGGTAATTACATTGAAATTTTGAAATCCATTATTTTATCCTTGAACTTAAATTTTTATTTTAAATTAAATAAAATAGAAATTGTTTAGCACTAGTACTTAATGCAAAAAATGGTAATTGCTGCTAGATTTCAAGAAGACTTTTCCAAAGCATTTGTTTTCCCCATGAGATCAATGCAATTGTTTTTGGCGGGAAGCATAATATTTAATCTTTAGTAGTTAATGATAGTATTTTATGCAGTAAGAAGAAATAATTTCCTTTATTTTAAACAAAGACAAAATGTCATGACACTTTTCACATAACTACCTTATTGAGATATAATTGATATACCATTAAATTCCCCTTTTAAGAGTGTTCAGTGCAGTGGTTTTAGTCTGTTTGTACACTTGTGCAACCATCATCATGGTCTAGTAGAATGCTTCCATCACTCCAAAGAAATCTTTGTACCTAGTAAGCAGTCACTCACATCTCCACCTCCCACTAGCCCCTTGAAAACACAAGTCTACATTCTGCTTTTATAAGCTTGCCTGTTCTAGGTATCTCATACAAATGGAATCATGCAATAGATGGCCTTGCAGAACAGCTTCCTCCATGTAGCACAACATCAGGTTTGTTATGTTGTAGCAGGATCAGTATACCATTCCTGCTTATGGTAGTGTCCGACTCTTTGCAACCCCATGGGCTATACAGTCCATGGAATTCTCCAGGCCAGAATACTGGAATGGGAAGACTTTCCCCTCTCTAGGGGATCCTCCCAACCCAGGGATCAAGCCCAGGTCTCCTGCATCGCAAGCAGATTCTTTACCAGCTGAGCCACAAGGGAAGCCCAAGAATACTGGAATGGGTAGCCTATCCCTTCTCCAGCGGATCTTCCCGACACAGGAATCGAACCAGGGTGTCCTGCATTGCAGACAGAGTCTTTACCAACTGAGCTATCAGGGAAGCCCTTATGGCTGTTCAATGTATCATTATTTATGTGAGTTTCCTTATCCATTAGCCTGTTAATGAATGTTTGGTTTGTTCCCACCCTTTGGTCATTATAAACCTGGGTCTCCTGCATTGCTGGCAGATTCATTACTGTCTGAGCCATCAGAGAAGTCACATTGTAAATAACACTACTACAAATGTTTTGTACAAGATTTGTCTGAATATACATTTTCATTCCCCTTGGGTATACATGCAGTAGTGGAATTTCTAAGTCATAGGATAGTTTTTATTTTGATATTATTACAAACAATGCTCATATCTACCAAATCTGGAGGAGGTATGTATGATCTCTTTAACAATTTTAAGAACGGAAACCTGAACAGGGTTCACAGCAACCTGAGCTTCCCCCCAATACTCTTACATTTCTTTACAAAACAGGGATACAGTGTACTAAGATATCAAAATTATATTCATGATTTTTTATTGTTGAACTTAAATGCTTGTTCATATTATAAAATATTGTGTTTTCAGTTTAAAATATTCCAATCACCATAGTGAGAAATAGGCAATACTAAATTTTCAAAGTCATTTTTTCTATTTCTTTAACAATTCAAAGGGTTTTTAGTCAGATGTACTCTTTTCACATTAACTAAAATTTTGGCTGTTTTTACATCAATCCCCAAATGTTAAACCTCCTCAGTCAATTATATTTCAACTAACAAACATTAATGTGTGTGATGGGGGTATAGAGAACCTCCAAAATAAAAATAAATTTCATCATCAATAACTTACTTTTAGTCACACTATATACCAAGTATGAATCATCAGTACTATATACAAATAAAGGATGTCATCTATGTCTTCCAGAAGGTTGCATTATAGTTGAAGAGACAATACAAAGAAAAAGAGGAAAAAAGAAATACAGTAGAATGTCCTAATGGCTAAACAGTAATGGCCTTGCATTCCAGTATTTATATGAGGATAAAAATATCTGAAGTCAAATCTTTTAAAAAAACACCAATTTTTTTGATACATCACTTTCCTAAATGATTTAATCTCAGCACTTCAATTTGCCCCTATGTTTCTTCATAGTTTCCATAGTATTATTCAGTAACAGAATCTTTCAATATAATAACATGTCTAGAGTTGGAGGTGATGAACACATGATAAGTACGATAAGCAAGAAGGCACCAACTGGAAGAAACCTTGGTCCTGGAGCCCAAACCTCCATCCTCGGCCTGAATGGCGGCTTCACCGCCTGTGTCACCTTTGGCAAGCACTCAGTTCCCTGAGCTGAGTGTCCTTATCTACACAGTGGAGTTCAGGCCCCTGCTTTCTTCACATGGGAGTTACATAAAGCAAATAAACTGGTATTTGTGAAATGACTTTATAAACCGTAACTTTTGCTGCAAATGACTGTATAACCTTGCACAAGCACCTGTCTTGGCACCTGCATTGCCTCTGGACAGAGAAGGACTCTACTCCATCCTCCACAAGGCGCTGTAAACCCTCCACAACTTAGGCCAGGAGACCTCCCCTGGGTTTGTGGCTCTCTCACTCACACTGTTCTCTGAATACTCACAAAGAGACCTGCCCTGTGTGCAGAGAGGACTTAATGATCTACAAAGCCCTAAGACCGCTGGTGCCACAGGAGTGATGGTGAGCCAGGGTATGGACTCAATTAGGTGAGAGAAGGTGAAAGTGAAATTTGCTCAGTCATGTCCAACTCTTTGCAACCCCTTGGACTATACAGTCCATGAAATTCTCCAGGCCAGAATACTGGAGTGCGTAGCCTTTCCCTTCTCCAGCGGATCTTCCTAACCCAGGGATCGAACTCAGGTCTCCCACATTGCAGGTGGATTCTTTACCAGCTGAGTCATAAGGGAAGCCCAAAATTAG
Source organism: Redunca redunca (assembly GCA_006410935.1). Taxonomy (NCBI): domain Eukaryota; kingdom Metazoa; phylum Chordata; class Mammalia; order Artiodactyla; family Bovidae; genus Redunca; species Redunca redunca. Next base: position 62,698 of record SJYQ01000465.1, read on the forward strand.
ATGATAAGCTATCTAGAAAGACACCTGTGCCACTTGGCAACTATGCTCGGATGCCTTCAAAGGGCCAAAACTTCAGACATGGTGGAATCGTTTCCTTCAATCGGCTAAAATAAACGTGTGTATGCCACTAACAAGAAGGAGAACCTCTTTTCTAAATCCACAGCAGACTAACAGGAATGGAATGAAGTACATTAAATGAGAAGCAGAGTGCAGTTATTTCCAACTATATTTATAAAACACAAGCTCTAGTCTTTCATGCATTTATGCAACATGAGGGGCGGGAAAGCGTAAAAGCTTGGTGTATTGGAGCCAAGGCGAACATTTGATATTGCTTATGGGAAGTAACAGAGACTGTGATATCTGCGTTATGGGCTAGTGTTTCTCAGGTCAGGCTCAACACTGAAGTTTCTTTCTTTTCACAAAAATATTAAGTTCCCCATGATGTCAGATGGAGAGGCTTTTGAAGGGATAAAGTCGTGCAGAGCTAAAATACATCATGAGAAAGAGAAAGACATTCCAGGGTAACAGGAAGGGGCAGGCATTTTCTGAGTGCACAAGAACTCTTGAAGCATTTCTGTTATTTAAAAACTTGGAAGAATTGGAATTGATAGATTTTTAGGAATATAGTTGGTGGCACGTAGGCTTAAAATTTGAACTGGGAAAATGGCATTCAGAAAAAGGTTCAAGACTCTTTGCTGTAGATATTAAAAGCCTGGGTCAAAGCAATCAATCACTTCAACACAAATGGCAAAAGAAAAGAACAGAAGCAGATCTTGGAGCCTGAACTATGAAAGGAGGACATCTGGACAGCTTGGCACAGCACTAGCTGTTATGGTCAGCACTGATTGGGAAAAAAAAAAAAAAAACGTTAAATGAACGAGCAGACTTTCTCCCAGCCACATCAGGCTATGGTTTTACTTGTCTTATAGCAAAGAGTGATTAGATGGAAACAGCAGCTATAATTAATCGATCAATTCAACAGCATTTATGGAGGCAGGAACTGATCTGGGCACTGGGGATACAGCAGGGAACAATTAGGAAAATAAGGCATTCTAGTTCTTTTGGAGCATGCGTTCTAGTGAGCTACTTACTAGGTTCCATCATTTGAGAAGGCTAATTATATTTTAGATGTGCCACACATTACACATACATTGGATAAAGTATAATAAATAAAGTTATTTTAGCATTGCCTAAAAGTATAAAACACTGATTTCCATCTTCAAATTCAGATCAGAAAGAAACTTTTTTAAGTCCCTACAAATATCAAAGTGCTAGATATTAAAAATTCAAGGGTTATGAGAAATGCTGGTTATTAAAACTATGACTCTTCTAGTAGTACTGAGTACTGAAAGCACTGCAGTAGATCAAGGGGGCAAATTTTAAAAAACATTTTGATTGCCATTAGGTCCTTCCTTCAAATAACTGTACTTTTGAATGGTGAGTATTTTAAGAAATATTGTGGTCTATTTATTTATAGGGACTTTATTGTTCTAGAAAGTATATTCTATATTTTAAGCTGTCCCTTATTTCCAAGCTTTAGAGTAACAAAATAATTCTCTCCAACACTCAAGGTGAGGCTTGTGGATAAAATTAGAACTGAGGGAACAGGAGAGGATGAGGACATGAGAAGGAAGAGCTCTTCCTTTAGAGAATGTTCCATCAAATGTCGGGGAGGGAAGAGAAAGTACCCGGCTTCCCTTTACTGGCTCACCTTGGTATATTTATACAAGAGTAATGAGCAGCAAGATTTTCAACACTGCAGGTAATTTGGCATTCTTTTACTCCCTTGAAAAAGCTTATCACCTGGAGGAAATAAAACAGTTGTTGTAAAATAGTAACTACATCCTTCTATTTCACTTAGTTTATGAGTAAATTTCAGGAAATAAGATGAAATCAATGAAAAGGGCTAAATGGCTTGTTTTCTAAATTGGAAAACCAAAAAAATGTGAATTTGAACATTAAATTGAATGATACATATTTCCCAGTATTGGGTTAGTCTTTGAATTTCTAAGGCCTTTTTTCTCTTAAAATTTGAGTTGACACATTTTTCCTGTCAGTGTGAAGCTTGTAGACTCAATGAAACTCAGAAAATACTTAAGCTTAAAGGAATGGGCATTTACGTCTAGAAAAACTTTAAAACTCTTGGTAGAAGTGTCTCAATCATCAGGCTTCCCAGGTGGCACTAGTGGTAAAGAACCTACCTGCTGATACAGGAGACTTAGAGACTCGTGTTCAATCCCTGGATCAGGAAGATTCCCCTGGAGGAGGAAATGGCAACCCACCCTAATATTCTGCCTGGAGAATCCCATGGATAGAGAAGCCTGGTGGGCTACAATCCATAGGGTCACAAAGAGTCAGACCCAACTTAACAATTTAGCATGCACGCATCCACCTTGATCATAAACTAATAAGATAAATAAAAGGCCTTCTAGCAGCAGGGATAAGCGACGGTCTGCTGTGAAACAGTCAGTGATGTCTGAGTGTACAGGACAGCCCAGGGACTTCAAGGACACAGAAGAAAGTGTTCCAGAGTCATCCTGTCCTGAGCACAGATAACAGTATTTTGTCAGTATCCTGAACATTTTTGTAGCAGTATTCTTGGATACTGACCAGATAGTGTGTCTGCGTTGCATGAGGGGGAAACTCGGCTGCATTAACTGTGCAAAACCCCTCAACTGCTGAAAGCTACTAGAGAAAACCACAGAGCTGCACACTTGACGCCACCATTATTTTCTGGCTTCCAAACTCAACTGGGTTCTCAACTCTGCCCACCAATCCTTCTACATAAACACTGTCTCCAGTCCTCAGCAGATGTATTTTCCAATTACTCCATTCTTCATAGAGTTATAACCCTGTGGCCAGATTTATTCTCAGGAAATAACCTTATATACAATTTTCCTTTTAAAAAGTCATCTAAAAATACTGTTTACTCCAAATCCAACAAATATATAGAGAGCTGCATCCATTTTTTCTTTTTTTAATATAAATTTATTTAATTGGAGGCTAATTACTTTACGATATTGTATTGGTTTTGCCATGCATTGACATGAATCCACGACAGGTGTACATGTGTTCCCCATCCTGAACCTCCCTCCCCATCTCCTCCCTCTGGGTCTTTCTTTTTTAATTTTCTGTTTTACACTATAATTGAGTCACCTTGTTTACTTCAAAATTGAACACTACATCCGACTTTGAGATTTTTCTAGTCTAAATTTTTGAAAGTTCATCAATCAATCATTTCTTTTTCCTTTTTTCATTCCTATCTTCCATTCAATTGGTATCTCTCAATCTACTGATTCGCTCATCTTAAAATAAAAGCCACACACAAACCATCTTACTATCAGACCTCAATATTCATATTTAAATATGAGGTGATATTGCTAGGCAATTACTATATTTTTCTCTAGCACTGACATCTACTACTTAAAAGATCTACAAGGCTTTGAGGCAAACTTTAAAAAAGTGTCATAAACTGTTTCTTAAGATCTGAGATGATCTATTAATATATGAAGTCAAGAAGTGTCTATTGTGATCTTTAATAAGCTATCTTTGATTTCTCCTCTAACCCACTCAATGTCTTACACTTCTGACATTTCCACCACAATCCCTATCATCTTTTTTCTTATTGCAATGAGGCATTCTCTAGGTTCAGAGGGAAAAAAATTGGTATTATAATTAAAATATGAGGGGATTAGATAAGCTTTAACAGTTTTTTGACTTTGAAATAATGTTTATTTCATTGCATTATCTTAATCCAATACACAGCTCTTTATAATATTCCTTAGTAAGAAATATGATCTTGAGAATTATACTTAATATTTGATGAACAGTAGAAAAGAATTTCTTTTTTCATGTCTCATTTATACTATTTAAACAAAGCATATCATGAAAAATAATGCTATGTGTATATGCATATGATTACTTCTATGTATATGTAAATATCTATATCTCTATCCATCCACATATTCATGACAATTTAAAGCATGTAGTAAGATGCAGTAAACTGCAGATAGTATAATGTGTATCCTGGGGGACTAGAAGACTTCTCACCTAGAGAGGTGAGAAAGATACAGAAGGGGAATTTCCCCTCTCACATGTATAAGAATTCAGTTATTCTCAACAGCAATACAAAAACAGTTCAGTTGACATTTCACTGATTTGTTAACCAACAGCCCCTCTCTTCAACATAGAGCCCACAGAGAAGTGATTTCCAATTTCCTCACCTTAGGATGAAAAGACCTTCACACATTCTCCTTGATCTCCATAAAAATGTAATAATGGTACATGCACATATAAAAGCATACAGTGGCTAGTAGGGACCCTGAATATTCATTGGAAGGACTGATGCTGATGATGAAGCTCCAATACTTTGGCCACCTGATGCAAAGAGCTGACTCATTGGAAAAGACCCTGATGCTGGGAAAGATTGAAGGCAGGAGGAGAAGGGGACGACAGAGACTGAGACGGTTGGATGGCGTCACTGACTCGATGGACACGAGTTTGAGGAAGCTCCAGGAGCTGGTGATGGACAGGGAGGCCTGTCTGAAGAGTCGGACACGACTGTGACTGAACTGACTTGAGGGGTTTTGAGCATGTAAAAGGTAGATACGGATAAGATATTCCTGCAGAAATAATACTCTGCTTTCAAGTTTCCAATGTCTGTATGTACTCGTGCTCTAGTAAAAAGTGCAAGTATAAAAAATCACAAAATATTGATAAATACTACTGGTTGATCCACAAAAAGCTGATTTGAGCATTTCTGTGGACTTTTTATTTATAAGAATAACTTTTCTCCAAAGAAGACATACGGATGGCTAACAAACACATGAAAAGATGCTCAACATCACTCATCAGAGAAATGCAAATCAAAACCACAATGAGGTACCATTTCACACCAGTCAGAAAGGCAGCGATCCAAAAGTCTACAAGCAATAAATGCTGGAGAGGGTGTGGAGAAAAGGGAACCCTCTTACACTGTTGGTGGGAATGCAAACTAGTACAGCCACTATGGAGAACAGTGTGGAGATTCCTTAAAAAATTGCAAATAGAACTGCCTTATGACCCAGCAATCCCACTGCTGGGCATACACACCGAGGAAACCAG
>SJYQ01000465.1:68627-168837 GCA_006410935.1 Redunca redunca
ATTCCAGTTGAGCTATTTCAGATCCTAAAAGATGATGCTGTGAAAGTGCTGCACTCAATGTGCCAGCAAATTTGGAAAACTCAGCAGTGGCCACAGGACTGGAAAAGGTCAGTTTTCATTCCAATCCCAAAGAAAGGCAATGCCAAAGAATGCTCAAACTACCGCACAATTGCACTCATCTCACATGCTAGCAAAGTAATGCTCAAAATTTTCCAAGCCAGGCTTCAGCAGTATGTGAACCGTGAAATTCCTGATGTTCAAGCTGGTTTTAGAAAAGGCAGAGGAACCAGAGATCAAATTGCCAACATCCGCTGCATCATCAAAAAAGGAAGAGAGTTCCAGAAAAACATCTATTTCTGCTTTATTGACTGTGCCAAAGCCTTTGACTGTGTGGATCACAATAAACTCTGGAAAATTCTGAAAGAGATGGGAATACCAGACTACCTGACCTCTCTCTTGAGAAATCTGTATGCAGGTCAGGAAACAACAGTTAGAACTGGACATGGAATAACAGACTGGTTCCGAATAGGAAAAGGAGTACATCAAGGCTATATATTGTCACCATGCTTATTTAACTTATATTCAGAGTACATCAGGAGAAATGCTGGGCTGGATGAAGCATAAGCTGGAATCAAGATTGCTGGGAGAAATATCAATAACCTCAGATATGCAGATGATACCACCCTCATGGCAGAAAGTGAAGAACTAAACAGCCTCTTGATGAAAGTGAAAGAGGAGAGTGAAAAAATTGGCTTAAAGCTCAACATTCAGAAAACTAAGATCATGGCATCTGGTCCCATCACTTCATGGCAAATAGGTGGGGAAACAGTGGAAACAGTGTCAGACTTTATTTTGGGGGGCTCCAAAATCACTGCAGATGGTGACTGTAGCCATGAAATTAAAAGATGGTTACTCTTTGGAAGGAACATTATGACCAACCTAGAGAGTATATTCGAAAGCAGAGACATTGCTTTGCCAACAAAGGTCTATCTAGTCAAGGCTATGGTTTTGCTAGTGGTCATGTATGGATGTGAGAGTTGAACTATAAAGAAAGCTGAGTGCTGAAGAATTGATGCTTTTGGACTGTGGTGTTGGAGAAGACTCTTGAGAGTCCCTTGGACTGCAAGGAGATCCAACCAGTCCATCCAAAAGGAGATCAGTCCTGGGTGTTCATTGGAAGGACTGATGTTGAAGCTGAAACTCCAATACTTTGGCCACCTGATTTGAAGAGCTGACTCATTTGCAAAGACCCTGATGCTGGGAGGGATTGGGGGCAGGAGGAGAAGGGGACAACAGAGGATGAGATGGCTGGATGGCCTCACCGATTCAATGGACATGGGTTTGGGTATGTTTCAGAAGTTGGTGATGGACAGGGAGGCCTGGCGTGCTGCAGTCCATGGGGTTGCAAAGAGTCAGACATGACTAAGCGACTGAACTGAACTGAGTGGTGAAGCAAAAACACACTGTAGTTGGTGTAATGCAAAGTCACCAGCCCCGAGATGCTGTGGGGGTTTGCTGGCACTGAGTACAGGTCGCTGTTGTCCTTCCTCCTTCCCAGCTCTCCTGCCTGCTCCACCCACGTATCCTGATCTACGCCACAACATAACACCATTTCTGAAAATTCCTTATTTTCTTACATTCACAGTTGAAATCTAGTACCATAGTGGCACTTGAAAGTTCTCCGTAAATATTTGGAAATCTATACCAGGTATCCCATGAATACAGGTACTCTATGTACAAGTTTTAGGTCTGTGCACATTACTTTCTGGCTCAGAGACAGCATGCTGTAAAGGAGGCATGTGCATGTGTGTGTACATGTATGTGTGTGTGTGTATGCATTTGTGTGTTAATCATGTCTGATTGTTTGCAACCCCATGGACCGTAGTCTGCCAGTCTCTTCTCTCCATGGAATTCTCCCAAGCAAGAATACTGGAGTAGCTATTCCCTTCTCCAGGAGATTTTCACAACCCAGGGATTGAACCCATGTCTCCTGCACTACAAGCAGATTCTTTACCATCTGAGCCACGAGGTAAGCCCAAAGGAGGCATATTGCAGGGGGAGGGGGGAGGGTATAATACTAGAGACGCGTAGTAGAAAAGAAATGTGGAGAATTCTTCTTTACGGCCTTCTTTATTTTTTAACAGCTCTAATGATATTAGTCACATACTCCCTTACTTAACTTTACACATTGTTTGTTTACAGCATTGAGTTGTGCAAACATCACCACTGTCTAATTTTAGATCATCTCATGAAGCCAAAAAGAAACACAATACCCATTTGCTGTCACACCCCATTCTCCCCTCCCTTATCCCCTGGCAACTACAGTCTACTTTCTTTCTCTAAGGATTTGCCTATTCTGGATAGTACATATAAATGGAATCAGAGAATATGTATTCTTTCGTGACTACATAATTTCACTTAGCAAGTTTTTAAGGTTCATTCATTTGTAGCAAGTATCATTACTTCATTAGTTTTACTGTCTGATACTCTTCCATTTCCAGTTACAATTGATATCAGACACAGTTTTGTTTAATTTCCACATACTTGTGCCTTTTCCAATTTTCCTTCTGATACTGATTTCTAATTTCAACACCTGTGATCTAAGAAAATACTTTGATTTCAATGCCTTTTACTCTTTTTTGAGTGGATTTAAATTAATTTATAGGTCACTTATTTTCAGTCTGAGTATTTTCTTTTAGCATTTTTTCTAAGGCAGCTACAGGAACAAAAGATAATGTCAGCTTTCATTTGGGAAATGCTTTTATTGTCTCTTAATTTTTTAAATAGTTTTCTGGATTTAAGATTCCTACCTGACAGTTTTGTTTTGCATTTTTTTCCTTTCAGTCCTCTTCATTTCCTTTCAGTCCTCTTACTATCTCTGGCCTTCGTCATTTCTGATGGAATGTCAGCAATAACTTTTATTAGCATTCCTTTGTACATGACAAGTTAATTTTCTCTTGCTGCTTTCAAGATTGAATCTTTATCTTTGGCTTCCATTCTTTTTCTACAATGTGTCTGAGTTGGAGGATCTTTGTCTTTATGTTAACTAGACTATATTGAACTCCGAAGTCGAGTTCATTTTTTCCAAACCATTTGCAAAATTTTCCACCATTATTTCTTTAAGTACTATTTCACTTCTCTCTCTCCACTCATTTTGGTACTCCCATTATTTGAATATTGGTTACTTCCTGAAGCTCCTTTCATTTTCCTTCATTGTGTTTTCTGTTCCTTAGGTTGCATAATCTCTATCAATCTATCTTCACGTTTGTTTACACTTTCTTTTGCCAGCTCAAATCTACTAATGGGGCCACCTAGTGCATTTTTCATTGTGATTACTAATTATACTTCTCAATTCCAGAATTTCTAATTTTTAATAATTTTATCCCCTTCATTATATTGCATATTTGATGAGATATCGTCCTATCTTCCTTTACTTCTTTTTGTATCAGTTGCATTCGTTTTTTGAACTCTTTAGTAAAAGCTTCTTTGAAGTCTTTTTCTTCTAAATCTAGCATCTGAGCCTTCTCCAAAGCAGTTTCTGGGAGTTTTTCATTCATTTGTTCATTTGTTTTCCCTTATATATGGATCACCCTTTTCTTAGGAGAGTTTTCTTTTCCTAATTTTGTCTTGGCTAGACCATTTCACTGAAGTATCTTTCCTGTCACTTCTCGAAAGTCACAGCCTTGAGCCTGGATGCAGCCACCCTGGGATGACCGTGGTGTTCATACAGTTCTTTTGAGTGTCTCTCTCTTCCTAATCTCTCTGTTAAGCTGTCTACATCTGTTTGTATCATACCTAGCTGTTAGTTAGCTTCCAGTAATTTCAAGCTGATGGTTTTATTATATTCAAAAATGCCCTAGGCACAAATTGTTCCAAAGTCTGATCTAATTAAATTTGGACTCCTTTGCAGAGGTTAACTTTGGGAAAAGATTTTGAGGCTTGTTTCCAATCCCAGGAAGGTTCTTCTTGGATGTATCTGTTATTTCTCTCTGTGAACTTTCAGATGGTCCATAGCTTAGCCTGTTGCTCTCAAGAAGCAATCAGTCTTTTTCTTTAACAACTAAATGAAAGTGTACACAGTATGGATCAAATAAAACCATCTTAGGTGGAAAAATGTCAGTTTAATAAACCATACTCAAATTTGGTTGTTTTGAGCTTTGTTTTGGGTTTTAAGCTGAAAGTGTATAAAAGTGGGTATAAGAATTTTTTTTTTAATTTTTAAAGTTATGACCACCTTTGACAAGAAACTATGACACCATCAGGAATGGGAGGAAAGTGTGTCTTCTGTTAAATTATTTGAAATAGCTGATTTGACTGTCAAAACTTACATTGCTATAGACTGAATATGGGTTTTCTTTGAACTCTATTTACTGTGTGTTATATGATTATATGAAATGTTTTGAGCCATTAACTCCCTCAACTTGTAAGTCTAAGGAAAAAATTTCTATTTTCATTTCTAAATAAAAGCCTAACCCACCCGAAGAAGATTCTCTGACAACTTAATAATGTCGATATTCTCTAGGAAGATAATAAGAATTATGACTTGAATATTTATCTTAATAGAATAAAAGAATTATGTATGCTTTCACTTTTATAACATGTATGCTATATCTGAGCCACCAATTTCTGCCTCTGTAAACTTCATTCTCAATTCCTGATTATGAAATTTTACTTCCCATGTTATCTAATCCTAGAAGCCAGAAGGAAAGCTGGTTAATTAGAATTCAATAAAAAATGCCTTTTAGATAATTTTCCTCCTGGAAATTGATAAGGTAGAGGTTAAGAAATGTATTCCAACAGGAGAACAGACTGCTTTCTGCTTCAGATGCTTAAGAACTTAACATTATCGAAGCAGCTCACCTTTCCCGAGGGTCCCCCAGCCAAAATGTCTAATGATATTTATTGTGTGGGAAGTTTGCCATTTCATTAATGAAATCAGGTAGGCAGAAATTCTTAAAACTGTACAACACTTAGTGTGCTAATATCTTCCTATTACAAAGGGTCAATTCTTCAAGTTACTCCCTTTGGAATTCAGTGATGGTTTTGCGGGAAAAGGGAGCAAAACATGGTAATTTGGCAAGGTAAGTTACACATTAAGGTTTAAACCACTTGGAAAATTTTATACCTCAGGTCATTCATTGAATGTTATTGGATGTAATTTATATTTGACCTCCCTCCACTGCAAGAAAATTACACTGTTTAGGAATAATAATAATAATAAAAAGTTGGTCACAATATGAGTTATATTTTTAAACATTTATGCTTTATTCCAAGGCAATTTATTTTTTTTCTTTTAAATCTAGACTTGGAATAAAATGCCCCCAAAGGAAACTAGTGGTGTGGAGAGTCAGAGAAAAGGTGGACTGGAAGGGAGCAGGACAGAACCGCACTGCACAAGCCCAAGGCGTGTCCCACCAGGGCCTCAGGGCAACGGTCCGCCCCATCCGTGGTCACATCTCCTCCTGACTAAGACGGAGCTACACTGCAGTTCCGGCTCCTCGGTGGAGCAGTGTTCTCTGCACTCCGCGGACGCGGGGTTGGGGTGGGGAAGGCACAGGAACTGGTTTCCTACGACACTCTCCTGCAAACCTACAAGCACCAGGACACCGAGAGCCTGTGATTGGACCTCCAAGGGCTTTCTTCCACAATGAGATTTGTGTCTCTCTCAACAGAGAAGCTGGAGGGAAGGGGACGAACAGTAAGGTACTGGCCACTTAGCACCATCGTGATCCATGTTGTCTCACACATACTTCACCTGCTTATTTAAGTCCATCTATCTCATCCATTTCTCAATAATAAAAGGCCAAAAGATTAACAATAAATAACCTAGAGATTCAAACAAAAGAAAGGATTCCTTAAATATATAACATGCATATCCCTTGTGTCAAATGACAGGATTTTGTCTTTTTATTGAACTCAGACTAAACAATAAGTTAGATGTTGGGACTGATATATACACACTACACACAAAACAGATAAACAACAAGGACCTCTTGTAGAGCAAAGGGAACTTTACTCAACATTTTAGGACAATCTGTGTGAGAAAAAAATCTTAAAAAAAACCAATGAATATATGTACAGGTAGAACTGCATCACTTTGCAGTACAACTGAAACTAACTCAACACTGTAAATCGACTTCAATTTTAAAAAATCAAATAGAAAATAAACTGATAACCAATTTTAAAAATAAATAAATACCATATGCATGGAGTCACATTAAATTTCACAAAAAAAGTTATTTGAACTTTGAATTGCAAATGATCTGACCTTTATATTAATACATGCTGTGTCAACAACTATCTCTTAACAAAGACTAATCAGAAGGTTGTGTTTTTTTTGTTTTTTTTTTGTTTTTTTTTGTTTTTTCAAATTCTCCCTTGTCACTTAGGGTTAAGTTTTTATAAAAATGCAATCATCCACCCAGGACAAGTTGCCCAGCACCAATGTGACTGCTGAGTGTAGAGCAACTGGACTTTCCAGGGCCCCACACTGTCTCCCCAGCTGTCTCCTCAGCACCTCTCAGGGGAAGTGTAGGCAGAACCAGTGTTGGATACAAATAATCATTACATCACCCTAGTTGTCTGCACACATGGACACACACAACCATGTGTACATGCACATACACACAGCTAAACATGACCCACACCAGGGTACGAGTGCAGGAGCTGCACAGTTGTCCTACTGGACACTCAGCCCACTTGCAGAGCAGCCCCCACTCCAGAACCTAAGCCTTCGCCCCTGCCCACGTCCCCATGCAGTCTGGTCTCAAGGTCCCCAGCACACACATTTCCTACCAGCAGGTCCTCGTGCAAAGCCGGAGCCAGTGTCCAGCAGCAGCGGGCAGTGATCAGCACATCCTGGTGTACGACCTGCTTTCCTGTCCCTGCACTTCTCTTTGCCCACAAGACCCAGAGTGACACTTCAAGAGGAGTGAAATCAGCCACCGACTCTTGCTGAGAACCTGCTGTGGCTTCAGCTGTACTTGGAATCCTGTGGGGATCCCTGTTCTTGGTGCTGCTCACTGCCCCTCTCGCTGCTGGCAAACCCTCCTCATCACAGAGCTGGCTTTGTTCTGCCAGTTACATCTCAGTTTAGGTCTTCCCTTCCCACGTGGCTCAGTGGTAAAGAACCCACCTGCCAATGTAAGACACGGGAGATGTGGGTTTGACACCTGGGTTGGGAGAATCCCCTGGAGTAGGAAATGGCAACCCACTGCAGTATTCTTGCCTGGAAAATCCCATGGACAGAGAAGCGTGGCAGGCTACAGTCCATGCTCTTACAGAATCAGGCACAACTGAGCACATGGCACATTCGCAGAAAAGCCTTACTGTACAGGCTTAAGTCACTTTTTTTCCCCCTAATACTGTAAAATTCTCTATATCACATTCTACAGCATCACATGTTTATCTTTTCATTTGCTTACTTCATGTTCCTGGTCTGTCTCAGACCCCCTTGTAGGTCAGTTTCATGAAAAGAGTCAATAGTCAGCCTTATTCAGCCTCATGGCCTGGAAAACATAAGGTAGTATTTTGGGAATAAATATACAAATGCAAAAACATAGGAATAAGTGAGTGCTCCCCTGGCAGCCCTTCCTGTCTGTATCAAAGTCACCTACAGAATGCTGTGTACCCTGACTTTACAAGAAGGAAGCCTTCCTTCCCACTCCTTTCTGTATTCCACATAACTATTCACACTCTGAGCTTCAAAGAAGGCCTTACTTTCCCATGAAAAAGATATAAAATCCAATTAAGTCTGCACTGATTGCAAGGTACATCTGGACGGATCATTGCTCAGTGGTGAACTGGCTGCGAATCTCGAGATTAATGATAGCTGACAGACATGGCACCCAGTCTTCTTTCCAATTCTCTTTTCATTCCAATTTTTGAAATAAGAACAAGAAGAATAAATAACTCAAGAAGCAAATTTACTCTGTAAAGAAGCTGTTAATTAAAAGGTAAATGAGGCAATGTCATGCACCCTACCACCAACAGGAACAGAAACAGAAATGTTAAAAAGAGGGAAAAAATGCTGAAAGCAGGCACTATAACAAATTCTCAACCTCATTAATTTGTCAGAAACAAGAACAAAATATTTTCAAATTATATACCAACAAACAGAGGCTTTTCACGTGTGAATCATGTCTGAAGTATTTCAGGGACACAGTGATTTAACCAGGATAAGCCTAACCCCACACTGAAAGGAAGGGCCCCGTTCCTGGGACCGCTCATGGTTCAGGGCATAGAGAACGATTCTCCCAGTTACTGGTGAGCTCTCCTGGAAGGCCTGGGCGTGCCAGGCACACTCAGGCTAGCTCCACAGGTTTTTTAATGGTGAAAACCATAATAAGGGAAAACATCATCAGGAGTTGTAGAGGCTGTGCACCAACACAGTGACCCTGCACAGCCCCAGTGATCTGGAAGGCAAAGCTCCTGTGTATTTCCTGGTGATCAGTTAAAATCTTAACCTTGGGAGAGTTCATGTAATAGATTTATGTCATAAAGTCAGCATCAGAAAGCATGGTAAGGTAACAGAGTCAGGGATTCTTAGAATGAAATTCCAAGAAATGTCAGAAATGAGGAACACTGCCATAAATAACGGAGAAGGCAAGAAGAACTAAAGTAATCTCAACAGCTGAGGAGATTCTGAATTAAGACATTCTAAATTGTATGCCTGTGGTTATATTTGGTAAGAAACTTCTTTAAATCTTATTCCACCAAAGTCTTTAGCCACCTCAAAACCATTTTGGAAGCGACAGAGTGTGGGAGACGCAGTGGTGATGTGGGGAATGAAAACCATCTCCAAATGTCGGGCTGGGAGGGGTCTTCCCGGGACTCAACCCCTAGACAATCTTGCCCAGAAGGTGCCCACAATGCCCTCCTGGCATGCTTGTGAGTTCGCCCCATGTGTTCTCTTTCAGTCTCTGTACTCATCTGTGAGAGTGACAGAGTATCCTACCACAAACAGAAGTGGGTCCAATTTGGTTCCACCCTGTGTATCCTGAACCAAATTGGCCATAAAGCTTATTTTTGACATAATGCATATTAGCGTATATGAAACTAATATTTTCAGGATACATTCTGGGAAACTTTCACCAATAAAATACATTATTGTAGATGTAATTTTTCTAAAACATCTTAAAATATTTTAAATAAAATCCCCAATTGTTGTTAGCTGTAAATTATCCAGTGCAAGCCCTTTTGTAGTTGGTGAAAGAAGCCACAGACAGGCCACAAAGAAGTCACTGACCTGGCCTGCCAGGGCTGCATTCTTCAATTCTCAGGCCAGGCTCTTCCCCGACATCAAAATAAAACAAAAGAAATTCTGTATGCATCATCCTGAGAAATGGTTGAAAGAGCAAGAATGTTGATATCAAAAGGCCTGAGGCTAATTTTACTACTTTTAACTAAAGATCCTTGGGAACACTGATTTCCCCTCTTAGGAAAAAAAAAAAACTTCATTTATCTATCTCATAGAATTGTCCAGAGGCCAAATACACACTAACAAAATATAGAAATGAACTTTATCCATACAGAGTGCTAATCTCATAAATTAATGTTTTTCCAGTGGGTGTTGTAGTTTATCGACCTCCATTTGGAAGATGAAGGTGATTTTAGTAACTCATAGAATTAGTCTCTTTGCTAATGGTGTTTGGCCAGTGCTTCTATACATACTGGGCTTCCCTTGTGACTCAGTAAAGAATCCGCCTGCAATGAGGAAGACCTGGGTTTGATCCCTGGGTTGGGAAGATCCCCTGAAGAAGCGAAGAGCTACCCACTCCAGCATTCTGGCCTGGAAAATTCCTTGATCTGTATAGTCCATGGGGTCCCAAAGAGTCAGACACAACTGAGCGACTTTCACTTTCACTTTTCTATACACATAGGAGCAAAAGGACAGCTGATTTGAAACTGTAGAAGCTATATTCATTCACTTTAGAAGAAAGCACACTTCCTAGCATAACTAAATAAAAACTTGAATTCATAGATGATCTTAACATGTTCAAAGAGCAAACAGCCTCACAGTCTAACAGTGGGAAAACTGGGTTTCTCCCAAAAGTTGACATGCTTCTCTTTCTCCTAAGATGGTCATGAGCTGAACACCGAGAACCCTCTCTTACTTCATCTGAATAAAAAGACAGGGCCTAAAAAAGTTGTTTCAGTAATTGCAGAAATATTGTTTTTTGGAAATGAGATATATGCTACCAGATAGAATCAGAGTGACCATTGTTGCTATCATTTTTCCCTCCAGAAATTCCTTTCTCACCCTATGCATCTCTAGTGTTTTTCTGAAGTCCTAAGTTCAACTGATTTGACCTACATATTGAAATATACTGAATGAATACTAAATCTATTGAAAGAGTATTCTTTTGTCCCACCATATACTTCATCTGGGGCTTCCCAGGTTGTGCTAGTGGTAAAGAACCCACCTGCCAATGCAGGAGACATAAAGTAGTATGTGGGTTCAATTCCTAGATGGGGAAGATCCCCTGGCATAGGAAATGGCAACCCACTCTAGTATACTTGCCTGGGAAATCCCATGGACAGAAGTGCCTGGTGGGTTACAGTCCATGGGGCTCAAGAAAGAGTCAGACACAACTTAGTGAATAAATAACCACAATAACATACTTCCTTTTACACCTTCATGTCTTGCTTGAATTATTCTTAATTTTTAGAGCATATTGGTGCACATTTTATGAAACCCAGGGGTCACCAGGCTGGAGCAGTGAATCTCATCTCATCTGAAAGACAGACTCCTTCTTGGAGGACATCCGACATGCATTTACCACAGCCCTCCACACCCTCGGCACCTTTAAGTCTGCTTGACTTAGAAATGGGAGCCTTCCTCACCATGACTGCCAACAAGGAGAAAAGGGGTCCCTAGTATTGATATGACAGCTGTTGGCCAGGCTCGGTAGCCCGAGGGTCTAGGGCAGCAAAAGGATGCTTCTCTAAGCACAGTGCTCAGAACCACAAAACTGACATCTCTGACTCTCAGCTTGGGAGGAATCTTTGAACAAAAGATAAAAGAAAACATTTGACTAGTTTGGATTCAGGTAATAAATGCCTATTTCTCTAATGAAATAGATACTTTATTATTATCTTGGAAGTTCCAAAACAGAAACAATCACTTAAAACAAGTGGCTGTGTCCTGAGAAAGGATCCCTGCTCAGGTCAGACAAGGCCACTAAGTGCCAGATGTTGCATAAATATGTTGTTGCTGTTTGGTCTCTGTCATGTCCAAGTCTTCACGGACCCCATGGACTGCAGCACATCAGACTTCCCTGTCCTTCACTATCTCCCGGGGCTTGCTCAACCTCGTGTCCACTGAGTTGGTGATGCCATCCAACCATCTCATCCTCTGTCACTTCCTTCTCCTCCTGCCTTCAACCTTTCCAAGTATCAGAGTCTTTTCCAATGAGTCAGTTCTTCACATCAGGTGACCAAAGCATCGAAGCTTCAGTCTCAGCATGAGTCCTTCCAATGAATATTCAAGGTTGGACGTGTGTGCACTGCAGGAAGAATGCAGCGTGTCAGTGCATGTCTGCAACACTGCCTGCTGCCCACAGAAGTTACTGAAACTGTTTGTCGGGATGACAATTGCCTAGTGATGGCCTTGTAGAGCCTCTTCCTCACCACACAAGGAAAGACGTTTTGCAAAAGATGAAGTAGAGATATTACTGGATTTTCAAATCACTGAAACCTCTTCCTAGTCAGACGTCAGCCTGCCTTAGTTCTTGCATTCTGCAACCAACCCTTGCTAATCATCCCAAGATTGGTCTAACTATTCCCTTAAGTCATTGTGCATCATGCCATTTGATTAAAATAAATAACTAGATCATGAGATGCTCTCACCAAGATTCAGTAGTACACCATGACGAAAAAAACACACAAGCGGTCCTTAATTCCATCATCAAAACCCAACCTGTATTGGCTGAGGAAGGGAGGAGGGAAGACACAGCTTTTCATGTTCTGTAAACACGAATTTACGAAACTGCATAATTATTGTTTTGATAAATGTAGCCATCTCTCTTTTATAACATGCCCCAATGGCATGCCACATGTCTCAAATGTAGTTTGAAAAACTAGGTGAACAAAAATAAATTTGCTACTAAGAATTTGCCTACATTTTACAATTCTCCGTAACGTGATTTATGAACCCTGTGGTGAAATATATCCAAGGTTTCATTGTATTAATGTCTCTCTCTGAGTTTTCACAAACTCATAATCAATCAAAAGGAGGAAATTTAAAAAGTGGATTAAGCCTCCTAAATAAATTAGTTCAACTACCTCATTAAAAAAAATAATCAGAACAGAAAACTTTAATTGAATTAAGCAGCAGGGACCCAAGCCACCACTGATGTATCAGTCACCTTGGATCTGGATGTGTGGTCACCTGGGTTCTCTCTCACTCTTTCACTAATCCATCTTGCACACTATTCTTAAATTAAAATTTCTGAAGCTCAGAAACGTTCACTCATATCCCATTCCTCTACCAAGGGACTCTACCAAGTTTCCCTTACTTGCATTCAAGCCCCTCAGTTTAGATGCCACCTGGTTTTATTCCTCCTCCTTGATACTGGCACTTTCCCTATTGTTGTTGTTTTTTAGTCACTAAGTCGTGTCCAACTCCTTGCAACCCCGTGAACTGCAGCATGTCAGTCTTCCCTGTCCTTCACCATCTCCCAGAGTTTGCTCAAACTCATGTCCATTGAGTCAGTGATGCCATCCAACCATCTCATCCTCTGTCATCCCCTTCTCCTCCTGCTCTCAATCTTTTCCAGCCTCAGGGTCTTTTCCAATAAGTCTGCTCTTCGCATCAGGTGGCCAAAGTATTGCGCATTTCCCTTGAGTAAACACCAAACCAAGGGAACGCTCTGTTATGTCCCTAGACGTGTTCTGAATAGACCTGCCACCCAGGGCCATTCCGTTTTCTGAAACTTGAAGCACAGTGCATGCAAGTGCATGTCCTTGAGCCCAGGGGACCGATGCTCCTTCTCCCCAGGTTCAAGAATCATGTTCACCATGAAGCTGCCTCTGACCTCCTAGTCTTATGTGATCTTCTCGGAATGAGAAGACACCTCTGCTCATGGTAACCTGAGAATGTTATTATAAGTCTGTCCAGGACAAGGATCACATCAGATTTAGTTTATATCCTTTAGTACCTCATGCAGTAATCTTTCCTTTTCAGATACTTGTGAAAATTCAAGGACTAAAAGATAAGCTCAAAGTCAGGTTCTGAGTCACCTTCTGCATGAAAATGGATGTGTTTTAGTCACCTCTCAAGTCACAACAAGCAAAAGTAAGAGAAAGGATCTATTTATTGGTCAAATTCTCTAGATAATCAGGGTATATACATATATATACTGGAGAAGGCAATGGCACCCACTCCAGTGCTCTTGCCTGGAAAATCCCATGGACCGAGGAGCCTGGTAGGCTGCAGACCATGGGGTTGCAGAGTCGGAAACAACTGAGTGACTTCACTTTCACTTTTCACTTTCATGCATTGGGGAAGGAAATGGCAGCCCACTCCAGTGTTCTTGCCTGGAGAATCCCAGGGACAGGGGAGCCTGGTGGGCTGCCGTCTATGGGGTCGCACAGAGTCAGACACCACTGAAGCGACTTAGCAGCAGCAGCATAAATATATATATATATATATGTATTTGTTGGCTTCCTTTGTGGCCCATACAGTAAAGATTCTGCCTACAATGCAAGAGACTCGTGACCCAATCCCTGAGTCAGGGAGATCTCCTGGAGAAGAGAATGGCGACTCACTCCAGTATTCTTGCCTGGAGAATCCCATGGACAGAGGAGCCTGGCTGGCTACAGTCCATAGGATCACAATGAGTCAGACACGACTGAGAAACTAATACTTTCACTTTCTTTCTTTGAGAAATCAGCTCGCATGATTATGGAACACTAAACATGTGTCATCTGCAAACTGGAAATACAGGAAAGCCAATGACACATTTCAGTCTGAGTCCAAAGACCTTACAACCAGGGGCTAGTGGTGAAATTCCCAATGCAGGGGCAGAAAAGATGAGACAGAATGTCCCAGCTCAACAGTGAGGGACATTCCTTCCTTCCTCCACTTTCTGTTCTGTTTAGGGTCCCTGTAGATTGGATGGTACCAGGCCTCACTGGGGAGGACCTCTCACCAATTCAAATGCCAACCTCACCCAAAACACCCTCACAGATATAACAGGAGTTAGGTTTACTCCTGGCATCTTGTGACCCATTAAACTGATACACAGAATTAACCAACATCCTTATTCTTGAGACAAAATACAGAATGACTAGGAGGGGGACAGGGTGCCTAAACCCCATAAACTAACGTCTGGGATATGGGGCTCATTTCATATCATCAGACTCAATTATATATGTGAGCAAATGGCTTTGGACACAGGAGAAATGGAAGAATAGAAAACAAATCCATTATTCTCTGCAAAAATCTTTGCTCCCTCTCAAAAAGTTACACATAAACAAAAATATAGATTGAACAGTTACCACTGTACTTCTTTGCAGGAAAAAAATAAAACAGAGAATGGCCACCAGGGTATAGCGGAAACATGCTTGGGTTTACAAGGTGAGGAGGGAAGTTTTTGCTGCTTGCAAAGGATTAAGGACAGGATGAACTATGAGGAGAGAACATGCTTACATCTGTACCTTCACAGACTGATACCCACACTTCTGGGGCACAGTGAGGGAGATGCTCGAAAGACACATTATTTTGATTATCATTATCTTGAACTATAAATGTCACTCCTAAGGCATACATGCTCATAACATCTTTGTATTTGCTTTAAAAACTTTCTGTAAAATGCCACCCTAGTAATTAATTCTGCTTAATGGATTCTTCGTTGCTTTAATCTCGCTTTCAGTGATAATTAACACCTATCAATTCTCACTATAAATGAAAAAGATAATTCAGAGAAAGGGCGGAACTCAGAAGACCCAGCACTGTCATAGTGAAGATAGTTTGAAAAAAGGGTAAGATTTCAGTTACTGAACTTAAAAAGAAAATTATCCATATCAACCCACTAGAACTTAAACACAGTATACACATTATACTAAATATACAAAAATTGAAAAACAGAACATGGATGAATAGGGAAGATTTTATCAGATGAAAAACTCATCTCCATATATGCTCTGAGCAAATGTGTGTAGGAGAATGTAAACCGAGGCAGGAAACTTCACAGGCTCATGTCTACATAAGCAGATTCTGGAAGAGATTAAAACACAGTAAAAGGATGACAGAAAATTCTCTAAGGACAGGGCCTCATCATTTTGGTGGAAACCGAGAATAATTATTAAAGGCATGGAATCCAGAGCCAGCAGGTGTTGCTCGAAGCCCCGCTATGTCACTATATTGATGTGACTTTTGGAAAGCTGTTTAACCTCTCTGTGGTCAGTTTATTCATCTGCAAAATACAAATGAGAACAGGTCCAGCTTTGCGAGGTTATTATGAGGACTCCAATAAGCACTTAGAGCTTAGAGCAATGCTTGCCAGTACTGGGTGTTTAGGAAGCCTTGGCTTTTATCATATTTACGGAACTGTCTAGCCTTACACCCTCCAAACAGAGCATAAAAATACTTGTTGGCACTGTTTATAAAAAGACTGAAAAAAGTATCATTGGCAAATTAATAATATGATACTAAATTTACATAAAATGTAATATAGCTGTTAGCGTTGCAACAGAATCATAAAAATATTTATTAACCATTAATTATGTGTTAGGCATACATAGAGTGGTACATACAAAATATGCCTATAAAATAACGAAAATGATTTCACAAGTCATCATACCCTTTGTTTATCACAAATTAACTACCGCTAGGAAAATGTGAAATAAACCTAAATCATTTTCAGAGGCAAAAATCTATGTTTTATTACAAAGAACTGAAATAAGCAGCAGACTGTTTTAAACAAGAAAAACAATGATGGTAACTATTACATCTAAAATACTGACTACATTTCAAGTGCAAACCCACAATTAACAACTCTATGCAGTAAAATCCAAGCTGGGATGTTAAAGAAGCAACTTGCCCAAAGACACAGACCCAAGTACTCAGACTCCAAAGTCCATTTTCACCCCCACCATTCTCCAATATGGGCTTCCCAGGTAGCAAATGGCTAAGAATTCCCCTGAAAGTACCTAAGGTCCAAGAGATGTGGGTTTGATCCCTGAGTCAGAAAGCTCCCCTGGAGAAGGAAATGGCAACCCACTTCAGAATTCTGGCTTGGAAAATTCCATGGACAGAGGAGCCAGGCGGGCTACAGTCCATGGAGTCACAGAATGAGATACAACCGCGCATGCAGGCATGCATTTTCCTAACAGAGTTAAGGAAAATAGAACACTGGGGACTTGAATAAACAAAAATTCAATCAAATAGAAACCAAACACATTTTTGGAATGAATACTACATGCTGAAGATACTGGAAAAGAAACCCACTGTCTGGAAGATTCACCAACATTTAGGTGAGCAGATGAAGCAGAAAAATGAGAAGGGCTGACAGAAGAAGCTGAAACAACAATCAACACATTGACAACCGTAGTAGTCATTAAAGGGTAAATAAAAGATGATGAATGACCTTAGGACAAAGATAGGAAAAAAAAAAATCTCAGTGAATTAGTAAAAATAACATATGGGGGAGAAAAGATAAAGGGAGACGAAAGAAACTAAAAATTTGTAATATAATGTTTGGTTGTAAATATCTTCGAGATGACAAGAGCCAAAGTGGTGCCTATTTGTCCTGTTTTCATTAAAAAATTCTGTTATCTGAAAATTGAATTCTTCTCGTGGAGGGAGGGAGCAATGACTAAGGTCCATGACAAGGAATCCACCTCAAGGAAATAAAAGTTTCTGGTTATCTAGATTTCAAATCTCTACAGAGATCATTGTCCTGGGGTCTGGGACAAGAACGCTCGTGTGCTCCACTGAAGACCTAAATTATTCAATTTGTGAATGCATTCCCTGTTCAGGGGAGTAAATATGACAATCAGAGCAAGATGTTCTTGGGGAGAGAACAGACTGACTGCACAGCAAGTTGTTATGTTGGCAGATACACTAGGGCCTCCGAATCTCACAGTATGCGTACATATTCATGTACACTCATGTCCACTGCATACAAGTACATACTCAGGAGTAGGAAAAGGGGCCCTGGGATCTACTATTACCTATTAACCGTCTTGTTAACCACCACATTAATGTCACCTGTTAACTGTCTTGCTCTCTGACAAGACGTTACCCTCTGCAATAGAAAATAATGTTCTCAGAGCTGACAGTGTGCAGCCTGTCGGCATTTACTAAATGAAAATCCATCCAGGCAAATGATGGCACTTTAGTCCATTCAGGAAAGCGGCCAAAGCCTGTGCTCTTTACCTGAGGCAGGTAGTCTCAGCTCTGGTATCTCATTTACCAGGATGACAGTGACAAACACAGACCTTGAACTTCACAAAAACAGTGCTGGCTTAACTGAAAACAAAGGTTGGAAATCCCATGCCCTTTCCTGCTCCGTATGTCATTAATAATTCCCAGTTGCCCCCATGAATACTCTACAGATAAACTCTAATTTATACAAAATGCCTGGGCAACACTTTGTGTGCCACCGATGACTCCCAATTACAGAAGAAACAACACAGACACAACTTTACAATTATACTGAGCATAATTCCTTCTATTCTGCAGATTTCCGAGATAATTTTTAAAACTTCATTGCATCAAGGACATCACAAATGAATACTGATTGTCACTGACCTGGATAAATACAACAATTCTGGTCAAAAAGAAGAAAATATGAACACAACAAAAATGGAAGAAAAAAAAAAAAGAGCAGCTTAATCTTGTTTTCAACAAACATGACTGCTTCTTCCCTGTACAGGGGTTGTGCTCAGGAGGAAGATTGCAAAGCTGAGCAGGGCACACCTAGACCAGAGTTTGCAACGTTATGAGAAGGAAGGAAGGAGTAAATCCATTGTCACTAAGTGAGTCAGTCAAGGTTCTCCAGAGAAATAGCACCTACAGAACAGACGATGTATGTGTGTGTGTGTCTACGCATGTGTCCACAGAGAGAGAGATTTATCTTAATTGGATCACATGATCGTGGCGATCTGCAGAGTAAACCAGCAGGCTGGAGACCGGGGGATGAGCTGAGTCTGTAGGCCATCAGCTACAAGATATCCTCTCACTCAGGGAGGCCAGTCTTCTACTGACCAGTCAGGCACACACACATAGGAAGAGCACTCTGCTTTCCTCAAAGTCTACTGATTTAAATGTCAATAGCATATAAAAAGGGCTTCCCTGGTGGCTCAGTGGGTTAAGAATCTGCCTGCAATGCAGGAGACCCAGGAGTTGTGGATTGGATCCTCAGGTCAGGAAGATCTCTGGAGGAAGAAATGACAACCCACTCTAGTATTCTTGCCTAGAGCATCCCATGAACTGAGGAGCCTGGGGAGCTAAGAGTTGGACATGACTGAGATAACTGAGCACATATGCACACATATCACCTAAAAATGCCTTCGCAGAAACATTAAGAATAAGGCTTGGCCAATTATCTGGGTACTTCAGTCTTGACATACAAGATTAACAATCCCACTGAGGCCCTACTATGTATAAGCCTTGGGATGTGTGAAATAGGTATTCAAGTTAACTTGTGTTATATTGAAAATAAGTGGGGAAAATTGAACAGATTTGACTCATACCATTTTTTTAATGTAGAGTTTTAGAGATAAAAGTTTAAAATCAGACATTAGTGAGGAGGTAAAGCAAAATTCTTTCTAAATTGAAGATTTACAAAGACATGTTTTGTCAGATCAGCTATGAAAAACAGGAGAATATGAAGTCTCAGCAAGGTCCTATTTTTAACAGTTTTCAGAACTCACTGAAATAAATTGGGAGCTATTCATAGCAGTGCTGCATGAATTTGAGCTCAGATAGTCATCCAAAGGTATTAAAGACCAGTTGCTCATAGAAAAGGAATCCCAGGCCCATAAGCAGCAGACCTGAATCCTACCTGACTTACAGAATTGCAAGGAACAATGCCTGCCTTCAAGATAAAGAAGCAAGATCGTTCTTGTTCAGTCGCTCAGTTGTGTCTGACTCTGCAAGACTGCAGCACACCAGACCTCCCTGTCTTTCACCATCTCCCAGAGCTTGCTCAAACTCATGTCCATTGAGTCAGTGATGCCATCCAACCATCTCATCCTAGGTCATCCCCTTAAATGATCCTTAATTGTTCAGAAAATATAGTAAACACTAACAAAGAAACTCTGTTGCATTGGAACAGTAATTTAAGTCCTTACAAACTATGACTTTAAAAAGGTAATAAACTTGTGAAATCATAGTCTATAAAGGAACATAGCAAGCCCAAGACATAAACCAAAACAAAATCAGATCTGCCGAGATGAGAAGCAGGCAGAGTGCCAGAGGAACTATCACACCCTCCTGTCCAGTCTCCAGTTTGATTCCCAGGAGAGTCTGTAGAGAGATGCTCAGCTAGCATGTGTGACAGGCCCCTATCTTGAGCCTCTTCATTGTTGTTGTTTAGCTGCTAAGTTGTGTCCTACTCTTTGCGATCCTATGCACTGTAGCCTGCCAGTATCCTCTGTCCATGGGATTCTCCAAGCAAGAATATTGGAGTGGGTTGCCATTTCCTTCTTCAGGGGATCTTCTTGACCCAAGGATCAAACTTTGGTCTCCTGCATTATAGCCATATTCTTTCCTATCTGAGTCACCGAGGAAGCCCAATGGTTATACAGTTCAGTTCAGTTTAGTCGCTCAGTCGTGTCCGACTCTTTGTGACCCCATGAATCACAGCACACCAGGCCTCCCTGTCCATCACCATCTCCCTGAGTTCACGCAAACTCAGGTCCATTGAGTCAGTTGCACTATCCAGCCATCTCATCCTCTGTTGTCCCCTTTTCCTCCTGCCCCCAATTCCTCCCAACATCAGGGTCTTTTCCAATGAGTCAACTCTTCGCATGAGGTGGCCAAAGTTCTGCAGTTTCAGCTTTAGCATCATTCCTTCCAAAGAATACCCAGGGTTGATCTCCTTTAGAATTGACTGGTTGGATCTCCTTGCAGTCCAAGGGACTCTCAAGAGTCTTTTCCAACACCACAGTTCAAAAGCATCAATTCTTCGGCGCTCAGCTTTCTTCACATTTCAACTCTCACATCCATACATGACCACTGGAAAAACCATGGCCTTGACTAGATGGACCTCTGTTGGCAAAGTAATGTCTCTGCTTTTGAATATGCTTTCTAGGTTGGTCATAACTTTTCTTCCAAGGAGTAAGCGTCTTTTAATTTCATGGCTGCAGTCACCATCTGCAGTGATTTTGGAGCCCACAAAAATAAAGTCTGACAATGTTTNAGACAAAGGCTTTGGCATAGTCAGTAAAGCAGAAATAGATATTTTTCTGGAACTCTCTTGCTTTTTGGATGATCCAGTGGATGTTGGCAATTTGATCTCTGGTTCCTCTGCCTTTTCTAAAACCAGCTTGAACATCAGGAATTTCACGGTTCACATACTGCTGAAGCCTGGGTTGGAAAATTTTGAGCATTACTTTGCTAGCATGTGAGATGAGTGTAATCGTGTGGTAGTTTGAGCATTCTTTGGCATTGCCTTTCTTTGGGATTGGAAAGAAAACTGACCTTTTCCAGTCCTGTGGCCACTGCTGAGTTTTCCAAATTTGCTGGCATATTGAGTGCATCACTTTCACAGCATCATCTTTCAGGATTTGAAATAGCTCAACTGGAATTCCATCACCTCCACTAGCTTTGTTTGTAGTGATGCTTTCTAAGGCCCATTTGACTTCACATTCCAGGATGTCTGGCTGTAGGTGAGTGATCATCCCATCGTGATTATCTTGGTTGATAAAGGACAGAAATGGTATGGACCTAACAGAAGCAGAAGATATTAAGAAGAGGTGGCAAGAATACACAGAATAAATGAATGGTTGTACAGCTCTGTGTATATTCTAAAATCAATGAAGTGCACACTTTAAGTAGGTGTACACTTTGATATGCAGCTTCCCAGGTGACTCAGTTTACTTGAACCCAGGTCTCCCACATTGTAGGCAGATGCTTTACCATCTAAGCCACCAGAGAAGTCCAATATGTTTATTAGTAATTGTTAAATAACATTGCAGATGTTCTTTGACTACAAAAATTATGTTCACAAGAAATTGATCTCCAGTCCACATGCCCCATTTTAGTATTTAAGAAATGTTCAACCAGAAAAAATTTCCAAAGTGCTAAATAGATGAACTGCAGTTCCCTATTGCAAGGAGGCTCATCGCATTCACACTGACTGGAAGACCAGAAAGGATGAGGCAGAGGCTTTGAAGCACGTTTTCAACCGTGAGATCATTTCAGGTCTGATTGAAGCTATATTTTCACTTTTATGAGGGCTGTAATCTCTGCTTTGGAGCCCCAAATGGAGAAATATTTCTGCGCTAAGTGTCACCTTTCTACTCCGTGACGAGTAATGATTCACCTGTGATTATATGCTTCACTTTTTTCACCTAAAATGATCTTAATTAGGCTTCATGGCAGTAAATCCTCAGAGCAGAAAGAAAACAGTCACAAGCCAACCAAGCCTGGGGGTGCAGGTCTGTACCTCGTCAGAGTCCCTCCCTACACAAGTGGACACCATGGGTCCCTTCTACCTTTGGGGGCTTTGCCTTTAGTTTGGTTCCAGGCTGAGTGTGCATCTGGGGCCCCTCAAGAAGAGCACAGCCCTCTCACTGGACAGTGTCTGTCATGGCCCTCAGCAACTGCCTTGTCCCTCCTCCACCTTCCTTCCCTGGTCTCCCCATGACCTCTTATCAGACCAGAGCTAAAGCCTGACTTGTGGACATTCAGCCTGAAACACAAGGCAGCAAAGATGTTTTTAAGGGCAAGGCTTCCAGCATCAGGGTCCATGGGCCCAACGTCATGTTCATCATTTTAAAGCCCCTGCTTCTTCTTCCAACCAGTTCGCCAAATCCAATTACATGAGAGATGAAAGCAATGATGCATCACCTCCTTCAGACTTGGCCAATATTCCAGGTTTTATCTTCATCTGGATCCTGTGGGACAGGAACTGGGGGACTTGGTCTTCTGGAAAACGTTCTTTCCAGGCAGCATATCCTTGCCAAGAATGCCCCAGCTCCCCTGGCAGCCCCTCCTCCCTTATCTGCCCTCCCAACCCCTGTGGGGACGTCCAAATTATGAGGCTCTCACCCTCCTACACGTGGCTGAAGCAGCTCCAACTGCTCAGAAATACTTCAAAACAAAATATTAATAATCAGTAATGACAAAAAGAACAAAAAGATGAGTGACAACCACAATCAGTAATATTCACACTGAAAAATGAATGCACTTAATACAATAAAAATGTACTATAGATGGGACAACCATAGCTAAAATGAGCTCAGGAAAACAGCATTTTGCTCCTTCTGCTGTTCCTGCTCTTAGTTACAAAATATCACTGTTTCTGAGAAAGTGTGAGCATGAGGCAACCCCACTCCTGTTCACAAGCCCCATGTGAGACCTGAGTCCGGCTACAGAAGCATTCTCTATATTAGGTGGGTTTCCTGGAGGTCACCCTGAGGACACTGATTAAAGATCTGGAAGGCCTATCTTTAAAAGACTTGAATCTGTCATCACCTATCTAAGTCAGCATTTTATTAACCTTACTTCCTGAGTTCCCACTTTAATGGATGTGTCTGAAGATAAACTTGAGTAATGATCTCTTCAGAGTCAAGTTACGCTGCCCACCCAGTCCACGGATCAACACACTTTGAACCAGCTTTCATACTTGGTGTTCAGTGCCTCGGTCATGTCCAGCTCTTTGCCACCCCATGGCAAAGAGGAGCCCACCAGGCTCCTCTGACCGTGGGATTTCCCAGACAAGAATACTGGAGTGGCTTGCCAATTCCTTTTCCAAGGACTCTTCCCGACCCAGGGAATGAATTGGCATTGTGGGTAGACTCTTTACCGCTGAGCCTGCATCGGCAGGTGGATCCTTTACCGCTGAGCCACCAGGGAAGCCCAGCTTTCATACTACACTTGTTTTAGTGCAGGTTGATGGGCTGTATTACTCAGCTCTATTGAGTAATGGGACTCTACTTACAAGGTAGCAAAACGAAGTGGGAGATACACAGCTGTTTGGAAAGAGCAGATTTTGTGATCTAGAGAATCTCACCTCTAGACAGTCTGGGGTTTTTGTTTTAGGTTTTGTGTTTCTTGCACAAACAGGCTCACTGGGGTTCTTCAACTCATTAGTTGTACAAGGCATTTTGCTCATAACTATGTTTTTATCACTGTCCATGTAAGAAGTAAAATTTCTGCCTGCAAAATGTAAAATCAACCAAATATGAATTTTAAGTCTGTGTGTTGTCTGTGAAATAAATAGCAACTGATCCATGTAACACTGCAGGAGATTTCTTTGATGAGAAAATCTTTCTAGTTGGATATAAGGCAAATATGACACTGAAAAGAGACAGGCGTCAATCAAAAGAAGCAGAACACCAGTACTGAAGATGAGATGACATATAGTGTCCTAGAGTTGTTTTGCCAAGGACTTAGGAATCCAGCCAGGGACCTCCCAGAGCCCTGCTAGCCTTCGAGGTGGCAAGTCTGAGAAAAGCCCAAAGATTGGTGTTTATCTCTGCACTGATATCGAGATGCAGCTGTGGAAAATCCCTGAGCAGCGTGGGGACCACCATGTTCTTGCAGGGCCTGAGTCTCTTAGAGCAGAGACTGATTCCCATGGGAGTTAATGACATCTTGAAGCAGAAAGTCCTTTCCAATCACAGGAATACTGAATACATGGAAAAGGCACGTCACACTCATCCATTTCCTGTGACAGGGAAGGAAATGATGACAGGCGGCTGTGGGTCTTTGCCAGTTGATCTGTTACTGTAAGCATTTCACCTCCCAACTGTGCACTTGAACCTGAAACAGTCTGGCTCTTGCGGGCAGGGCCTGAGCTCAACTCATTGGCTGGGCGTTCACCACGCCTGCCACCAAGGCCCAGCCAAGGGGTGGGTGAAGGCGCTGCTGAGAGAACTTTACTACTGCAGACACTCTACCGAGGTCCTTTTAAGTTAAAAATTACTTTAAATAGCTGAAAGAGGAAAAGTGACTTGTCCAATTACTACTACAAGCAGCAGATTTTTAAAATAACTGAATATGCACTGAAATACATGCTCTGGATGTCAATGAAAGAAGGATGCCAAACACTGGGCCTGAGTATTCACTTATAACATTTATGGATCAAGAACCTTTAAGAAATAAGAACACAAGAGATATAATATTAAAATGATGACAGAATAGTTATTCTTTGTTAAAAAACTTCGTCTGCACCACACAGCATGTGGTATCCCTGACCAGAGATTGAACCCATGTCCCCTGCATTGAACCCATGCCCCCTGCATTTTCACTATTTTGGAGTCATATTACATTGCCAGTTATACAGATGCCAGTTAATAAATACTTCTGCTTAAAAGAAAGCTGGATAAATATTTGCAATAAATGCATCTTGATAACTAAAAATACTGTTTTTCTGGTCCTTTGAAGCAATCAATGACGTATATATTTAACACAATATTGCATCCTAAAAAGTCAATAGGCTTTTTTTGTCTTTTTCTAAGGAAACTGGAAAAACTACTAGTGGAAATATGTTAGTCCTTCTGAGAAATACTGTAAACTTAATAATAACTTGGTCATTTATTCTCTGGCTCTATATGTTATGAAGAGCAGAATTACTAATTTAACTAAAAAGCTTTATCCTATAAAATACCAAGAAAATGGCAGATTTTATTAGAACCATAAATTAAAGATTAAAAGAAAGGAAAAAAATAAACATTCTAATTCTTTTAAATTTTATTTTGGCTTCATATTTCTCTGTTAAATTTTAACACAGAATTAAGGCAATAGAAACTGGGTCACCTTTCTCCCTCAAAATAGCAGCCTTTACAAGTTGGGTTTCACTCACCTTGCTCACTAGACATTGCAGCCTAAAATAACCTTTTCCAAGGAGCATATTAGTAATTTTTCTGTCTTAAACATGGTCACATAGGAAGGACTGATGCTGAAGCTGAAGCTCCAATACTTTGGCCACCTGATTCGAAGAACTGACTCATTAGAAAAGACTTTGATGCTAGGAAAGACTGAGGGCAGGAGGAGAAGGGTACATCAGAGGATAAGATGGGCAGATGGCATCACCAACTCAATGACGTGAGTTTGAGCAAGCTCCAGGAGTGGTGAAGGACAGGGAAGCCTGGCGTGCTGCAGTCACTGGGGTTGCAAAGAGTCGGACACAAAGTATGTTAACAGTATACTCAGTTGGACACGACTGAGCGACTGAACGACAACACAGTCTCTAATCATGTGTGAACTGTTAGCTGACATCTCTCTGAACGCGCTTTACTAATTTCATTACTACCCATTTAACTGTACTTTCTGGCCACATGGAATCCTCTCTCCAGCTGGGTTTCTTTATTTTTTTTCTTGATAGGAAAATGATTTTCTTTTTTTAAAATTTATTTACTTTAATTAGATGCTAATTACTTTACAGTATTGCAGTGGTTTTTGCCATAAATTGACATGAATCAGCCATGGGTGTATATGTGTTCCCCATCCTGAGCCCACCTCCCACCTCCCCATCCCATCCCTCAGGGTCATCGCAGTGCGCCAGCCCTGAGTACCCTGTCTCATGCATCGAACCTGGACTGCTGATCTATTTCACATATGATAATACACATGTTTCAATGCTATTCTCTCAAATCATCCCACCCTCCCCTTCTCCTACAGAGTCCAAACGTCTGTTCTTTACATCTGTGTCTCTTTTGCTATCTCGCATATAGAGTCATCATTACAATCTTTCTAGATTTCATATATATGCATTAATATACTGTATTGGTGTTTTTCTTTCTGACTCACTTCACTCTGTATAATAGGCTCCAGTTTCATCCACCTTATTAAAACTGAATCAAATTCATTCTTTTTAATAGCTGAGTAATATTCCATTGTGTATATGTGCCACAGCTTTCTTATCCATTCATCTCCCAGTGGACAGATATCTAGGTTGCTTCCATGTCGTAGCTATTGTAAACAGTGCTGCAATGAACACTGGGGTACATGTGTCTCTTTCAGTTCTGGTTTCTTCAGTGTGTATGCCCAGCAATAGGATTGCTGGGTCGTATGGAAGAAACACAAGCTGGAATCAAGATTTCTGGGAGAAATATCAATAACCTCAGATACGCAGATGACACCACCCTTATGGCAGAAAGTGAGGAGGAACTAAAAAGCCTCTTGATGAAAGTGAAAGTGGAGAGTGAAAGAGTTGGCTTAAAGCTCAACGTTCAGAAAATGAAGGTCATGGCATCCAGTCTCATCACTTCATGGGAAATAGGTAGGGAAACAGTGGAAACAGTGTCAGACTTTATTTGGGGGGGCTCCAAAATCACTGCAGATGGTGACTGCAGCCATGAAATTAAAAGATGTTTATCCTTTGGAAGAAAAGTTATGACCAACCTAGATAGCATATTCAAAAGCAGAGATATTACTTTGCTGACTAAAGTCCATCTAGTCAAGGCTATGGTTTTTCCAGTGATCATGTATGGATGTGAGAGTTAGACTGTGAAGAACGCTGAGCACCGAAGAATTGATGCTTTTGAACTGTGGTGTTGGAGAAGACTCTTGAGAGTCTCTTGGACTGCAAGGAGATCCAACCAGTCCCTTCTGAAGGAGATCAGCCCTGGGATTTCTTTGGAAGGAATGATGCTAAAGCTGAAACTCTAGTACTTTGGCCACCTCTTGAGAAGAATTGACTCATTGGAAAAGACTCTGATGCTGAGAGGGATTGGGGGCAGGAGGGGAAGGGGACGACAGAGGATGAGATGGCTGGATAGCATCACTGACTCGATGGACATGAGTCTGAGTGAACTTCGGGAGTTGGTGATGGACAGGGAGGCCTGGTGTGCTGCGATTCATGGGGTCACAAAGAGTTGAACACGACTGAGCGACTGAACTGAACTGAACTGATGGCAATTCTATTTACAGTTTTTTAAGGAATCTCCTCACTGTTCTCCATAGTGGCTGTACTAGTTTGCATTCCCACCAACAGTGTAAGAAGGTTCCCTTTTCTCCACACACTCTCCCAGCTGGGTTTCTTTTAAATATTACCCATATAATACCAGTTGTTAACAGGGTGAAGATCAAATGAAAATAGATGTTAAATTATTGCAATTATTTCTATCAAGCCACTCTCATAGCATTTCTAATCATATTTATCTTCTACTCCCAGGCTTGGACTGTAACAGAAAACACAGTAAGTGATTTCAATCCTTAAACTTCATCACTGAAGAAATATAGTAAAAATAAACTAAGATGCTTGCATTTCTACCTCTTTGTTAATCACAGAAAATTTTTATTAGAAATATACTAGAAGTACCTGAGAAATAAAGAAGGAGGAGAAAAAAGCAGAAAATTGTAGCTGCCACTTAAAATAATTTCAGTTTTCCTACCCGGGTGCTGTAATAGTCTTTTTGTTCAGGGATCTGATTTTTTCAAGAAATGAACTGAGCTTCTGCAAAAATGCATTCATTTCTGTGACCCAGGCCATGTTTTCCTTCCCTCAGTGGGAGACCTGGCCTCAGCGACAACAAGTACTAACCACTACGTAAGGCTTCAAATTTTCAAGGCAGTCTCCAGCATCTAAAGTAATTTAATTCTCACCACACCCTGGGGAGATAACAAAGCAGATAACTTCCACATTTCCCCTGCACTATATACCATTAGAGATGAGGAAAGAGCATGCTGGCTCCATCCCCCTGATTTAAACCCTGCTGTTCTCCATGCCCAACTCTCCCTCTCCCCCACGAGGCACTGTCCTGCCTGACCTGCCATCCAC
This sequence comes from Redunca redunca, assembly GCA_006410935.1. NCBI lineage: Eukaryota > Metazoa > Chordata > Mammalia > Artiodactyla > Bovidae > Redunca > Redunca redunca. The sequence continues at coordinate 96,530 of SJYQ01000465.1, forward strand.
AGCCTCTGGACCTCCAGCTTCCAGCTTATTTGTCCAACAGGCATATCAAGGGAAGACAGGACTGCCCTGTACAGCTGTGATTCCTGCCCACTGGTCTGCCATCCCCAAGGGTGAGGAGCAGTGACTCGTCAACTGTTGGTCTCCCAGAGGGTAAACTCTTCCAATTTGATCCACCACGTGTTGCTGTCGAGACCTTGATGGAAATGGTCTCCCTGCTGGTTTCTCCTGCTAATGCTGGAGCCCTTCAGGCTCCTCCTAGACTTCTGGCTCCTCAGCGCCATTGGTGGTCTCATCCATTCTCATGGATAAAATCCCCCAATAAGCTTCTGGCCATGCACATAAAGTTTAGACTCCTCTTGGCTCCAGCTTCTTGTATCCACCCATTCACTGACACCTCCATCTGGAAAGAAGTAAGTTTATTAACAGGAATAAGCCTGACACTGAAGACTCACTGTCCTCCCACCACGACTCGCTGTCTTCCCACTACACCATCCAAAATGTGCTCCTAACCAAGGTATTCTTAGCAAATGGAATCAACCAGCTGGTTGGCCAAGGAAAATCCCTAAGAATTTCTCCTTGATCCTTTCTTTATTCTCAGCCCTCGAATCAAGTCAGTCAAGTACTGTACTCAACACCAACAACACACTTGCCATCTGCCCATGCATGGTTTACGATCTGAGCCTAGTCATCCGATGGTGACCTGCAGTGGCATCAACTGTGCTTGACCCCCACCTCTCCTCCCTCCCAGGTCAGGTGTCTCTCAGAGGTCACCGATCAAAACAGCAATAACAACACTGGATGAGCTACACCCCTCACCTGCCTGTCTCTCCACCTCATCCTAAACCATCACCCTGACCCCTAAGCCAAGGCCACAGCAGTTCACTGGACAAGCCGAGATCCTTCCCGCCTCCCCACGTGTGTGAGTTGTTCTCCTGCAGACGTCTCGCACACTGTTTGTGCAGGACGGGTCCTCCTCTCCCTTTCTCACTGCTGGAGGAAGTCTTCCCTCCCCTCACTTACCACTAACCCAGCATCGCCCACTGCTAGAATTTCCCCTGGTCTGGGAAGCTCTGTGGAATGAGGCTGAGTCTGGTCTGGGTTCTGTTTTACTCATCATGGCAAGGGACAGTCTACAGTAGTTTAATGAAGACAAGCAATAGTTTGCTGTATGAAAAGTCTGTTCATGGTGACGAAAGTGTAAAGTGGTCTTGCTGGTGGGAACCTTTCTCTAGACTCTGAAGTTGTCTTGAGAGCCACTCAGTTCCAATTACTCTCTTAACACAACAAGCAATATTCCAGGTGATGTTTTTACTGATGACTCCTGTCACCGCTCCCTGTGTTCACAAATGGCCTCAAGACTTTACATGGCTATTAATAAAGATCTGCACTTTCCAATGACAGTTGCTGCCACTTCCTGCTCATGTGACCGTGATCACTGGATTCTCTCTCTGCCTGGATGTGGCCAGCAGTGAAACCGGCCAATTATACCTGCCATTAAAGTTTGGGAGAACCCATCCAGATGGTGTATTTAAAGCCTGGATATAGCAAGCATTCAGTTAATTACACTCATTATTTTTATGTTATTTATTATTATTATTATATTTCTTGCTCCACTGATTATTTTATTTTCCATTTCACTAGTAAAATATCACATAATAGTAGGATGAACTAGATATCAGCAACCTAATTTCTAGTCTTACTTTGACCACTAATTAGCTGTGCAAGATGGCAATTAAGACATCTTTCTTGGTCTCAGTTTCACTATCCTCGAAAATGAATGTGTCTGAGTAGATAAACTCAATGTGACCTGATAACCCTAAGATTATAAGGGTTTTATGAGTAATCAAAGGGGAAAAAAGAGTTTTGGCATTGTTTAGACAGTAGATTTACCTCATTTAATATTAACAAAAAGTATGATGTGAGCTTTTCATGGCTGGAGAAATGCAGAGTTTTAATCCAATATTTTCTGGAACCCCAGGAGAGATTCACTTGTCACTGAGCTCTGAGAAATGAATGAAGCCTGGGAAGCATTTGGTAAGACCCACACTTGGCAGACAGTGAGGGTGAAAACTGACAGATTTTCTCCACGCCAAATCAAAACCAACTGTCCAGACATTTACCACATGATCAAGTTTATCATTGGAGAAAGCAAAGTATATCCTTTTCATTAAAACAACATGCGAGCTAACCTCGGTTTACTTACTCTCCTGATTAAGACGATGTGTCAGTGATGGTGGTGGTTTTGCCAGTGCGCTAAAGTTTTCCAGGTGCTTTCACACATTTTTTTTTTCAGTTGTTAAGTCATGTCTGATTCTTTGTGACCCCATGGACTGTAGGCTGCCAGGCTCCTGTGTCCATAGGATTTTCCTGGCAGGATTATTGTAATGGGTTGCCATTTCCTTCTCCAGGGAATCTTCCCCATTTCAGGATCAAACCCACATCTCCTGCATTGGCAGGAGGATTCTTTATTGCTGAGCCACTAGGGAAGCCCCTCATCTCAAATTTATAGAGGCCTTGGATGGGTATCATCAAAAGCATCATTTCTAATTTACTGATTAAGAAATTGAGTGTCGGGCTTCCCTGATGGCTCAGTGGTAAAGAATCTGCTGGCCAACGCGGGAAACACAGGTTGGATCCCTGATCCAGGAAGATCCCACATGACACAAGGCAACTAAGCCTTGTGAGCTGCAACCTGAGCCTGTGCTCTCGAGCCTGGGAGCCACAACCACTAAGCCCATGTGCTCCAGAGCCCGTGCTCTGCCAATAAGAGAAGCCACCGCAGCGAGAAGCCCGTGCGCCGCAGCTCGAGAGTAGCCCCCATAGCAACAAAGACCCAGCACAACCAAATATAAAAAAATAAATAATTTTTTAAAAAGAAGAAGAAACTGAGTATCACAAGGACCAATCAATTGCAAAAGGGCATTCCTAGATTAGGGAGTAACGCAACGAACTTTCGGTCAAGACTTAAAAAAAAAAATCACTATATTGTTGTTATTTCTTGGTTTAATTGTTTATATGGGGTATTAAGTTTTTTAAATGAAATAATGAATTAGCTTATTTTTTCCAGTAATCATTTTAGGATTCTAAGAAGCCTTTGCATAATGCCCAAAATACTTTAAAGAGATAAAATAGATATTTGGGGAATTATTTCTTCGTGTAATTTTGTAAATATGGAATAAGATCAAATATCCCATTGCCAGTTATTTCTGTTTTTTTCATGTTCTATGAAGTATTTTAAAGGCAAATGTTGTGATCATATTTCATACACCGAAATACAAAGAGACAAAAGTAGCATAAATATTTATGCCAATTCTAGTTAAGGTATAAATCCAAGCATTACATAGTTATATTCATATTTAGAATGGCTTCTAAATAACTTTTTAACATACATATTAAGAATATAAGGATGTACTAGAAAATATCAAACACTTGCTAATATTGTACCTTTTTGTATCAATATCCCTAGTTTTTTATTTCAGAGAACATATGAACTATGGTGCTTATAGAAAGATAAGACTCACAAAGCCTCCACAGGACAGAACTTGCATAAATGTTTAGTTCATTTATGTCATTTCAAATTCTAGACGTCTTATTATTATTATGACTTTTTTTACTTCCAAGTGTGGGGACACTGAGGAAGGGCCCTGCTCTGGGGACACAGTAGTTCTGAGCCACATCCAAGCCCAGTCTCCCCTCCAGTCCTGTTTGTGCCTGTAATACTCACTGAGGATAATTTATAGCTGTACTGAGGACAGGCTTTTAGTCTTCTGTAAATCCTGGAAAATCCCATGGACATAGGAGCTTGGTAAGCTACAGGCCATGGGGTCGCAAAGAGTCGGACACGACTGAGCGACTTCACTTTCACTTTAATCTTGTGCAGCAATCAAGGAGTACTTAATTTTAGTAAATGTGTTAAACATGTATCTTGAGTATTATGCGTTTGTGTGTTTAGGCACTCATTCATGTCCAACCCTTTGAACTGTAGCCCGCCAGGCTCCTCTGTCCATAGGATTCTCCAGACAAGAATACTGGAGTGGGTTGCCATGCCCTTCTCCAGGGGATCTTCCCAACCTAGGGGTCAAACCCAAATCTTTTGCCTCTCCTGCATTAGCAGACAGGTTCTTTACCACTGGTGCCACCTGGGAAGCCAATATACTGATGATGTTAATATAAAAAGTGAAAATATGAAAGAGACACGTGTACCCCAATGTTCATCGCAGCACTGTTTATGATAGCCAGGACATGGAAGCAACCTAGATGTCCATCAGCAGATGAATGGATAAGAAAGCTGTGGTACATATACACAATGGAGTATTACTCAGCCATTAAAAAGAATGCATTTGAATCCGTTCTAATGAGGTGGATGAAACTGGAGCCGATTATACAGAGTGAAGTAAGCCAGAAAGAAAAACACCAATACAGTATACTAACACATATATATGGAATTTAGAAAGATGATAATGATAACCCTGTATGCGAGACAGCAAAAGAGACACAGATGTATAGAACAGTCTTTCGAACTCTGTGGGAGAAGGAGAGGGTGGGATGATTTGGGAGAATGGCATTGAAACATGTATAATATCATATAAGAAATGAATCGCCAGTCTAGGTTTGATGTATGAGACAGGGTACTCAGGGCTGGTGCACTGGGATGACCCAGAGAGATGGTATGGGGAGGGAGGTGGGAAGGGGTTCAGGATTGGGAACACGCGTACACCTGTGGTGGATTCATGTTGATGTATGGCAAAACCAATACAATATTGTAAAGTAAAGTTTAAAAAAAGTGAAAATATGAACATTTATGGGCATGTTCATTTTAAGAAAAGATTTAAAAATGTATGCAATTCATACAAAATTTGAATTCAACTAAAGGTTACATCTCCTAAGAATTATCTAACACAGATATAAGGTTCATCTTTCCAAAGTTTAGATCCTGTCCAGATTAAAGGAGACACTGTGTCAAGGAACAGCAGATTTTCATAAAATTGAGCAGACTCAGATTACATTTGAAGGCCCAGTCTGACTACAGAAACGCACTGTGAGACTTTATTTACTAGTAAGCCTCTCTTTCCCCTTTTTCACTAAGAAATATTCTCTTTTCTATTTCATGAATAAATAAAAAGAAACCCTGAAATTTCTTCCTCTGGAATTCTATAAAGTAAAAGCTACCACCACCACTTTAAAGTGAGTATTTTTAAAAAAAAACTTTGTAAAATAATTTCCCAGAACCCAAGTAAAATTCAGAAAGGACTGACNATATATATATATATATATATATATATGTGTGTGTGTGTGTGTGTGTGTGTGTGTGTGTATATATAAATATATATATTCCACAACCACACACACCTCCCAGAGTTTTCAAGATTTTATTCAAAGATTCCTACTGAAGCCTAAACTGGTCAGACAAATACTGATTTATCTTATCTACAAAATTATTTTAAATATTTTGTCTAGTGGTGGTAGCAGATTTTAATGTGACTGTGAGTACGAAATAATGGTGACCACAGTATTTAGCAGCTGGAATTCATCTGGAAAATTAAAAGATTCTGATGGTAACTGGGAGGAACAGTAGCGTTGTTGGAAAAGAGAAATCTTAAGGGGGGTATGAAGTTTTCTTTCAAATTGATGTATTTATGGTCTGGATGGTGAGCCAGAGAGAAGCCATGGGAATAATGCAAAGACAGCAGCTTTGGACTCAATTAGACTGGATGAGCCTGCTGGCCTTTCTCCTTACTGTCACCAGGGTGGGACATTTAATCTTTCTGATTTTCAGCTACTATATCTGCAGTGAAAGGGGAAGTTTATAATGACCCGCTTTCATGCAGAGATCAGATTTAAAAGGAATGATCTTTTGAATTATTGTTGAGGAAGTACTTGGCCTTCTGCTCCACTCACACTGGGCTGGACAGGGCTGTTTGCTGGGAGTGGACGCTCGTGATCCAGTGCCAAGGAGGCCATGAGGGAGTCTGGGTCCTTGCCAGCCTGGCATGCTCCACACGTCAGTGTGAGAACAGGACCCAGAAGGCACAGCACACATGTGCAACAAGACCTACCTTACCTGAGTCCAGAGCAAGGCTGAGCCCAGCACAGTGAGTTGGACATGGGTCACCTGCAGACTCAGGGATGTGAGCTTGCTGGAGTCACTATGCCCCCAGTGAGCATTACTGAGGGAAGAGCCGATTAACAAGACCACTGAGAGTAGGTGAAATGGATGCTCAAACATTTGGAGCAGTCCTATAACAAAATATGGTGGCTCAGAGGTTAAAGCAACTACCTAAAATGCGGGAGACCTGGGTTCGATCCCTGGGTCGGGAAAATACCCTGGAGAAGGAAATAGCAACCCACTCCAGTATTCTTGCCTGGAGAATCCCATGGACAGAGGAGCCTGGTGGGCTACAGTCCATGGGTAGCAAAGAGTTGGACACGACTAAGCAACTTCACTTTCACTTTCACTTATAACAGAATATATGCCCCTGAAAATAAAACTTCTCTATTGTCTCCAGGTGCCCAGCAGAGCACAGGGGTGACACTGACCTGCCAGGCCTCCTCAGAAGGGTCCTCCAGTCGGATGTGAGTCCTTAACCACAGATCCTATCAACCTATCTACCCAGGAATGTGTGTGCATTTCAGCACCAAAGTAACTTGGCAAAACTCTGACACTGCTCTGAACATTGTAAGTCCAAAGACAAAAGACGAACTGAATGGATGGTATCTTAAGCTGAACACTAAATACATAATTATTAAATATATATTCAGAATATTCATCACACCATGAAAGCAAATTTCATGTCAATTAATGATTTATTAGGGAACTTTGTGACAAACACAGTAATAAATAGTAGTGAATATCAGACTAAAGAATTAAGAACATATATTATGAAACTGACATAAATGCCTTTCCTCCAATTACTTCTTCCTAACGTAGGGTCTACTGATTATAGAATAACGAGTCTAAATTCCATTAATCCTTAAAACAGAATTCTAGACTCACGGCCCACAGAGAACTCTGCAAAGTCAAACCTGATACCCCGTTTAACCATTTGAGGAGATATTCTTTCCCCAGTGAAGTAGTTGTGAAATGTAATGTGTGTCAGAATTGGGACCCTGAAAAGATCTGGCACTAGGTTAAATCAGACAAGAATCTGGAGATGCATGGACTGTGGATAGAGTGATTGCTGAAATAATTTGGGAGGGGACATTTAGAAAGACCACTTTTTAAATTACTAAACAGTAAACACCAAAATTATAATACATAAATTTTAGGCCATTAATAATTTAACTCTACATTTACATTATAACTTTTTGATATACTTCAGAGACCTTGTGAAATTAAATTTTCTTGCTTTAATTTTTTAAACTTNAAAGTATTAATAATAAATGCAGTAGCTAAATTAATATAACAAAAACTAAGCAGTTAAACTTACGTGATTGCTTTAAAAATATATATGGAAATAAAATTCAAATGTGCTACACTGAGTGATGCAAAAGTTTGTCTAGTGAAAAAACTCATTTTAATAGAAAAATATAGCACGCAACATAATTTGGAAAGAAACATAGAGATATTTCCATCCAAATAAGACATAGTTAATGTGGGGTTCACAGTGACGTTTGAAAAACATGGGTTATGGGGTGACAGAGGCGAAGATTATAATTCTACAAGTTGGACAGAATAGTGTCACTCAGACACACAGCAACGTTGGCTCAAGCCTTCTGAGGTGGCAAGGGGGTGGGATGGGGACGCTCCCACATTCACAACTTTTACCCTGAGTGATGGTCTATAATTCCTAGTTCTAGAAGGTAATCTTGTTCTTCAGTTTTACCACTTCAGGAAAAGCAGTAATAATAGTTCCTGGAATGCAGAGGAACATGGGGTGAAGAACTGCCTTAGAAAGATAGGTGTTCACTCAGATATACGCCACCAAGGGGCATTTTATTGCTGAATTCCATCTAGGTAATGTTCCAGACTCTAAATGCCCAGGGTGGTCCCAACAGTGCATTAACTATTGGTCCATCAAAGGTCCCTGGTTTAACCAATTCAAGTTCATTAAATTATGTGTACCAGACCAAGATCACTGCCTCAGGAGGCTCCCTCCTGCCACGTCAGATCAGGACGGTCTGGGGAGGCAGCCTGCATCTCTCCCGCACAGCCCTCATGCAGTAGGTCCTCTCAGTAGCTGCTGTCTTCCCAAACAGGCCCTGTGCTCTGAGTTTCCTCTGAAACCCAACGCACTTGGCAGACTAGGAAAACTGGGGGTGGATGGGGCACAGGAAACAGCCAGAGAATAAGTTGTCAGTCTGTGTGTTTTAAAAGCCTATTGACTGACAGCTTAAAAGAGTCATTTCATGACTTGTTACCTATGGTTACTGAGCCAACTCAAAAGGCAAATGGCAGAAATTAGATGTACAGAAAATAAAATGCGGTACATTGCATTTTATTAAATGAAAATTTACTGCATCTCTACTAAGTGGTCAGTGGCAAAGGGCTCTTAAAAGGCTGTGATTAGATGAACACTAAGGTCATTTTCATTCAATTAAACTACTCATTAGCATCTGCCTATAAACAGACAATTTACAGATGGGATCTTAATGACTGAAAAATTTGAAAAGATTCTAGAATTTACTAGTAATAATAGAAATACAAATTTAAATATCAACTTATTAATTTGTACCCAACAGAAGAGCAAAATTAAAGACTGGCATATGCCAAAGGATGTTCAGAATGTACAAAATTGGAAGTCCTCACACAAGTGAAGAGAGGAAAAATTCAAACAAAAATAGTCTGACAGTATTTAATGTAACTGAAAATGTGCAAACCTTCTGACCCAGCAAACCCGTAAGTCAATAGGAGACATAGACAAAGGCTCTACCCCACTACTGCCCACAGAATCTGGTCACTGGAAGCAATCTGGGTGTGATGTAGTAGTTCACTGTAGTTCACTGGCAGACAGTTCACTAGTAGGTAAATAGGTTAATGCACTTGTTCACTAGTACACAGGCAGGTGTAATGCAGTAGTCCACTAGCAGACAGGCACATTGATGCAGTAGTTCACTAGTAGGAATACTATGCAGCACTTGAAGAGTAAAGTGTTCATTGCTGTTATGTCCAACTCTTGGTGACCCCATGAATAGCAGTCCACCAGGTTCCACTGTTTATGGAATTTTTCAGGCAAGAATACTGGAGTAGGTTGCCATTTCCTCCTCCAGGGGATCTTCCTGACCCAGGGATCAAACCTGAGTCTCCTGCATTGGAGGTGGATTCTCTACCATTAGGAGTACTGAACTTTACAAGGACATAAGCAACATAATGGAATCTTTGCATACACTGGAGAAAGTAATTCATAAAGAGAACAGGATTATAGCATAAATTTACAACACACACAAAATGTCACCTATTTTAGAGGGCTATTCCCATCTTTAAAAACTCTTTGACCTGTATTCTTCATCACTTCTGGCCACAGGAGGTGGACCTGCATAGACTATATCTGTCTTCCTCTAGTTTCTGCTTGAAGGAGCCAGAAAGAAATGGGGGGCTGGGGGAAAGTGTCTGGGGTGTTTGTTCTCAAGTCTCTGCCAGTCGAGTCCTTGGGGTGGCAAAATGCCTTCTAAAGAAAGCAGGTCATGGCAGGTGGCTCTTTCATATGGTCCCTTCTCTGGGGCCAGGTGGGATCCCTGCGCTCCATCCTTTACCCCTTTGGGCACCTCAGGAGGATGCTCAATGTGCCTGCTGTTTCCCCAAGTCCCACCCACACTTTGTAAATAACCCATTTATTAAACTCCCTTCAAATTACCTATCAATGATCACAGCTTCTGGCTGAGTCACTGACTGATAGTAAGTAGTATAATTAATTAAAGTCCTGCCATGAGATCCAAGAAAATAATGGGAGAAAGGGAGGAAGGGAGGGAGGAGCCCTCTAGATGTGAAATCTGGCCGGATGCTGCAAATATAATGTGAATCATGACAATGAATCAGGTTTCCATCCTGAGAATCTGATCTAATGAACATGCATCCTGTTTCTTCATCCATAACATGAAGATTGCAGTTGCTACCTGCCTTCCAGTTTCCCTACACAGGTTAAATGAGCTATGGCCTGCAGAGTGTTCAGCATGTGCTGAGCTGACCCCATGGTACTGGATCACACCCTGGGGAAGGACCACACACAGGACTAAAGACAGGTGGGCAGCTTGTGAACGGCTTGGCAAATCTGGCTGAGGAGTTACTCTGTGTGCAGCAGTGCGGGTAGTAAGCAAGGGCATGGGAACAGTGGGGTTTCTGGTTGAGAAAATCAACCTGAAAGTCCTATGTATTTGGAAGGAGTCTGGGGGCCAGTGAGGGGGGTACAGGTACAGCCGTGGAGGAGAGAAGCAGATTCAAATATCAATACAAACAAGAGTGTAAGACCAATGATTTGCGCAGACGTGGACTTAGAGCCTGTCATACAGAGTGAAGTAAGCCAGAAAGAGGAGCAAATATCAGATATTAACACATACATGTGGAATCTAGAACACCAGTACAGATGAGTCTATGGACATAAGTTTGAGCAAACTCTGGGAGATAATGGAGGACAGAGGAGCCTGGTGTGCTGCAGTCTATGGGGTCACAAAGAGTCGGGCACAACTTAGCAACTGAACAATAGAGACACAGACATAGATAACAAACACATGGACACCAAGGGGATAAAGTGGTGTGGGATGAATTGGGACATTTGAATCGACACATATACACTACTGATACTGTGTATAAAATAGGTAACTAATGAGAACCCGCTGTATAGCACAGGCAACTCTACGCAGTGCTCTGATTAATGGTCTATGTGGGGAAAGAGTGAAAAAGAAGAGTGGATATATGTGTAAGTATAACGTTGATTCACTTTGCTGTACACATGAAACAAACACAACATTGAGAATCAGCTATACTTCAATTTTTTAAAAAAAAATATGATCCCCGGCAGGATATGAAAGGAAGCAGAGAAACAGGCTGTGGACTCGGAAGGAGGATGAGAAACAGAGGATCCAGAAGGAAGAGGGGAGGTGATACAAAAGAGGGAGGGGGAGAGATGACAGTGTCGCCAAGAGCAGAACAACTCTAAAGAGAAACGGGAAATCCAGGTCTAACCACGTCCCTGCATTTGGTGGCTAGTTTCATAAACGCTTTTAGCTATGGCTTCTCAAGTCTCCTATTTGTTGAAAAAGCCCCGTCCCTCTTCCTACACTTTCCATCTTCCGGACGTACTTCTGGACGTAGCTCCCTGGACCCCGGGGATGATGTTTAATGAACCTTTTGTTCCCATATTTCCTGAAAGATGGATTCCTCAGCCAGCCCTCTCCAACAGGAATGTAATACAAGCCACATCGATCATCTCAAATTTCCTGAGTCACCTTTCCAAAGTACAAAGAATAGATGAAATTAATTGTAACAGCCTTTGTGAGGATGACTGACATACAACAAGCTGCATGTATTTAATATTACCACAATCAAGATACTGAAAAATTCACTTCAACCAATTGGCAATTTATATTTAAATTACTAAATATGAGTGATACTTCTACAATTCTCTAAAATTGCAGGTTGCATAATAACTCTTCTAAGAATATTAAGTTCACTGTAAAATTAATTCATACTAATAAAAAGCCAAAGTAGCTCTGATGCTTTCAGCAACCTGAATTTTTCAAGGCAAATAATTAAGAAAGCCACATATAAAAATAAAGGAAAACCTTCCTTTTGCTTAAATCAATTTTTAAATTTATTTTAAATAAGTATCAATTTGGTTGACACGATTTTGGCCAACCCTGCTAATGGCCCTTACCCTTGCATGAAGCATTTCAATTACATTCATTAGATTGCTCTGACCTCAAGATTCTTGCATTTCAGAAACAACATCAGCCATTGCCAACTTAGTTCATACAATCCACTCCGATTAGGATACTATTCAGTGTTTAGAGACATTTTTAATTTCAACTTTAATTGGTTTTCATTGGGTTTCTTTTCATATTATCAATTAGTTCCTTAAAACTGTGAATGCCAAAGTTCACTGTCATCCATACCCATGGAAAAATCAGGGGAACTGAAACAGGGTATTTAAAAACCTGAGACGGTACAACCATGTCTCATGGTCCAGTAGGAAAAATGAATCGAAAATTGAGATGAGGACATAAACTGTAAAGACCAGAAACGAGGGCACCTGCCAGGCTCTGGCGCACTGCAGTGTTGGGTTTTATGTTGGCAGAGGTGTGGGGATGCGAGCTTGAGTCCACTAGGCCAGAGCCGCAGGTGGACAACAAAGAATCCTGACAGGTGCACCACAGAGAGGCCACAATGACTGCATCCAAGCTGGGTGCTCACTCCTTGGTTCAATGCCTCAGCCTGTCTCCAGTGGACTAGGAACACAGGACCAGCACGTCTTCAGACAGATCCACCTCCTCTACTGTGACGATTCCTTCTTGACTGAGCTTCCCCTCGTCACGGGGACACACTCTTCCAGTAACTCAACATCTCCACTTGCACATCTCTACCTGCCCATGCCCAACACCAAGAAAGGAATTATAACTTCAAGTGCCTTTAGTAAGGGAAATGACATGGAGGAGTCCCTGAGGGAATGCTTCTGGTTCCTCATTTCATTAGGATGCTCTTCAGACATTTCATTTCAGAAGATGACATTCGAATAACCCAGAGTACTGTCTCTCTCTCATACATACACATACAGACAGACACATGCATGTACACATGTGTGATACAGATACACACTTGCACGTGAACACACATGTGCACTCATATGTAGAGACACACATGCATACATATCTATATACATGCACGCACACATGTGCCCAGATGTGTATGTGTGCACACATATATGTACCTGACCACATATACAGGCATGTGTATGTGAACACATATACCTATACACTTGTGCATGCATGCATATGTGTGTAGGCACACCTGCACATGTACACACACATGTACACACACATACACATGTGTATATATGTACATATGTATAGACACGTGTGCACATGCATGAGCACATACACTTGTAAGGCATGCACATATACAGGCATGTATGCGCATGTATGTGCAATGCATGTGCACTTATACATGCATGTCACATATAGACATGAGTGCTTGAGCGTGTGTGTACTGCACATGCATATACATGTACACATACATGCAGGTGCATGCATATACATGCACATATGCACACACACACAGGTACAGACACTCTTTCATTCCAGAGATGGGATTAGAATTTAGCAAACCTGGAGTAGGGTCTAGAATCTGTACTTTCAAAAGTCTCAGAACTCCTTGGCCAGTTTTATTAACCACAAATCTAGACTACTTTTTGCTTCCCTCAACCTTTACAGCACTGGACTAGTCCTAAATGGGGAACATCTCTTCATATACTTATTTGATAATTATATATCATCCTTGATGATGTCTCTGTTTAGATCTTTGGGCCATTTTTTTAATTGAGTTGATCATTTTGTTAATTGTTGAGCTTTAAGAGTTCTTCACATATTTTGGATCAGAGTCCTTTATCAGATATGTCTTTTGAAAATAAGTCTTCCCAATCTGCAACTTGCCTTCGCAGTCTCTTGATGTTGTCTTTCACAAAAGAGAGGTCTTTAGTTTTAGAGAAGTCCAGCTTCTCGATTATTTTGTCTAATGGATCATGCCTTTGGTCATGTATCTAGAAAGTCAGCACCATACTTACGATCACCTGGATTTTCTCCTATGTTGTCCTGTAGGAGTTTTATAGTTTTTTGTTTTACATTTAGGTCTACGATCCACTTTGTGTTTACAAAATCAAGTAAACATGACATTAACTAAAATCTCTTCTTTAAAAATGAATAATTATGTGGGACCGTTAATGAGTGGTTTAAGATTCTGCATTGTCTTAGAGAAAATACTGTTTTACACCTATTACATATCAGAAACCAGTGCTCACAAAGCAAAAGTAATGAGTACAAAGCTGTCATCATTTATCAGTGGAAAGCCAGAGTTTTAAACAGTATTACTTGTTTCAAATCCTTTGCTTACTGCCTGCCTTCGAAATACTATTAATATGTCCTGTTAGGAGTTCAAGTGAACTTATATAGATATATTCAGTTTACATATTACTACATAACAAACTACCTCTATGTGGATGTTCGTAACATCCATAGAAGCCCCAAATTGGAAACAACCCAAATACTCTTCACATAGTACATGGCCAAAAAGCTGGTGCAAGTGCACCAGGAAATACTACTTAGAAATTAAAAGAGACAAAAACCTAACTTGAGCAGCAACCTGGGTAGATCTCATTATGCTGAATGGAAAAGCAAACGTCATCTCAAAAGATCACAGACTACACAATCTTATTAATATGACATTCTCAAAAAAGACAAAATTCGAGAGCTGGAGCATGGATGAGTGTCTCTAGGGGAGTGGGGAGGGGTCGCAGTGTTAAGGGTTAGATGAGGCATTTCTAATGCAGACATTAAAAATAACTGTGTCTTGATTGTGATGGTAGTGATGCAAACCAACATACAGTGTATATTATACAGAACTACACACACGCAAATGAGTTCAGATGAACATGGATGAACGAGCTATGGCTGTTGGTGTTCCCCACACACTCATCACTAGCTGCTCCTCTACCTTAGCCACAGACCGGCCAATACAACAGATTCTTGGAATAGAAGATCTTACTGTGGAGGTGACTGCCAATGAGATGTCATGAGGTTTTATCCCTAGACCATTGACAATAAACAGTATTCAGCAGATATCAATCTGCATGTGGGACCACACAAATTTTTCATCACCGCAGAGATTGCAGTCTGTCCAAGCATCTGTGGTTTACTTCAACAGCACACAAAAATCTGGTCATGATAGTGTTTCCTCCTGGCTTCCACTGGCAGAATAGTGGTTACCTGAGGTGATGATCTTGGTTTGCAACAGAGTGCCTGAAAGTGGTGTAAATCGACAGAAAGCTCAAGTGGTCAAACATGGCTTTGAATCGGTAGAACTTAGTCTGGAAAAGTTGCCTGAGGAGGATGAGTTCCAAGAACTACAGGAGTAAAGCAAATTGTTCAAGCCTTGAATGCCAGTGGCTGGTAATGGTGAAGAATGAGAGGAACCAAGGCTTTAGCATTCTAAGCTCTTTGGCTGGAGTAAATCATAGCACTGCATCAGCAGAAACCTTCCACTCAGAGCAGTCCCATCTGCCAGCAGCAGAGAGGACTGAAACACTCTTGGATCATCAAGGTGGTCCATCTAACATAAGACTGAAGGCAGGAGAAGATGGGGGTGGTGGAGGATGAGACGGTTAGATGGCATCACCAACTCAATGGACATGAGTTTGAGCAAGTTCCAGGAGCTGGTGATGGACAGGGAAG
Source organism: Redunca redunca (assembly GCA_006410935.1). Classification (NCBI taxonomy): domain Eukaryota; kingdom Metazoa; phylum Chordata; class Mammalia; order Artiodactyla; family Bovidae; genus Redunca; species Redunca redunca. The sequence goes on from SJYQ01000465.1 coordinate 111,902, forward strand.
CCTGGTGTGCTCCAGTTCATGAGATGGCAAAGAGTCAGACATGACTGAGCAACTGAACAACAAAGGAATTCCCTATATAGGCCATTGACACTGATCATATCCTGCGATTTTTGCACTAGTATTACTGTGGAGAAACTTTTATTTCTTAGAGTTTGTTACCTGAGATGGTAGAGCTGTGTTGTCACAATTCATACCCTCAAAACAAGGGAAGATTCCTCTTCTGTCTCTGAATATCAGACATCTCTGCCAAAATAGTAACACTAAGGAGCAGACTTGGTGGGAGAGCGTGCAAATATGAGGCAGCAGATGCCTCAGTACCTGTGTTACTTCCAGGGCTGGAGGGGGTCAGCTCCAGGGGAACTGATCACCAAAGGGAAACTTTCCAGAGGAAGAGTGGGAAATACAGCAAATGAAACCCTTAGTTTTGCTTTTCTAGGCACTCCGTAGTGCACATCATGAGTTTTCACTCTGCCATGGCTCTCAACTGGCTCAGGGCACACAGGCTGAGAACTGCTGCTGGCCTGGTGTGGGTATGGACCCCATAGGTCGCCTATGGAAACACGGCTCAGAACCGTCTGTGCAACACTGTCTAAGCACTGAAGAACCTGCGACAGAAGGAATGGAATATTCCAGTTTCCAGAGGGAAGATTTCAGTGAGTGGAACATTCAGGAAGAACCTCTCCAGGGAACACTGGAGGCTATCTTCTTTAATAACTTTTTTTTTTCTTTTCTTTTAAACTATTCTGAAGGTCTTTGAGACTGCAGTTTAGCTGCATTCCAGCAGTGTCTCTTTGAGGCTGAACACTGGCCATTTACAGGGAATGTTAGGGAAATCAGCTCTGGGGTTGCAAAACGAAAGGTGGAATATGTTTTTCTTAAAACACAAAAGGTTTCAGAAAATACATTAGGTCATGTGGTTAGGGAAAACAGACTAGAAAAAGCTGTGAAGTTGATCTTGTGGGTTTAACAAAGCCAGGTGATTAAAATCTGATTCATTTATTTTTTTAAAAAATGAGCTGTAAATAAGATTTATAATCTGTTTGACAGTACTGTGGCAATATCAATATCTGGTTGTGGTGCAGTACTATAATGATCTAAGATCTTACCCCTAGGGGAAGCTGGGGGAAGACTTCACAAGAACTATCTCTGCCATTTCCTTTGTGTCTGTAATTATTTAAAAATAAACAAGAAGTTTAAAAGGTGATTATTCAAATACAGTATCGCTATGCTAGCAGTGTCTCCGATGGACATTCAATCTCACCTGCTTGAGACTTTAAGACTTATGTCTTTTCTAGCCTCTCATCATCCTGGGTTGCTCATTTACTCTGAAGGATAGTTCCGGGAAGAGCCAGAAACAGTACTTGATCTTCCTTTACCATCCTTGGAGCATCATCACTGATTAAACCATAATTTATGGTTCTATGTTGATTCAGCCATGAGCCTAATTTGAACCTTTTTGCAAATTTCCAGAATGTTTTGAGCATCAGCTTCCTAAGCTGCTGATCGGTGACTATATCTCCAGCTCTATCTTCCAGAGACTTCATGACTCCAGGCACCCTTGCTTTGCCTCATTAAACTCCGGCCTCCTTGAGGTCAGAGATGACACTTGATCCTTAAAAGGAATCTACCCTGTATCATTCTGCATGCTCAGGTGGCCTGAAAATACTTGGGCATACAGAAACTGGTGAGTTATGAGCTGTATGTGCATCTACTCATCAGTATTCTAAGCACTTGACATTGAAATTTAGATTTTGGCAATGCCAACCAAGCAAGCTTTGAGCACAGATTATTTCTAACAAAGTATAATTTTCTACAAAGTACATTCAACTTTCCTTATGAAAGACTCAAATATTTTAAATGATCAGAATACTGTATCTTCAACATGAATATTGTTCTATAATTTCAAATATTGCAGAAATTTAAGAAGCTTTCAAATTTTTCACTTTATCAGTTAGTTATAAATGAAAACATTTATTGGTTTATCAGGGCTAGTTGATATACTCCTCCCATTCATTAAAATTCAACCCACCTTGAACTTTCCTTCAAAATATTCTAGAAAATGACAAAACCACTGGTATTACATAAACATATATTGCCTTAACAATCCAATAAACAGATCTAATAATGTTCTATCATGTCCTGACTCAGTATCATTCTGCTAAGCATTTATTGCTAATTCACTTTATAACGGGCTTTATTAAAAGTCATTAAAACCTGCAGCTGCATCCCTAATTATTTCCTAAATATAAAGACTGCTTTTATAAATGATCTTCTTGTTCAAAACACTGCCATACAGCTCACAAACTCTTTGTTGGGAGCCAGAGAGCTTTTATTCTTTACGAAAAGAGATGCTAAGTAATTCATCAGATGCCAAACACTTTTTTTTTGGTCACATTTCGGCTTTGTTCCAAGTGGTCAACATCTATGTTCATTAAGAATAGGTATATTGATAACATAGTCTCAGGTTCATGCCCAGGACTTCTACCCACTGGTGTGTCATCCAATCTCTTAATGTGTATCTTTGATAAACCTGAAAAAGCTCAGTGATTTGGCAGAACTAAGCACACTGAAGTGTAGCTCGCATGCAAATATTCTGGAGACACACGTGGAAGGAAGAGAGTGCATTTCATTTGGAGTTTGGTTAATTCTGTTCAGGAGAAAATAGCCTAGTGGGGTGAATTATATGCTAGTAAAAATAATGTAAATGATTTCTGTTGCTGTTATTCAGATGCTCAGTTGTGTCCAACTCTTTGCAACCCCATGGACTGTAACCCATCAGGTTCCTCTATCCATGGAATTCTCTAGGCAAGAATACTGGAGTGGGTACCCATTTCTTTCTCCAGGGGATCTTCCCAACCCAGGGATTGAACCCAGGTCTCCCACACTGGGAGGCAGATTCTTTACCATCTGAACCTCCTGGGAAGCCCAAATTATTTCTAGGCTCCATTTAACTGATTATTTTATAATTTACTGCTTTTTTATACATAACCAAAAAAAGAAAACTTCAGAAAAATTAAGTATGGATATGATTTAAAGAAATTTCATTTTCACTGGAAAAAAGACACACTGAATTCTATGTAAGAGAATTGCTTATTTCTCAAGACAGTTTTATACATTCATAAGCATGACCAATGTATCAACACTCATCAATACTGTTGACAGTTGCCTGAAAAATGTAGGACACCTGTGATTTAGTGGGTAGGACAGTATGTAATTTGTATGCATATACTGCCCAGAATATGACCTAGAGGTACAAGGACAAAGGTTCCCAAAGGATATTTCAGGTGGAATAGTGACAGAACATAAGAGTAAACAGCCAAGTAGAATCACTGCAACTACTAAGAAACACCAGAAGTGTTCTCACCACAAGCTGTGTTGACTGTCCATCTACACTGAGGCCATTGAATTTTATAACTGGCAGAAAGTAACTACTCCATTAGTCAAAAAGGCAGGACAAAAATAGCCATGGTCACTACATTAATACTAGAGTAGTTGTTGCGTCCAGTCACTAAGTCGTTTCCGACTCTTTGCGACACCATGAACTGCAGCACGCCAGGCTTCCCTGTCCTTCACTATCTCCCAGAGTATGCTCAAGCTTCTGTCCATTGTGTCGGTGATGCTATCTAACCATCTCATCCTCCTGCCCTAAATCTTTCCCAGCAACAAGGTCTTTTCCAATGAGTTGGCCCTTTGTATCAGGTAGCCAAAGTATTGGAGCTTCAGCTGCAGTCCTTCCAATGAATATTCAGGTTGGATTTCCTTTAGGATTGACTGGTTTGATCTCTTTGCTGCCCAAGGGACTCTCAAGAGTCTTCTTTAGCACCGCGGTTCGAAAGCATCACTTCTTCCATGCTCAGCTTTCCTTATGGTCCAACTCTCACATCCATACATTACTACTGGAAAAGCCACAGTTTTGACTACTGGAAAAGCCACAGTTTTGACTATATAGATCTTTGTCAGCAAAATGATGTCTCTGCTTTTTAATATGCTGTCTAGGTTTGTCATACCTTTCCTTCCAAGGAGCGAGCATCTTTTAATTTCACAGATGCAGAGTAGCTGATTACTTCACAAAGAACACGTCTTTACAAATCTATAATCAGATAATTTCTTGTAGCCAGGAGTGACTGACTTACCGATGGTTGCCAAGTATACAGACAATGGCACAGAGATCTCACGCAGATAGCAGTTGACAGCATAGCTGCATTTCTCAAGGGTGGGGTACCCCTTCACATTGCTCTGCTCCCCTGTCCACATCTCCTAACCTCTGTGGGCCAGCCTTCCACAGACTCACTGACTCAAACCCCATGTTGATGCAAATGTGATTCGTTGAGTCAAAGTAGCCCCGGTGGATGTACCAAACCACTGACTGCATCAGTGATGAGGGGATAACCCCCACTGTTTGGTGGCACATCCCCCCCTGCACATTACTGGAGGCCTTTTAGGGCTCTGCAAGGTAACTGGCTAAAGGCACACTGTTGGCTTAGAAAACTTAATTGCCCACCAGAAACTAGATAATTTATTCCTTTTATACCAAGATATAGTCAGGAAGTTATCTGGAGAATCTGAGAGGCTGGAAAAAGGAATCTGAAAATCAGACAAAAACAAATTTCTGTTTGCCTGGCCTGGCCTGAAAATTCTAGTCATTCCCATGGAAGTTACTCAGCTCATGAGAGAGAAAAAGCACTGAGGACACTTAGATTGATCTGAAGAACACTGCACTTATTTTTACCCTCAGAAATTTCTTTTAGCAAAATATGGAAGTTTTACATAAGATCTAATATCAATGAGATATAAAAATTATATAATGAAAAGACATTTTATTATTATTGAAGATCAATTGCAGCCTTTCAAGTGAAATCAACAACAGGTTACATATCACCAGTGGAAGAAAGTTAATCTTCCAGTGACAAAAATGAGTAATTATTTGAACGTTTGATATATTTTACATGATCACTTAAAATGAATATACAATTTACTGGAAAAGATTTTAAACAGGTCTCTTCCCAACTATTATCTGTGTTTCTTTTAGATTTATTATGTAAGATATGATATTTTGGGCTTCCCTGGTGGCTCAGACAGTAAAGAATTGGCCTGCAATTCGGGAGACCTGGGTTCAATCCCTGGCTCAGGAAGATCCCCTGGAGAAGGGAATGGCAACCCACTCTAGTATTCTTGCCTGGAGAATTCCATGGACAGAGGAGTCTGGCAGGTTCCCATCCATGGGGTCACAAAGAGTCAGACATGACTGAGCAACTTTCACTTTCACGTTTTCTTTCATTTTCTCAAACAGGTAAATATATCTTCAGGTTGCCCTGGTGGCTTACATGATGAAGAATATGCCTGCAGTGCTAGATACCCAGGTTTGATCCCTGAGTGGGGAAGATTTCTGGAGAAGGAAATGGCAACCCACTCCAGTATTCTTGCCTGGAGAACTCCATGGACAGAGGAGCTTGGTGGGCTATAGTCCATGGGGTCACAAAAACTTGGACAAGACTGAGAGACTAAAGCTATATTTCCACAGCTTCAGCAATCATTTCCATTTTGCCAGCTCTGAGCTGGACCTGTCAGGTTGCACCTCTTTCTGAAACCAAAGGTTCCTCCCCACCATTTGGTCGTTGCACCTGTTCCCCACTCAGCAGACACGTCCCAAGTCAGGTCTGACACCTTTCCTTCCAAAGATGGGTGTTTTATGCCCAAGTGCATTTGTGTTTATCCAGCCCATGGCAGGTACCAAGCACATGGCCTAGCTTCATTCATTTCCTATGTGCCAGTCCATCACCCATCACCTTACCATCCAGTCTCAACTGACTCACTGCTCACCTTCACCTCATGAGGTCAAATTCTCATCACCTCAAACCTGAATCGCTGCAGCAGAATCAACCCTGGTCCTTTCTGACTCACCAATGCTTCTAAAATATGTCATTTAACATACGAGTACAACATCCACAAACGCTCCTATTTGTACAAGATTGTGGAAGTGAAAGTGTTAGTTGCTCAGTCATGTCTGATTCTTTTCAAACCCAAGAACTGTAGCTGCCAGGCTTTCCTGTCTGTGGGATTTTTTCAGGCAAGAGTACTAGAGTGGGTAGCCATTCCCTCCTCCACTGAATAAGATTAAGGTCAAGATAATCTGCAAGACCTTTCAAATCCTTGAGAATCTAAACCCTTCCAGTTCTTTAGACAGTAAAAGCAAAAGTTAGTAAAATGCAATCATTCATTTGTTTAAAATCATAATTTGAAACAAGTGAAGCATGTAATCAACGGGACAAAAGATATTTCTTCTTTCCAAACCACCTACAAAGTATGGAAAATATGAAATATTGACAGAAATCTTAATTTTGACTCAATGTATGGACACTCATTTATGGACTCATTACAGACCTCACTGCCTCACTTGCAAAACAGGAATCAGAATGTTTGCCTCAGCCCTGCTGTGAGATTCATAGGTAAGATGCCCTCAGTTCAGTTCAGTTCAGTTCAGTCGCTCAGTTGTGTCTGACTCTTTGCGACCCCATGAATCGAAGCACGCCAGGCCGCCCTGTCCATCACCATCTCCAAGAGTTCACTCAGACTCTCGTCCATCGAGTCAGTGATGCCGTCCAGCCATCTCATCCTCTGCCATCCCCTTCTTCTCCTGCCCCCAATCCTTCCCAGCATCAGAGTCTTTTCCAATGAGTCAACTCTTCACATGAGGTGGCCAAAGTACTGGAATTTCAGCTTTCGCATCATTCCTTCCAAAGAAGACCCAGGGCTGATCTCCTTTAGAAGGGACTGGTTGGATCTCCTTGCAGTCCAAGGAACTCTCAAGAGTCTTCTCCAACACCACAGTTCAAAAGCATCAATTCTTCAGCGCTCAGCCTTCTTCACAGTCCAACTCTCACATCCATACATGACCACTGGAAAAACCATAGCCTTGACTAGATGGACCTTTGTTGGCAAAGTAACGTCTCTGCTTTTCAATATGCTATCTAGGTAAGATGCCCTAGCCTTTCACAAAACTGCTGAAGCCACAGAAGTGCTGAGTCTCACTGAGGATGGGAACTCAAGGAGGTTGGGTCGCCTGGAATCTAGTCATATGGGCCACGAAAACCTCATATAACAGTGAAATACTCTAACTTTAGGACTTCCCAGAAATTTGCCACCATGTAAACAAAATATGAAATGGAAAATAAAAACCCATTGCTTAGGTGGATAGTAGGCAAGTTTCATTTTTCAGTAATCACTTAAAAGGTTCTGTAAATAGAGAAAAAGGATGGACTTGGAAAGAAAAATGAACAGCCTGTGTGTTTGTGAATGTAATAAATTAGATGAACTACCCTCACCTTACTTACCTGAGCTCTAAAGGTCCTGATCACGTAGCTATTTGCCCATATGAGCTGTAATCAGAGGTGTATTCAGGCAATTCTTCAAGATTAAAATCAGACCAGAGAAACAAAGGATAAATAGTTGAGCTAAACTAGTATAGGCTTACCACTTGATAAATGAGGAAATATTATATAAAACTGTGAGAAAAAATATAGGGGGAAAAAAGCTCTCCAGCCAGAAGTACTATTATCCACATTGGTCTCTGGCTCTGTTTGTGCGTCCTCTGGATATTAGTCATTTCTGAGTAACAAACTGAAAGGACGCCTACAAAGCTGGGGTGTCTTAATTACATCGAGGCCACATTATGAACATTTCATGTTGTTAATAAAACGTTCTGCAAAAACAAGCTTTTAGAGACCACAGCCTATGAGCCCACTTTCCTGAGCATTCTATCAATGGTAGATATAGAAACTGACCTAGAAAGCCTGGTAAATTCTTCATGACACTGCAATGGACAGTTGCTGTTCTTTCCACCTTATAATATAACCTCTCCCCTTTTCTTGAAAACTGTATCAAAACTTGTATTGGAGGCAGCTCTGCATTCAACAGACCATAGTAACGGCTGGTTCTCTGTTTTCCTCTTGGTCTTACAGTTCCCCAAGGTTTTCACCTGGTTTACAGCTGTTATTGTGGGCTTCCCTTGTGGTTCAGCTGGTAAAAAGTCTGCCTAAAATGTAGGAGACCTGGGTTTGATCCCGGGGATGGGAAGATCCCCTGGAGAAGGAAACGGCAACCCACTCCAGTTCTCTTATCTGGAGAATTCCATGGACGGAGGAGCAGGACAGGCTGCAGTCCATGGAATTGCAGAGTCGGACAGGACTGTGCAACTAACTTTCATTTTTCACAGCTGCTATTGCAAGTATCAGAGGACAAAGAAGGGGAATAGTTGCCAGAAGAGACACATCATGGAACATTGTTGATCTGACTTCATTCCTACCTGTTCTTGGGAGTTTTTTCCCACAATATTTTGACCAGAGAAATAGGGTGGTTATTTCTTCTCAGCCACTCCTCGTTTTTAGAGATATATTTTCTTGTAAACTTCTAAAAGATATTAATATGAAGTTTTATTTTGCCAAGTCCTGATTCATTCTCCCACTTTTAGAAAGACAGAAAGGACTGGAAAAAGACTGAAGAAATATGTCAGTTTTGGTTTTTAACAAATGGTACTGAAATCAGAGTAGTCATGGTCTGCGGCTCTGTGCCGAGTCCAGCTTGCAGTCCATTTTATTCCAATTAAATCAGGTAAAAACTAAGAGACGTCACCCAAAATCTGGTTCTGGATCAAATGACATTATTCTAATGACTTTTCAACCACTGCTTTTTTCCTTTTTCTTTTTCCTCTACTGTTTATTTACTTTTTCTTTTTTGGTAAATGATAACAAATCAAACCAAAAACTTATCATCATTGTATCACTGACTAGACAATTATATAATTTTCTATTTCCAGTGCAGTCCAGTAGTTTAACCACCAGACTATATGGAAACTGACTGTAACTCCAATGGCAGGTTAGATTTCTCAAGCTTACTCTTGATGTATGTTTAGTGATACTCTAGAAACCTATACAGACCAAATGCTTACCAATTACATTTTTTAAAAATTATAGCCACTTTTAAAACTGCAACTAGTGGAAAAAAGTAAATCATGAGATGTTACTTAACTGGAGATTTCCTGAAATACCTATGAATAGAATCTGGACTAAACCAAGACCACAGCATTTCCAGGGTCGCCCATGGACCAGCCCCACACTGTCTACCCTCCACTCCATCTTTACTAGTTGGTGAAGCAAGACAAATTGCTTTCTGGATGTACTATCAAGTGTTGAATTTTTAAAGACCACTTAATCCTATGAGCTTCCTTATTGGTATAACTAATGGTAAACATTACTTCTCCTTTACAGACCAGAAAATTATGACAAAAATGCAGTGGTTGATTCATTTCAGGTCAAAATGAAAGTACAGTTGACCCTTAAACAACATGGGTTTGAACTGCATAGGTCCACTTATACCCAAATTTTTTTCAATAAATACGTTTAAATTTTTTGAGATCACTGATGATCTGAAGAAATGCATACCCCCAAAAAAAAATTCTAAAAAAATAAGAAAAACTTAGGCACATTATAAATACATAAAATATACCACACACAGTGTCAATGGATCATTTATATTATTGTAAGGATTCTGGTCAAAGTAGGCAATTAGCAGTCAGTTTGTATGCATGCTGTGCTCAGTCATGTCTGACACTTTTGTGACCCTATGGACTGCCAGGCTCCTCTGTACATGGGATTTCCCAGGTGAGAATACAGGAATGGATTGCCATTTCCTGCTCCAGGGAATCTTCCCAACCCAGGGATCAAACGCAGGTCTCTTGCACTGGCAGGTGGATTCTTTATCACTGAGCCACCTGGGAAAGCTATTGGGAGGAGTCAAAAGTTACATATGAATTTTTGACTACACAGAAAGTTAGAGCCCCTTACCTCTGCATTGCTCAAGGGTCAAGGGTAATTAAAATGAACTTGGGTGTCACATTGACCTAGTCTTGCCTATTTGGTTTAAAGCATGATGTCAACTTTGAGTACTATTTTTAAACGAAGTCCTCCCTGCATTAAAATACTTTTTCCATTGAGAGATATAATAAAATTGATGCTGAATTCCTGGGAAAATACTATATTCCCTACATTTAAGCTCTTAAAATGCAAGAAGCATGTTGCCATATACTAATCAGAAGGGACTTTTTTGAGGAGTGAAGGAATGATTGCTATAAGAGATGACATAATAATTCAAAGATATAGCACTTAAGTTTCCAACATACTCTCAAGAGCACCATATTGAGACTTTCCAATATTCCAGCATATGCATCTCTTCATTTATTCCACAAATACCTAGATGTCAACAATATGTAGAGGACTGCATCTTAATTGGTAGATAAAGCACCCCATGTTAGGGAGAAAAAGTTGAGTAGTGGGCTGAGTGGCTTGCCCAAGATCTTATGACCAGCATTTCAAGAATCCCCATGTCCTGACTGTCAAACAAGTCTTGTTCTGCTACATGATGATGCATAACATACTTCATGCTGCAGGATGCTGTCTCTTTCCATGCATGCCGTGCACAACTCATTCTGCCAAGCTAAACAGGAAGAAAATAAAAATGAGAGGTCTCTCCATTTGTGTGCCAGTCTATGACTCACTGGAGGTGAGATAACTATAGAAATAATTTCTGGCTTAGGATACACTTTTCTTCAGTGGCTTTTGCCTTCTTAATAGAATTGGGTGAATAACCAGGTTTCTTGCCTAGAATCTTTTAATCAGTATGAAAATAACAATCAATTATTGAGGGACTTCTTAAATTCCAGAATAATTATCTCTTCTTTTACATTTTTTGTAAACATGTATATAACTTGGTTCAAATCCAAGCAAGCAATTTCAAAGGCAAACTTTGGACCTTTCAATCCAATAGGATCTGATCGTTAATAATCACACTGAAGTGAAGTGAAGTGGCTCAGTCGTGTATTAATAATTAGATGGTCTAAATAATAATACTGACTGATAAGTGTTTCTATAATATTTGTATAATATAAAGGTTCAAGCCAGAAATCTCTGTCCCACTCTCATGCAGACCATTTCTTGTTAAAAGAAGAAAAGTAACTTACCAGATTCCAGAACTCATTTCAAATTATCCTGTGGTCCTATATAAACTTTCCATTGTCCTCATTATGTCCTCCTACTTCGCTTTTCTCCTCTGAGCCTCAAGTAGAAGCAACACAAAAACACTGACCCCCACCAACAGAACTCCTTCGTCTGAGAGGGGATGTTGAATACTGTGTCTGATACTTCTCAAACTTCATTCATCCTTTTTTGGTAACAGACCAAAACATCAGGAAAAAGAGCTATTTTAATAGGATATGGATGTCCTAGAATTAAGTATTGATTTCTCTTTATAGACAAGGGATTCTGTGCAAAAAGCAGTATGGTTGCATTAGCCCACCCACTCCCTTTGTGGAGTCAGGGAAACTGGGGGCAATTAGAGATNTGTTAGGGAGAAAAAGTTGAGTAGTGGGCTGAGTGGCTTGCCCAAGATCTTATGACCAGCATTTCAAGAATCCCCATGTCCTGACTGTCAAACAAGTCTTGTTCTGCTACATGATGATGCATAACATACTTCATGCTGCAGGATGCTGTCTCTTTCCATGCATGCCGTGCACAACTCATTCTGCCAAGCTAAACAGGAAGAAAATAAAAATGAGAGGTCTCTCCATTTGTGTGCCAGTCTATGACTCACTGGAGGTGAGATAACTATAGAAATAATTTCTGGCTTAGGATACACTTTTCTTCAGTGGCTTTTGCCTTCTTAATAGAATTGGGTGAATAACCAGGTTTCTTGCATAGAATCTTTTAATCAGTATGAAAATAACAATCAATTATTGAGGGACTTCTTAAATTCCAGAATAATTATCTCTTCTTTTACATTTTTTGTAAACATGTATATAACTTGGTTCAAATCCAAGCAAGCAATTTCAAAGGCAAACTTTGGACCTTTCAATCCAATAGGATCTGATCGTTAATAATCACACTGAAGTGAAGTGAAGTGGCTCAGTCGTGTATTAATAATTAGATGGTCTAAATAATAATACTGACTGATAAGTGTTTCTATAATATTTGTATAATATAAAGGTTCAAGCCAGAAATCTCTGTCCCACTCTCATGCAGACCATTTCTTGTTAAAAGAAGAAAAGTAACTTACCAGATTCCAGAACTCATTTCAAATTATCCTGTGGTCCTATATAAACTTTCCATTGTCCTCATTATGTCCTCCTACTTCGCTTTTCTCCTCTGAGCCTCAAGTAGAAGCAACACAAAAACACTGACCCCCACCAACAGAACTCCTTCGTCTGAGAGGGGATGTTGAATACTGTGTCTGATACTTCTCAAACTTCATTCATCCTTTTTTGGTAACAGACCAAAACATCAGGAAAAAGAGCTATTTTAATAGGATATGGATGTCCTAGAATTAAGTATTGATTTCTCTTTATAGACAAGGGATTCTGTGCAAAAAGCAGTATGGTTGCATTAGCCCACCCACTCCCTTTGTGGAGTCAGGGAAACTGGGGGCAATTAGAGATTATAATTTACATAGACACTAAATTGGTTTACAACATGCTGTCTCAATGCAATGGCATTTCCCCACAGATAAGGAGAGCTTCCAGGCAGCTTGCCTGGGCTTGGAACGGTGAATCAGTTCTTTATCTCTGTGATTAAATCTCTAAAGTGATGAGCCCAGGGTAACTTTGACTTTGTGCTGTTTCTGTCACACATGGAGAAAGCCTGCCCCCTCTGCCACTGAGAAGGTAACTGCGGCCACGTGCCCACAGGCCTGCTTCCATCTTATGCTCTGCTGACCAGGCAGTCTGTCTGTGCTATTAACTGACAACCACACTCAGAGTCTAGCAACAGGCTGCAACTCTCTTAAAACATGATTAATTAGTATATGTAACAATTTCATGTTCACATCTTCCAGATTATGGGAAAAAAACAAGCACACAAAAGCAGGTTTGTCAGGGGCACACCGCAGGTCTCCTGGCAAGGATTCCAAATCAATAGTGCATTTTTCCTCCTGAGATTGCCATTTCTGACCCATATAGGGCAATAGAACCCCCAAGGAGCTCCATGACGCCGACACCACTCTCCCTTTCTGCAAAGTAAGCAGGTTTGTGGTAAGTGGCAAGTGACAGTTAAGAACAATTTGTCCCTAGAGTGCAGTTTCTGTTCTCAGTCAATGCAAAACAAGGGCCCTTCAGCACACTGGCCAATGCCATCTTAACTGCCTTCAAGGATTTGAGTGATGAAATTGAAAAACAGGGCAGTATGGATATGTATTTTATGATCGATTATAGATGCCCTATGAAATTCAAAGGAGAACCTGAAGAACTGTGCTTTTTCGAAAGGGCCAACTCTCCCCACAGGGCTGGTCGTGCTCACAGCATCACATGTGTTCACAGGGTTGTCAGAGTCAGTCCTGCCAAGCCCTGCTCGCCACTAACTGGATGTGCTTGGTGGAACCCACCGAGCCCTTAGTGAAATGTCAGGCGTGGGCTATAAATCTGTGCCTTTACCCTGTGAAGCCCTTTTCTTAAAGCAGAATGCTCATCAAGGTCACTGCGAAAGATTGCAGTTCTAAAGCTACAGAAGTAAGAGTCAACAGAAAATAGATTTCATAAACACTTTAAAGCTTATGGTTCGTCCAAAAACTCTTGCCCCCCCCCCCCACTTTGTGGATTTCCGTGACAAATGCATTTTCATAGGACTAAGAATGCTTTGGAAACCTGTTCTCCTAAAAAGGCACACTATAGCTTCTCATTTTCTGCCTTCTGGCAGATCTGGTTTGAGTAAGCAGTCTTTAGAAGGCTAGAAAGACAACACTGCATAAAAATGTGTGTATTTCTGTAGGTTAAGATCCACAAGTGTAAGTACACTCTGGATTGGGGTAGAGAGAGAAACCGGGTGTACAGTTTGGCACATTATATTCATATAAAATATAATAGGCCAGATGGTGAAACCATCACTACTAGTAACTTTTTGAGTCTTGCATACTATGTAATACAAACAGGATCACTTTAAACTACATGCATAACACCAAGAGGAAAAAAAAACTTACAAAATGCCACATTGTATTCTTTTGGGGGAAAACAAGGACACAGATTCAAAAAGATACTAGATCATCAATAAAAATATCCAACTAAAATTTTACTATATTTATATAGGCTTACACACACACACACATATCATTTTTAATATTCTTGTCACGTAAAGGACTTCAGATAAGTAAAACATCCAACTACTTTACTAGGCAAGATTTTCCCAAAGATCATTACGCAGGAACAACCACTTGAAAATCAAACTGTTTATCATCTTAATCCACAAGGAAAAAATAATACTGTTTTAATCTTTCTGTTAAAATCTTGCGGGGGAGGGGGTCACTTGAGTTACAAACTAGCAGTAATAATAGTATTATCACTTACCGGCCAAGTAAGGAATTAGAATCTTCCAGTTTCTCTAACGCCAGGTTGGGAGTAGGTCTAGAAGCTCCTCTCGCAAAGCTATTTCCAAAACAGGTGCAGCCTGCTCGGGAGCATCCTGTTTATTTGGAGCAGCGCGGGCCTCCTCAGAGCGCTCGGACTCAGTCTGCAGAGCCCATGGTTCCCAGAGGCCAGACAACTTCGGCCTCTCTGGGCTTCCGGTGCTCCTCCGGCCCCTGACGACAATTTTCCTGGAAGTTGCTGCCGAGTTTAATCTGTGGATCAGGTGAGCTTCTCTGAGCCCTGCTCAGGGGTCGCAGCAGGCAGAAGAAGGTCCTTTTCGGTTTGTCACGGCTGGCCAGGGGGGTGCCGGGACATCGGAGACGAAGCCCCTTAGCTGCTCCTAGCTGGGAGCCGGGCTGCCCTCGGCGACGACGGCGGCAGCGAGGACCGTGGCGGCGCAGTGGGGTCCCGGCTGTGGCGCGGTCCAAAGACGCTGTCCATCCCAGCCGGTGCTGAAGTGCGGGCCCGAACCCCAGGCCCGACCCCGCACTTTTCCCCACCGGCAAACGCGATCGGTTAGCTGTTCTTTCAGGCTCGCTTCCCCCGGCGCTTCTTACGCGGCAGGGCTAACCGGCTTTCCAAGATAACGGTCTCATGTTTATCTGGGGGCACCGCTTCCGGACAGCATCTGCCGCTGGAAGCAGAAATCCGTGGGAAATCAGTTGTGAGCCTCTCCTGACTTTTCAGTGGCCGCAAATGAGTTTCCTGATGCTAGAAATGAACGGGAGCGCACGCACACGCGCGCGCACACGCGCGCACGAGAGAGGGAGGCGGGGAGAGAGAATAAATATAGATTATGTACCGTGGAAAATCCAGCGCTTCTGTGGGTCTCTAATTACATAAGATGGAAAGGGCTATTTCGGAAGACTCCTCAATCTCCATCACCCATGGAGGGTGGGGGGCGTTTAGATTCTGAGAAGCACCTCGTGAAATTCCCAGGTTAGACACAGCACCGAGACCCTCTGAGCAGAAACGACAGGTTACTGTTCAATGAAAACACAGAAAATGAGAAAAGAAAAAGAAAGAAAGAAAAGGCCCCGATACCTTGTAAAGCGTTGCTGAACTGGCTGGAAATCCTAGCCGAGCCGCTGGGAGGGGGTCGGGCGGGATGCGAACGCGTGAGCGCTGGGCTCCGAGCCGGGGAGGCAGCGATGCGCGCCAGGCGCAGGCTCCTTCCCCGAGGCCGGGTTGGCGCGCGTCCGCAGCCCCGGGCCCTGCAGGGCAGCGGGGGAGGCGGTCTCTCAAGGACCGAACGGGGGACGATAAAGTCAGCGGGAAAGATCGGCCGTCCCCGCCCTTCTAATGCCGGAACGCAGCGCAGCCAGCAGGTCCCGGCTCGGGTTTCCGCTCTTTAGCCTGCTTCTGCTCGCTGCCCCCAGGCCTCGCCGGCCCCTCGCCCCCGCGGCTCGCAGACCCCACCTCTGCCCGCAGCTCTGGCTCTCACAGCTGCCGACCCCCGCACCAGGAGGGGCGGCGCAGGGGTCCCCGGGACGGCCACCGAGGGCTCTGCCGCCCACATTCGGCACCCGGTGCGGAAGCGCGTGGGGTGAGGCGGGGGACCGAAATTCATTACGTTGGAACTGCTAGAGAGCTGATCAAAATTACGACCAAGGACTTGTAGAAAAGAGGGAGAGTGTAGCTGGGGGTGGGGGTCGTACCACTGCGCACCTCTCCAGGCACTGAGATTACGAGTGTCATTTTCCGCGCCCAGAGATTGCTGGAGACCTGGGAGGGAACTCAAGAGGGAAGGACCAGGTGTGGAGTAAGGGCGCTGGAGATAAACGCAAATTTCCTGACGCGGGTCCCAGGCCCTCCTCGCGGCCGGGCGTTCAGAGTCCTCGTGCCCGGATGCCGACAGCAGAGGGAGTCGTGGACGCAGCGCGGTCCTCCACGCCGGCGCGGGGTATCCGAGCCAAGGGGCTGGCGCCGCGCGTCCAGAGGGCTCCCCCAGGACCTGGGGGTGGGGGACGGCGTGGGAGGCGGCAGCCAACGCGGCTCCGGTTGGCTCCCTCAAGGCTAAACGGGACTGGGCCGGGGATCACCCGGGATGGAAATCAGACAGGCTCGTTATTCACCCCGGGAAGTCCACGGTTTCCTTAGACTTTTAGCCACCTCTCCGCCACCTGGGCTCGAGCGGGTTCCCGCGAGAGGGCGTGGGGCGCTGGGGCTGGAGACGCGCAGGTGAGGCGGGTTGAGGCGGGGCGCGGCGGCGGGCGAGGGTCCGACTCACTGCAGGCCTCCAGTACCCGCTGAGCTGAGCTGGGGAACCTGCTTGTTCGGTGGGAAGGGGCGCGTCGCCCGCCCTCTATCGGGCCTTTGACCAGGGGCGCTGGTGACTGGGGCGCCGGTGGCAGGTGCGGAGGGAGCTCTCCCACCGCGTCAGATGGAGCCATCCCGCCTTCACTAGACCCGCAAAGCTACTCAGAACGTTGTTACTTGGGGTGAATGTGGAAGCGTGTGTTTTGCTCTAGGGTCCGTGTGAAAGTAGACTGATTTCTGGGGATCTTGGTAAATGAAGTTCTCTTTTCCTTGGACAGATGTAGACACACGTGTGTCTCTAGTGTCTGCAGAGACCCGTCATGTCATCCCCACAGACAAGCTTCACAAAGTGCGGGTTTTGTGAGCGGACAAACACATCGCTTCCAGGTTTGGGGAGCTCGGACTGTTTGGGGAGCAGGTGGGTGAGAACGCTTTTCTCTGCAGAATTTAACCCGCTTGATGCGATTGATGGCGTCTGTTATCTTCTCCCGACAAGTAGAAACAAGGATAATGGCAGAAATTTAACACATCAGATAAAAGAACCGTATTTAAATAAGACTCAGGGCACAAAGATGTGACTAATTAAATCATATGCCGTTGATTATTCAGACCTGGAGGGAGGGATTGCCTTTGTGGGGCTGATTGACGGGGACTCAATGTCTCTCAGTCTTTTCCCCTGCCTTTGCCTCTGCAAGGAAGAGAAAAAAGAAAGTGTTGATTAACTTGAACTGTCAGTACCAGTAAGATCAGGTTAGTTTGATGTGTTTTTTTTTTTTTTTTTTGGAAGGAGAAACAATATCTACTCCAAATTTTCCTCATCAAGTTGTGTAACCAGTTATGGAAATTAACATGATGGAAATTAAATGCGGTCTAACATCTGATGCTCCAAATGAATATAAATAAAGTACACAAACAGATAAACTGAGATGAACATGAACTATTTAAAGAAAGTTCACCCTTAAAGCAGTTTCTTAAAGTTCATTTTAAGTGTTAAATTTTATTATTATTTTTATAAGCATAGTAAAATGTGAATGTAAATCTTCAAAGCAATACAATCTATGAAGCATAATTTTCACAAGAACTTGCCTCTTGAGAAACCTATATGCAGGTCAGGAAGCAATAGTTAGAAGTGGACATGGAACAACAGACTGGTTCCAAATAGGAAAAGGAGTATGTTAAGGCTGTATATTGTCATCCTGCTTTTTTAACTTATATGCAGAGTACATCAGGAGAAACACTGGGCTGGAAGAAACACAAGCTGGAATCAAGATTACCAGGAGAAATATCAATAACCTCAGATATGCAGATGACACCACCCTTATGGCAGAAAGTGAAGAACTAAACAGCCTTTTGATGAAAGTGAAAGAGGAAAGTGAAAAAGTTGGCTTAAAGCTCAACATTCNACCACCCTTATGGCAGAAAGTGAATAACTAAACAGACTTTTGATGAAAGTGAAAGAGGAAAGTGAAAAAGTTGGCTTAAAGCTCAACATTCAGAAAACAAAGATCATGGCATCTGGTCTCATCACTTCATGGGGAATAGATGGGGAAACAGTGGAAACAGTGTCAGACTTCATTTTTTTGGGCTCCAAAATCATTGCAGATGGTGATTGCAGCCATGAAATTAAAAGATGCTTACTCTTTGAAGGAAAGTTATGACCAACCTAGATAGCATATTCAAAAGCAGAGACATTGCTTTGCCAACAAAGGTCCGTCTAGTCAAGGCTATGGTTTTTCCAATGGTCACGTATGGGTGTGAGAGTTGGACTGTGAAGAACGCTGAGCGCCGAAGAATTGATGCATTTGAACTGTGGTGTTGGAGAAGACTCTTGAGAGTCCCTTGGACTGAAAGGAGATCCAACCAGTCCATTCTAAAGGAGATCAGTCCTGGGTGTTCATTGGAAGGACTGATGCTGAAGCTGAAACTCCAATACTTTGGCCACCTCATGTGAAGAGTTGACTCATTGGAAAAGCCTCTGATGCTGGGCGGGATTGGGGGCAGGAGGAGAAGGGGATGACAGAGGATGAGATGGCTGGATGGCATCACCAAATCGATGGACATGAGTTTGAGTTAACTCTGGGAGTTGGTGATGGACAGGGAGACCTGGCGTGCTGCGATTCATGGGGTCACAAAAAGTCGGACGTGACTGAACTGAACTGAACATCTGATGCGCCAAATGAATATAAATAAAGTACACAAACCAGAGGACAGATAAACTGAGATGAACATGAACTATTTAAAGAAAGTTCACCCTTAAAGCAATTTCTTAAGGTTCATTCTAAATGTTAAATTTTGTTATTATTTTTATAATATGAGCATAGTAAAATGTGAATGTAAATCTTCAAAGCAATACAATCTATGAAGCATAATTTTCACAAGAAAATTTTGTACCGTAGTATGATTACTGTGAATCTGAAACTAGGTCCTTCAGTCTCACTGTTTACAAAACTAGAATACAATGGCCACCCACTCAGCCCACCCTTCACAGTGTAGGAATCTTAGAACACTGTATTAGTTTTTGAAACGTTTTAGAAACCGTTTTTGGAAGAGGGAGTTTGAAATGCATATCGAAACCTCTATATGCTATGATATAAAGTAACAGTCATTGTATATGAAACTCACACACTGGCTGAGTTGAGCCATTTTGACTCCATAAAATGTCTGCTAACCTCACTGAATTACTATATGCATATAATGTGTGTAAAACTTCATATATCCTAATATATTTCTGTAAAAATAGGTTATATTATCATCTATGGAATATCCCTTGGTTGCTATTTCTACACCTCAGTTTCGAGAGTGGATTGGTAAATTTAGGGTTTCTGTTTTTGGTTAACATATATTTGTTATTTGTTTCATTTTGTGTCTCCTGTTAGAAAGATAGGGTTACATGAATTCAATACTCACATCTGAATCCTTCTCACTTCATGGTTTCAACATAGCCAGTATGATTTCAAGCTGATTTTCTTTATTGTGTTCAAGTGCAGCTAAATATTAATACTTAACCATTACCAAATATTTCTGAACAGGAACAGTGATCCTATTTATTTACTTCTGTGGGTTTTCTAGTGAAGTGTTGCTGAGAGTACATTGTTTTGTCCCTTTTCATTTAAGACCCCTCCCTCAAGACATACCTTTACTTAGCCAAGGTGTTCTAGGCTACTGAGTCATCACCAAATAAGTCTAGAGGACTTCCAAGACAAACTGAAACTATGATGGAACAATCAGATCAGACATACAAACATGGAGTCCGGTGGTCATGGAGGATCTGGGGTCAGACTTGGTCCTACCTCCACTGAGAACTTGAACATTCTCTGAACTGCTCCAGGTGTAAGCACACCACCAGATGTGCTCGGAACAGCAACTGGCAGCTGCAGCCTTATTGTCTCAAGGTGACCTCTGGCTGTGAAGCCTTTCAGACCCAACCATCCTTGTTTGACAAGCAGCCTACTCCTCGCCAGCCCCAATTATAACTCTTGAGAAAAAAACTCATGGAACCAACAGTAACCTTGCAATTTTTTTTATTTTTCCTTTATAAGCCTCCCCCATTTTTGAAGTCAGGGGAATGCAATTCAAATGCTTCTTGAATCTGTGTCTCCTGGCCTTTAGACCTAACAAATAAACACCTTTTTATTTCAACTGGGTCTCCACTGCTCAGATCTTGGCTAACAGCTTCATGTGCATTTCCCTCTGTGATAGTTGAGCTCAGCTGTCTCCAGCTACAGGAAAAAGGCGAATGTATTAAATAACTTCAGAATTCCACTCACCTCAGATTAATTGAAGTGCAAAGATCCATTGGTTAGCTTAATGTGGTTTTTGTTTCAGTGTGTTGGGGGCGGGAGCGTGGAGGGAATGGTGTCACAAGAGAGGTCAGAAAACCTCAGGAAATTAACTGGAACTGCCTGGAAGGGAGATTTCATTTTAGACAGTGTAGGTTGAGCACTGAGCTTTTTTTTATCTTTCTTTTTAAAACAGGAAGTTCAGTCTGACTTGCCTCAGAAAGAATGCTACTTTCTGCTACCTGGGTAAGATACTAGACTACGTTGGTAACATACTAGACTGTTTTAAGTCTAGTTCATTTCAAAATGGAAATAATGCAATGGTGAGTCTAAGTGAACTCCGGGAGATGGTGATGGACAGGGAGGCCTGGCGTGCTGTGATTCATGGGGTCGCAAAGAGTCGGACACGACTAAGCGACTGAACTGAGTAGCCTTGGTAGATAGCCTGTGGCTGGGGCTCCAGGTATGGCGCATGCCCCTCCCCACCTCTTGGACAGACAGAAACAGTGCCCGGGAGGACTTTCTTGTTCATTCACATCAAGCAGGGGACACAGCTTTATTTGAAGTGCGTCCATGTAAATAGAACTGTTACAAGGATGTAGAGATCGCAGGGCAGGTTTTCAGTGCTGTGGAAATCACCCACGGGTCATCAAGTCCTCCATGGTGGCAAGTTCCTAACTGCTAACAAAACACAAAACCATCTTTAAAGGGCCTCCTGCTGGTTCAGCTTGTTTACAACGGCAAATATTTTTACACTGGCCAGTGATATATATTCTTCCTAATAAGCATGCATACATGGAGAGCAGCCCTGCTCTCCAGGCAGTGGAGGGGGGCGGCGGTGGGGGGCACTCATGATGGCCCAGGAGAAACTGACAAGGGAACCACTAATGGCGTAACTGGGCTTCCCTGATGGCTCAAGTGGTGAAGGATCTGCCTGCAATGCAGGAGATGCAGAAGACATGGGTTCAGTCTCTGGGCAGGAAGATCTAGAGAAGGAAATTCAACCCACTCTAGCATTCCAGTCTGGGAAATCCCAGGGGCAGAGGGTCCTGGCTATATAGTCCATGGAGTTGCAGAGATGGGCATGACTGCGTACCCACACACACTTGTGCTTTATACAAGTAATTTCCTTAAAAAAAAAAAAAAGTGTGTGTGTATGATGGTGCATGCCTGTGTCTATGTGTCTATATATATAGATAAGAATAAATAAATATGACAATGACGCCTCTAGCTGGTGCCCAATCATTTACAGAAAAATGTCTTGGAAATGTTACCTAGAAAGTCTCATTTACAGCTTTTCTTCTTTCTCCTTTCCTTATACTGCCTTCTTTTGGGACCCATCTGATTAGACTCCTCTGCCAAAGTCACCAGTGCTTGCTTTATTTCCAATCCATCAGTCACCACTCTGCCTTCACTGTGTTCAGCTCATTTGGTGAGTACATCCCTGAAACTCAGTACCCCCAGCTGCTGTGAAGTTGTTCACACTTGTGGCTGTTCTTCCTTGGTCTTCCCTGCTGATACCTTCATGCTCAAACCCCTTCACTTTGGAAATTCACATGACTTAGTTCTTGGGTCTTGACTCTTCTGACTCCATCATCTCTGCTTAAGTGATCTCATCCAGTCTCAAATGCTACCACTCTTAATATCATTTATATGACATTGACTCAAATCCATCCACTGAGCTCCAAATATAGAGATACGAGTTGCATATTTGAGATCTCTGCTTGAATGCTTCTAGACATCTCAAACATGACCTGCCTGAATCAGCACGGAGTCATCACCCCAGAAAAGTTGTTTCTCTGACCACAGTCTTCATGGAGTAAATGCACCCCCCACCTCCACACTCAGTTAAAGCTCACGGTCAACAACCCACGTCTCAGTGTTTGTCCTGCCTCCCCCACATGTCCAAGCAATCAGCAAGGACTTTTGCTTTTGTTCCTAAAATATTTCCAACCCACTCCCTTCCTCTAGGATAACTTTTTTGCTCTGGCTCAAGGTCTCTAGGAGTCAGACACAACTGAGCGACTTCACTTTCACTTTTCACTTTCATGCATTGGAGAAGGAAATGGCAACTCACTCCAGTGTTCTTGCCTGGAGAATACCAGGGACGGGGGAGCCTGGTGGGCTGCCGTCTCTGGGGTGGCACAGAGTTGGACACGACTGAAGCGACTTAGCAGCAGCAGCAGCAAAGTGCTGTAATTTCTTATCTATCCAAAAGCCATAGTCCACTCATTGATCTCAGGGTGACCGCTGTTCCCTGGGACTCCTTCTCTGCACAGCAGCAGGAATGAATTTTTGATGACATGAATCCTTCCACGTCACACCTGTGCTCAGACACTCCCAGGGTTTCCCAGTGCCCTGGGGACAACACCCTGCTTTAGCAGCCTGATGTGGCTCTCACCAACCACTCTCTTCTTCTGGTCACCTTCATCCCAAGGCCTTGTATTGACCAAGCTCAGTCCTGCCTGAAATACACCACCCAACCTGAACCAAAACTCCCCCACCCAACCCCTGCCCCAGATCTTGACAAGTCTGTCTCCTTCTTTGCCATCAAGTCCCAGCTCAGAGGTCACATGATCAAAGAGGCCTCCATTGACCAGCCAGTTCAAGTTTTTCCCCTAGTCTCTTTGAACATCCATCAAGGTGTTTTAAGGTCTATAACAAGTACTGCTCTGGGAACATATTAGTGGTTTTCTTCATATTGATTCTTCTTTCCTACTATAACCTGGACAGCAGGGAAGCAAAACCGTGGTGCCTTCTGAGTCCCCTTCCTGAAAAACAGTGTCCAGCACACAGCGGGTGTTCCGTAAACAGTTAGTAATTGATTAACAGTGGAAACTCTGTGATAATTGCTAAGAGTACAACAGTAAACATGATGTCTTTGTTCTTCAGAACTGCAAAATATTTGTTATTTACAGGAATAAGAGCTTTAACACTGTGGTTACATTCTTTTTTTATAACAATAGCTTTTTAAAAAAATATGCTCATTTATTTTGAAACTGTCAAAGGTGTATTTTCAAGGTTTAATAAGGATTTATTTTTAGAGAGATTTCACTTCATATGCTTCCATAATTACAATCTTCAGCTAATTAGCTAGATGGATATTCATGTTTAAAATTACAAAAATTATTCATTGTCTGGGGAAAACAAAAGTAAGAACATAGGCAGAGATTTTATTTTCAACCTTCCCCTAATTCTCTTTGCTCTGCATTTGTTATGCTTTTGTAATTTTTGCTTCTGTATAAAGAATAGTTATGTAATTATTTTTATTTATAAATGCATCTACTATTATAACAGCAAGTATGACTATGAAAAAACTAGGAAAGAATGAAGAAAACAGCCTGGCACATCCTTACCAATTACATCACAATTTTAATGTATTTTCTCCTAAACATGTTTCAGTGTATCATCTCAACCCCTGTTAAAGTATCACAGCTTACTTCCAATTGTTACTAATACTCAGTTTGTAAGATTTTAATATGTAGTAAAATATGTAAGATTTTATTCTGTTGTTATAAGATCTTTGTCCTCACTTTTAAAGGCTACATATAATGTGAAAGTAACCTAATTGGTCATATCTTTATTTTAGGACATAGACTGGATTTTTATATTATTTATATTAAGAGTTTCATGAATATACCTTCCCTATTATTTGCATGATTTTGTGGATGGGAGAGCCAAAGAAATATAAATGCTGGTTTAAAGTAGTTGCTTGTTTTATGGTTCATAGTATATGTCGTGTGTGTGTGTGTGTGTGTGTGTGTGTGAGTTAGAGAGAGAGAGAATGTAAGAGAGGAAGTTACCTGACCGCCCTGCCTCACTGGGGAGATCACTGACCGTGAACCTCATGGACATGATTTAATAAATGCTGCTTTGCTGTTTTTCTCTCCAGGACCCACTGTTTACACTGTGAGATAAAGCCTGATTTCAAGTCCTTGAGACTCTCTCTGTGGGCTTATATTTGTTTGTTTGCTTTTTCCACATCTTAATATGTGTTGTCACATTACACACCTCTTGTAATATTAAATTTTCAACCATTCACGAGGATAACCATCTGTCTTGTCAAAGTCTACTCCCAGTCCCCCAAAAGCGAGTTCTGTAAATGCTAGAACACACCAAAAAAAATGTCAAATCACCCCCAAAATGCCACTTGAGGTGAAAGCACATTTCCAGCCACGCTTCTCTGGGTGATGAGCACGGAATGTCTTTTCAGTTCTCTCCCCAGTTCCTCCATGGAAAGTTCAGATCTATTTTAAGTAAAATCATTCCAAACATAAACTCACTCAGGTTTTCATAGCAGACAGTTTAAAAGAAAAGACAAGTAAACAAAAAGTCTTTTTTTTTTTTTGCTTTTCTAAAATACATACGTATTTTCCATAATTATTGGAACCGAACACAATACCAAGGACAACATATAAAAATATAAATTTGTGATGGATTCCCATAACTATGGATTGTGTACAACTATTGCTGTCTTTTCACACTGATTTGTTGCCCTGTCATAATCTCTTAAATAAAGAAACCAACCTCTGGCAGGTAGCCAAACTGAGCTGCCTGAGTTCTAATCTGTCCACACAACAGACCACAGACAATCTTCAGTTCAGAAACACACCCCTGTATAAAGCATATCCACCCACATTTACGTAGCAATTGGATTGATTGAATTCACAGATTTAATCAATAGCCTCTCTGTATCCATACTTTGCAATGATACTCTGCAGTTTTCATGAAGAGTTGGGATCTATTTCTCCACCCCTTGAATCAGTGTCGTTTCAGGATTTGCTGTTATCAATAATTCCAGAAGTGATGGTGTGTTTCTGCCAGATCTGAGTGTCCAGAGCCCTTGAACCCTTTGGTCCTCTTTTGAACTTTTTCCAGCCAGGAAAAAAGGACAAGCTAGTTAGAGGGAAAGAAACGTTGTTTGGTAGAGCTAGTTCCTCTCAGCTAACACTGACCTAGGCCGGCCATCCCCTAGCACTGCAGAACCTTATGAATAAAGGCCAAACGTGGTTATCATCTTGGAATAAAGTTCATTTTAGAGTGTGTGTGTGTAATTTAAATAGTAGAGTTTCTCTATAAAAACTATACATATAAATTACAGTATATGAATACAGTCAGAGAAATATTTTCATGCCAAGCAAATGCATGTTCTATAAGTTTTTATATCTCTATGTTTTTATCAACACTTTTAATTAGTTGAAAATTTTTTTACTTCTCTTCCTCTGAGTACAGATTGTCATGATCAAGAGGAGTCCTGATTTCTCAAAGTTGTACTAAGATTTCTGGCTGATGTTTATTTACCATCTGTAATATCCAGAAGTTTATATTTCAATCTTATTTTATTTTTGTCTTTCCTCCTTTACTTTTGCTCCCAGTCCCTTCTTCTCTTCTGCGTTTTCATAATTCTGTTGTGGCTCTTTCCTTCTTCTTCCTCTCCTCATCCTTCTCTTCTTAACTCTTTCTAGTTTCTCTTCTATATTGAAAAATACAGAAAAAGGCAAGACAAAGATTCCATAACCAGCAATGATGTCTGTATATGAAGCAAAATTTGTCTCTGCCTTCTGATGTTTTCCCAAATTGTGCTAAGAGCATACTCTGCCATCTCAAGTTTCAAAGATATTAATAATCAGGGTTTGTCTTTATAAGGAAAGTACATGCTCCTGTCAAGTTGAGTCCAGCTCTTGCAACTTCAGGGATTATAGCCCTCAAGTCTCCTCTGTCCACAAGATTTTCCAGACAAGAATACTGGAGTGGGTTGCCATTTCCTTCTCCAAAAGATTTTCCTGACCCTGAGTGTCCTGCATTGGCAGGTGGATTCTTCACCACTGAGCCACCTTGGAAGACTCAATAAGCAGCACCCCTATTATACTTAAACAGCCCCTGGTTCTTGTGGGATTCTAATAGTCTAGAACAGCTCCTTGTGATAGTCACTCATTGGGTCCCTTCATCTCTTTAGTCAGCAGCCAGTTAGCAAATGATACTGGGTGACTTCTCTCTGCAGACTGCTTGCCAGCACTTTTCTCTTTCTAACTTTTATTGGAGATAGTTGATTTACAATGTTGTTAGTTTCTGCTGTAGTGTAAAGTGAATCAGTTCAGTTCAGTTCAGTCACTCAGTAATGTCAAACTCTGCAACCGCATGGACTGTGGCACGCCAAGCCTCCCTCCATCACCAACTCCCGGATTTTACTCAAACTCATGTCCATTGAGTTGGTGATGCCATCCAACCATCTCATCCTCTGTCTTCCCCTTTTCCTCCTGCCCTCAATCTTTCCGAGCATCAGGGTCTTTTCAAATGAGTCAGTTCTCCACATCAGGTGGCCAAAGTGTTGGCATTTCAGCTTCAGCATCAGTCCTTCCAATGTATATTTGGGACTGATTTCCTTTAGTATGGACTGGTTGGATCTCCTTGCAGTCCAAGGGACTCTGAAGAGTCTTCTCCAACACCACAGTTCAAAAGCATCAATTCTTTGGCACTCAGCTTTCCTTATAGTCCAACTCTCACATCCATACATGACTACTGGGAAAACCATAGCTTTGACTAGATGGATATTTGTTGGCAAAGTAATGTCTCTGCTTTTTAATATGCTGTCTAGGTTGGTCATAATTTCCCTTCCAAGGAGCAAGCGTATTTTAATTTCAAAGCTGCAGTTACCAACTGCAGTGATTTTGGAGCCCCTCCAAAAAAATAAAGTCTATCGCTGTTTCCACTGTTTCCCCATCTGTTTGCCATGAATTGATGGGATCAGATGCCATGATCTTAGTTTTCTGAATGTTGAGTTTTAAGCCAACTTTTTCACTCTCCACTTTCACTTTCATAAGAGGCTCTTTAGTTCTTCGCTTTGTGCCTTAAGAGTGGTGTCATCTGCTTATCTGAGGTTACTGATATTTCTTCCGGCAATCTTGAATCCAGCTTGTGTTCTTCCAGCCCAGCGTTTCTCATGATGTACTCTGCATATAAGTTAAATAAGCAGGGTGACAATATACAGCCTTGACGTACTCCTTTCCCTATTTGGAACCAGTCTGTTGTTCTGGGTCCAGTTCTAACTGTTGCTTCTTGACCTGCATACAGATTTCTCAGGAGGCAGGTCAGGTGGTCTGGTATTCCCATCTCTTTAAGGATTTTCCACAGTTTGTTATGATCCATATAGTCAAAGGCTTTGGAATAGTCAATAAAGCAGAAATAGATGTTTTTCTGGAACTCTCTTGATTTTTCGATGATCCAATGGATGTTGGCAATTTAATCTCCTGTTCCTCTGCCTTTTCTAAGTCTAGTTTGAACATCTGGAAGTTCACAGTTCACGTACTGCTGAAGCCTGGCTTGGAGAATTTTGAGCATTACTTTGCTAGCATGTGAGATGAGTGCAGTTGTGCAGTAGTTTGAGCATTATTTGGCATTGCCTTTCTTTGGGGCTTCTCTTGCTGATGCTTCTCTGAAAGTAAATCAGTTATGCATATATATATATACCCTTTTATTTAGATTATTTTCCCATACAGGTCATTATAAAGTATTGAGTATTTCCCTGTTCTATATAAAAATAGGTAACTAATAATGCTGGGCACTTCTCTGAGTGTAGAATCAGCAGCAGTGGAGGAGAGACCTGTCTGTAGTGACCACGGGGAGTGGGGCCAGCCCTGGGTTCCCAGTGAAGAACAGTGCAGGCGAGAGAGCATCACACTGCCTTGATACACCCCCCACCATTTCCTACCCAGCCATAAAACATAGCCAGGAGGGTGTAAATAGAAAGGAATTCAAGGAAAAATAAATGGATCAATGGCAATTACTCCAGTTACAGAAAGAAATTAAGACTTTAGTAATGCTATATTTCGTTATTAGGAAGTTCCTTCAAATCAAGGATCCAATAAGTAAAATAACATAGCTAATCAAGTCCATGTTGCAAAGTGAGCCCCCTACTCCCATCTCCACCCCAGGACCCTTGGCCTCATGGGTAGAAATTTTGTATAGAGTCTAAACATTTGCTATTTTGCCTCCATGCATTCTACCTAGAGAAAAGCAAATATTTTTCAAGAATTAGTAGAAAACCCTAGAATTCATACACAGAGAAGAGAGACACTACGTCTCATACCAACAATTAGAGTTACTTTCCATCTAAAGCCTAGTTAATACTACCCCAGTTTTGAAGACAAATATATGTTTATGCTGCTGCTGCTAAGTCACTTCAGTCGTGTCCGACTCTGTGCGACCCCATAGACGGCAGCCCACCAGGCTCCGTCGTCCCTGGGATTCTCCAGGCAAGAACACTGGAGTGAGTTGCCATTTCCTTTATACACGTATTTTATTTCTGAATTTTTATGCAACGAATAAGTAATGGTTTGGAATAGAAAAAATGGGCATGACTGTCTGCTCTAGGCTGTCATGTTAAATTCAAAATCATTTAGAATAGAAGTCCCTTTGGATCAGAAGTGACATAGAAATATTCATGAGGATGAATTTGTATGTTTAGTATGTTTAAAAATTATAACATAGTAACATAGTGATGGTAGAAAATGAACATTTTTATAATAGTTATTGTGATTCTTTCTTCCTTACCCACACCCACCTTTGGTTTAAAAGGTAAGTGTCTTTCATCCCCACTATGAGGAAGGGAAGTAGGTGTTAGGATCAGGGGTTTCTCTGTGGAACTGCTACATATCTGGTGACAGCTTCTGTCCTGCCTCAGTTTTTCAAGGATGTCTGCACAGCAAATGCCCATGGAATGCAGAGGGGCAGAGTGCCTTCTTCCGGGTGGAAGGAAGATATTTCCTGACCAGGATAATCAAGATAGTGTCCCCCTGAGGAGGCAGAAGTTGAGTGGGTTTGCTTGCAGCCGCTTTATGAACTAGGGATCGCGTGAGTTCCTCCACTGTAACACAGACCTGCCCCGTGTAAAGTGTGTACAGCAGCCCCACCACCTGCAGCATCCCTGCGGGCAGAAGGACAAGAGAAATGGATGCGAACCCAAGGCTCCTTCTGTTTGCTGTGTCCAGGATAAAAGGCCCCTGGTTTCTGGCTCCAGTCTTGAATCTTTGGCCAGCATCCTTCAAGTGCGCAGGCTCACTTAGCTTCAGGGAGGGCAGACACTCAGACCCTTCAAGTTCTTGACATGAGAGGACAGAGAAAAGGCTTGCAGAAGCCCACATGGCGCTGGCAAGAAATCATGGCGCTAAATCAGGCAAAACGGTTCATCCAGATCCTAAGCTGTTAGTTAACTCCAGGGAGGGGAGGAAACACCAACATCTAACATAACCCCTACTAGGAAAATAAATTTAGGATTTTAAACTTAATGTATGACTTTGCCCAAATTATTAATTTAAATCCAGAGGCAAGTCAACTGGTGATACACTAATTTACAGAATTTTCAACCATCTGACCTTAGCCAGCATGATTTTATCTGCAAAACCATCAAAAGCTTGGCTGAATTAATCATTACTGAACATGTTTTAAATGAAGCAGGAATCTTCAAACATGAGGAAACTAAGGAGGACTAAAACAACCTGTCTTCTGTGAATTGACTCGATGAATGGATATGGGGTTACACTATTGGCCACGGACAGACAGACAAAATCAATGCATTCTGTCTGTGCTAACTTTTAAAGGGGAGAAAGCACCAGGAAAGGGGGCAAGCTGGCAGAAGGGAGAGATGCGGTGTTGTTAATCGTCTCATATTTCTAGGAAAGGACTGTATCCAGCTACTATAGAGAAAGAAAAACAAGTCTTTATTCTACATGTGTGTGGATGGCTCCACAGAAAAGGAGTAGCCCCCCAAAGAAGCCCTTAGTTCCGGCAGCTGATACTCCCTCTTAACAAAGGACAATACATCATGGAGACTGCCTGGAGGAGGAAGAGAGGTGTGGCGTGGAGGGATGGTGAATCGTGGGAGGAAATGCTTGAGGATCACTAATAGAAGATAAGAGTTATTTCGGGAGGTTTGCTTATAGACTCAAGTCAGTGAGGAGTCCAGAGACAGTGTCCTCGAATAAGAGTTATTCTGTTCTTCTGCTGTAGAGAAGGACCCCTTCACAAAGAGGAATTTATGCCCTGATTTTAGGTAGAAAAAAGAGATGTGGATTTGATCTCTGGGTCCGGAAGAGCCCATAGAGAAGAAAAAGGCAACCCACTCCAGTATTCTTGCCTAGAAAATCCCATGGACACAACTGAACACAGGGGCGGGCAGGGTTCCCCCTCTGTCACTGTTGCTCACTTGCCCTCACCTCTCATGAATTGCCATGCCATCCTGGCATGATCTGGGCTAGCACAGTCTGGTCCCCTTTACTGCTAAGATGCAATGGGAAACTGTATCCTTTGTGAAAGCCCAGAATGTGCTTCTCAGGCTTACTCTGACAGCGATCGCCACAAAGTACCTGATTTCAGCATCAAGAGAACAGCTGGTCAAGTCTAATTATTTAGTTCCCTGAAGTTACACTTAACCTACCTTCCATTCTAAACAACATTTACCTTTAATATACAGACTGTCACACGAATCTCAGTATGACTCCTAACTTGGTTAGCTTTCGTTACAATAAACAAAGGCCAGGTCTACACCGGAGGGGGCTACGCATGTTACATGCTACACACACGGGCATCAGGTGGGTCCTTGAAGTGTTTGAACACGGGGCTCCTATGAGCCATGTAAGTTGAATGAAAGCATATACATGCCTCTTTCTGATAAAAGTGTCACAGCTCTTATCAGAGTCTCTGGCCTCTGTGCGTGCTACATGCTCGGTCGTGTCCAACTCTCGGTGACCCCACTGACTGTATCCCACCAGACTCCTCTGCCCAGGGAATTCCGTAGGCAAGAATCTTGGAGTGGGTTGCCATTTCCATCTCCAGGGTATCTTCCCAACCCAGGAATTGAACCCACATCTCTTGCATCTCCTGCACTGGCACTGTGCCACCTAGGAAGCCCACTAAAGGTATTGATGTCTGTGGTTCAGCTATGGGGAAAAGGAAGCCTGTGTGCTAAAGACTGCCCATCGAACACCACCAGTTCATTACTCAGAACACGTGGGTCAGGCAACTATCCTAAGTGTAAGCAGGCAGGAAAATCATGAACATGGCCATCTCTTCTTTTCTTAGCCATTTTTAAGCCAATAGCTTCTAGAAAAAAAAAAACAAATTGAAAGAGTCACTGTGATCCCCCTGCACCAAAAGTCTTTGCTGAACAGCTTTCAGTAAATAGTAGGGTTTTGTCTTTCACATTGTTTCCCTTGTCTATAAAAACACCTTCACTAAGAAGTGTATTTCCCAGGTGATCGCCCAGGGGTACTTACAAGGCTGAACAGTCCCAGCCTGTTCTTTAGAAGTGCCTCCCATAGCTCAGGTCACAGCTCATCACAGAAGTACCTAGTGACGCCAGCTGCATAGGACGCTCCCATCACGGGGATTCTGTGTGGCCTTGATATGAGAACACAGATGCCATATGCTTACCTGAGCACAGTGCCTGCTAGAGAACAGAGTGCCACCCTGAAGGAGATGCACACACACACACACACACACTCTGACATCAGAAACAAGCCACAGCAGGCTCGCAGGCCTCCGAGAGCATAAGAGCACGCCGGGTTTGTCTCTGTGCTTCCTGCTGAGATCCAAGTTAATGCAGTTTAAATTACTTAGAGAGAGAGAGGCGGCTTCATCCACATTACAGACTTTTAATTATCTTTTAAGCAGCACGTCTTTTGGTACAAGGTACGCTGTGAAGTAATTTAACTGACGTTTAAATTCAATGACTTGTGAAAGTTTATTGCCTTTCAGATGTGTGTTTATTCTCTTTAGCATTGCCCTCAGTGCCTGTGTTGGACCAACACACCTGAATTTATTCACCTTTGGAAGAAGCAGTCTTACTTTCTGATGTATAAGAATTCTTTGTCAAGGCGTAGGTTACCAGGAAGTGGCCATGTTCTTATAAAGTTCCTTAACGTGAGGCATTTTCACAACAGCTGCCTGGATACAGGAAGGCAACCATCATGATGTTGATGAATGGCCATTGTTATTATTGTAATAGTAATAATAGCCACGTCTGCTGCTGTTTCTAAACACCACGTACTCCTCTGAATTCTATCATCCTCTCTTTACTGACACTAAAGCTGAGGTTCAGCTACTTGCAAAACTATGAGTAGCAAATGAAGAGCTATTCTCAAACTTGAGCAATTGAAGTTCTAAGCTCAGGCTTATAGCAGAACTAAGAGGTAAATGAAATGACAGTTTCCTTCTTATAATCCCCCTCCTATTCAGCCCTCCATAGAATAACTTTTTCCCATGGATTTATACTGTATTTATGGCAATATAGAACTATAAATTTTGACTTGCTCTACTTTTACTCCGAAGCTGGCTAGTTTATTTGACAAATATCTGAAATGCCACCTGTTGGATTGGAATTCTATAGTATAATAAATTTATGTCAATCACATGTACACAAGGCGTTCCTTGTGGCTCAGCTGGTAAAGAATCTACCTGCAGTGTGGGAGACCTGGGTTCGATCCCTAGATTGGAAAGAAACCTTGGAGAAGGGAAAGGCTACCCACTCCAATATTTTGGCCTAGAGAATTCCATGGACTATATAGTCCATGGGGTTGCAAAGAATCGGACACAACTCAGCAACTTTCACTCACACGTACACAAGGCGGTTGAAGAACACTAATATTTTTGGTAAGACTGTAAATCTGAAATTGCTAAAATCATGTACAATCTGCATGTAAACCATTTTCTTTCTGTATCTAATAACTGCAGATAACTGAATGAGATTATTTGAACACATATTAGATATGAAAGTGTTAGTCGCTCAGTAGTGTCCAACTTTCACAACCCCATGGACTGTGTGGCCCACCAGGCTCCTCAGTCTATGGGATTGTCCAGGCAAGAACACTGCAGTGGGTCACCATTCCCTTCTCCAAGGGATCTTCCCGACCCAGGGATGGAACCCAGGTCTCCTGAATTGCAGGCAGACTCTTTACTGTCTGAATCACATGCTAAATTTAATTCAAAAGTACATATTTCAATGGCCCTACCTCTGTCAAAGTGCCTGCCTCTCCCCAGGAGTGGCCTCATGCCCAGGAGCTGGAAGCTGACAGTAGTTTACCTAGTGACAGAGCTCCGTATTCAAGGACAGAAAGCACTCACATCCTGGAGACGGCCGCACGGCATCTGTGCTGCCTCTGTTGATGTGGCTGCAGGGCCCCAGGAGCCGGCGGCTCTGGTTTATTCTCCTTTACAACGTCTACATCTAAACGTGGCTCATTGCACCTGACAAGTCAGATGCCCAGGACCTCAGCCTTTCCCTTGAGAACCGTGAGCCAACCAAGCCCAGGGTGGCTTCTAGCGCCAAGGTTGTCCGGCAGGGGGGACCCTGCCCTCCACGTTGTGTGGTCTGCCCCAGCCCTCTGCTGTGAGATGCGGCCCCAGTCACACACCCCCGCCCCAGGCAGCTATCTATGATGTCCTGCAACACCAGATATGGTCATTACAGCCACATGTGGCTTTGTTCTGATACTGGGAAATGGCAACAGCTTCAGGCTTGTCGTCTAAGGTATGTGCTGGCATCTGTTCCCTCCAGCTTAGCCATCTCAATTCATTTTCTCTTTTTTCCAATGTTCATGTACATTTAGACCCTACCTTCAGACCCAGGTTTAACCTTCAACCCTCCCTGAAAGCTTAGCAAAGCAAGGATAAGGCCACTCAGCATTTTGCTCTTTCTTGGAGGATAAACTTGCCAATGGGATGCAATCTGAACCTCTGTAGACTAAAAATTAGTCACAACCTAAAAATAGAGAATTATTTTATTTGGTGGGAGGGCTTATTTGGTGGGACTCCAAGCCCAGGAGATAGCATCTCAGTAGCCCTGAGAAAACTGCTCCAAGGAGGCAGGAGGTGGAGTCAGACTATATACAAGTTTGCAACAAAGGTAGCAGGCGGTCTGAATATCAAAGATCAGATATCAAATTAAGGAATTTCACATTCTGTGTATGGAATATGCAAGCTCACTGAATTCATTCCTTTCACGTGCACCTCAGCTATCTGGGGCCAATCCTGTTTCCTTGTTTTCCTTGAGGAGTGACAGGTGGCTACCTCTCACATTCCCTCAGCTCCTTAGCAGTCACCATGGAGGGGGTGGCAGAATTCTCTGGGCACAGTTTGGGGAGCTCTCATTCACATTTGGAGGCCAGGAATCACTGATGGCTGTGATATTTCTTGTTTATTGATATGGCAGGAGATATTTTCATTTCACACCTCCAATCATCTTTCAGGACTTCACAAGTTCCTTCTGGATCTAATTTCAATTTCTACAATGTATCAGAATTGACTGTGACTTTGACAGAAACAGCACAATCATTATGTGAAGGGTCCCTGTAGGTCATAATTTGCAGAAAAGTTAAAGGTGATTTTTCACTATATTAAAATCTGATGTGTTGAATGATAACAATGTTCCACCTGCATTTTAATGATTGTATCATTTTCATATAAATAAAGATTTTCATAGGCAACACATCCTTTGCTGTGGTCACCTGCTGTGAGGCCCATAATAAAAAGTGAAGTCTCAATTATGCTGCAAGCGTTATTCTTACAATGTTCTAAAGTGGAAAATTCACACCCTGAAAGAGAATATTTTGTCAATATTTCTCTACTGTCAGCATGAGGCTGGATGACAGTCACTGCCCTGCCTGCCTGATTTTATTTTTAATCAGGAGGTAGAAATTACAAGTAAAAGCTGCACAAAGTGGGAAAATTAATGATGATATGAAAATTTGTTTCCAAAAAAGATGGATATGCATTTCTCACTCAAGTCAGGGAAGACTTTGGGGTTTTGGAGCAGCTCCTTAGAAAGTGGATTGCATGCTCAAGGCAATTGAAAGCTCAGGGCAAAGAGAGAGTAAATGAAGTATATGTTGCTGTTTTTCAGAAAACTAGAAATTTACACCAGGGCGGTATAAACAGCAGTGTTGTTGTGTTGTGTTTTGTTTTTTTTGCTTATATACTAGACATACTTAAAAAGATAAAATGAATGCAAAAACTAATTTCAAAAGCCATAAATAGTAGGTGTGCCAGCATGTAAATTGCCAAAAACAGTGCAAGCTTTTGTGTTCTAGAATATCATTTTCCTTCAAAAAAATTTCAGGGGGAAAATAGATCAGCAGAACATACAGAGGGCCAATGAAAGTGCCTTATTAGGTTTTAGCCATTTCATTCTTGGGGTTATTACTTAAATTTTACATCCAATATATACAATAATATACATTTCTCTTAAAACAGTGTTTGTATGAATTGCATTTCATGCTATCTATTAGTTGGCTGCATTTAAATTACCATCATATTTCTGCATACATACTCCCAGAGCAAAAAGCCTGACAATAAATCTGATCCTTATGGAAGCAATGTGGAAGGGGGGTGGGTAAAGCCACGTGTCTGGCGATGAAGAGCCCATGTCTCTTACATCTCCTGCCTTGGCAGGTGCATTCTGTACCACTAGTGCCACCTGGGAAGCCCTTGAAAAACCCTGGGGCAACAGTAAGACATGCTATTCAGATTGTTTTGGGTCACAACTTTCAAAATCATAACTACCAGGTGTTTATTTTAGATATGGATACATACAGCTGTTTCAATTAATTTAATTTCATTCCAACTGTTGAAATGACTCAAAAGAGGACCTTTCCAAGGTTTAGCCTCTTTCCAGGAAGCCGAGTGGAACAGAGTTGGTCCTGATCACACTCAGGTTTGGAATCTGCCCAGTGACCATCAGACAGCAGCATGGGAGGAGAGTGCTGGAATTGTCCCCATCTCCTGCTGGGTCTGGGGAAATACATGGGTCACTTTTGAACTCAGAATGTTGGTTGGGGCTCTGTTGATTTCTGTTCTTTGAGATGTGCTTGCGGGAACATTTTAGGACTAGACAATGCTGGGCTAAGCAACATACTGGAAATATTGAAATGTGTAAATGATAACCTTAGAGCTTTCTTTGGAAATTATTACAGAAGTGTTTTTAAATGATTTGGAATATATTTAATTAAATTCATTACAAACATATTATATCATAAGAGTAACTAATGTTTGGACAGAAATGTACAGTTTTGTGTGGTCAGGCTCCTTAACTTTAAACAAACTGGGGATGGTGTCTCAATGTGGATTCAAGGCACACCTCCAGGTTTTGATGAGATGGGGCATATTTTTATCTCTCTATTTACCACCAATTTCCCTCTGTTTAAGTAATTGTTCAAGCCCCTTGATTATCTGTGTCATAAAGATATGCTCCAATATGAATTTCAGGTTTTTGATGGATCCATTTGGTCTTTGATGTGCATGAAGTGATTTTATGCATGCGGTGTGGGGTATGGGTTTTCTTTCAACCATATGGATGCCTGTTTAAAGTTCCAGACTTTCTTTTGGATTAATATTAATAAATTCTGTCTAGGCAAAAGCAGTTTTGAATGTTGATCTTAAAGATCAGAGGTCTTTCCCTTAGATTTTGGTCTTATAATTTCTTACTAACTTGTTAGTTTTTGAGAAGCTTTATGAAGTATTTCAGGCTCCCCAGGTGGCTCTAGTGGTAAAGAACCCACCTGCCATATCCCCTGATATGACCAATGTAGGTTTGATCCCTGGGTCAGGAAGATCCCTTGGAGGAGGGCATGGCAGCCCATTCCAGTATTCTTGCCTGGAGAATCACATGGACAGAGGAGCCTGGTGGGCTACAGTCCATGGGGTGGCAAAGAGTTGGACACGACTTAGTGACTAAACAAAAACATACCGCTGAAACTTAAAAACCTAACGTTTGTTGACACAGATAATCAAGGAGCTTGAACAGTTACTTAAATAGAGGGAAATCAAATGTCCTATAATAATTGAATAACGAAAAGATATCATAAAAACCAACTTCTTGAAAAATCAATACAAAACATGCTATGCCTTAAATTCAATAGACTATCAAACTCATAATTATTAGGCATATCTTTAAAACATTTTATTGGAATATAGTTGATTTATAGTGCTGTGTTAGTTTCTGCAGTACAGTAAAGTGAAAGTGAATCAGTTATATATATACATGTATAAATATGTCCACTCTTTTTTAGATTCTTTTCCCATATAGGTCATTACAGAGCACTGAGCAGAGTTCCCTGTGCTCTACAGTAGATCCTCATTCGTCATCTATTTTATATATAGCAGCATGTACATGTCAATGCCAATCCAAGTACTAATTCCTCCCCCCACTCCCGGCCTTACCTTTTTGTAACCAGTTTGTTTTCTACATCTGTGACTCTGTTTTGTAATTGATAATTTCTTATCCAGTTTTAGTATTGACCCAATATTACCGACAGTAAACAAGCTCCCAATCCTACGGCTTAAAATGCTAAGTGTTTACTGTGTCCGTACGTCTGGAGATGAGCCGTCAGGGCCCGGCTCTGAGCCGCAGGCTTGGTCAGGAGGCTTCTGTGTCTCCGCCTCCAGGGACCTACAGGACCAGGGCCAGCGAGCGAGACACTGTCATGGCAATTGCAGCGCATCTCAAGCTTCAGCTTGTGTTGCTTCCGCCAGCATCTCTTCAGACAAAGCCAGTCTGTGGAGTGAGGAGTCCACCTCCCCCCACCCCACCCCGAGGTAAAAGCTGCTCAGTATCCAAGCTCAGGTCTGGAGAACCAGGGCAATAACCCCACCCTCCACCTGCTCTCCATCAGCATGTGAAGACCCACTGGAAGAACCACATCGTCCCCAGCAGGCAGACATGGTTTAAGCCCCACATGATCAGTTATCAAAGGTTGTTAAACTAGGGTGAGTCTTTCAGTTACATCTGTGACATTTGTGGGGGCTTTTTGGTGTGGAGAATATTGAAAGCTAGATGAGCATGATTCCTAAATCTCTCCACGCATAATACTCTGAAAATGTAATATAAACCTCACATATCAAGTGTCATGAAAAGCACATAACTACAAACTTAGTAGCCACACTGAAACCACATCACTGGCATGGCAAGAGGTGTGTGTACATTACAGCTATAGAAAACACATGCNTGAGGAGTCCACCTCCCCCCACCCCACCCCGAGGTAAAAGCTGCTCAGTATCCAAGCTCAGGCCTGGAGAACCAGGGCAATAACCCCACCCTCCACCTGCTCTCCATCAGCATGTGAAGACTCACTGGAAGAACCACATCGTCCCCAGCAGGCAGACATGGTTTAAGCCCCACATGATCAGTTATCAAAGGTTGTTAAACTAGGGTGAGTCTTTCAATTACATCTGTGACATTTGTGGGGGTTTTTTGGTGTGGAGAATATTGAAAGCTAGATGAGCATGATTCCTAAATCTCTCCACGCATAATACTCTGAAAATGTAATATAAACCTCACATATCAAGTGTCATGAAAAGCACATAACTACAAACTTAGTAGCCACACTGAAACCACATCACTGGCATGGCAAGAGGTGTGTGTACATTACAGCTATAGAAAACACATGCATGCAAGCATACATGTATAATATATAGAGACATTAACCATATATTTTGATGTATATTGGCTTTCCAGATGGCTCATTGATAAAGAATCCACCTGCCAATGCAAGAGATGCAAGAGATTCGGTTTTAATCCCTGGGCCCAGAAGATCCCCTGGAGAAAGGAATGGCACCCACTCACGTATCCTTGATCTGAGATACTCTTTGGAGGGTTGAATGCATTTTAGAAATCAAACACATCCCCATGAATAATGTTATACTGATGTCTTCAGTTCAGTTCAGTTTAGTTGCTCAGTCATGTCCGACTCTTTGTGACCCCATGAATCACAACACGCCAGGCCTCCCTGTGCAACACCAACTCACGGAGTTCACTCAAACTCACGTCCATCAAGTCCCTGATGCCATCCAGCCATCTCATCCTCTGTCATCCCCTTCTCCTCCTGTCCTCAATCCCTCCCAGCATAAGTCTTTTCCAATGAGTCAACTCTTCTCATGAGGTGCCCAAAGTACTGGAGTTTCAGCTTTAGCATCACTCCTTCCAAAGAAGTCCCAGGGATGATCTCCTTCAGAATTGACTGGTTCATTCTCCTTGCAGTCCACAGGACTCTCAAGAGTCTTCTCCAACAACACAGTTCAAAAGCATCATTCCAGCTCAGCTTTCTTCACAGTCCAACTCTCACATCCATACATGACTACTAGAAAAACCATAGCCTTGACTAGATGGACCTTTGCTGGCAAAGTAATGTCTCTGCTTTTTAATATGCTATCTAGGTTGGTCATAACTTTCCTTCCAAGGTGATTGCAGATGGCTGCAATCACCATCTGCAGTGATTTTAGAGCCCCCCAAAATAAAGTGTGACACTGTTTCCCCATCTATTTCCCATGAAGTGATGGGACCAGATGCCATGATCTTTGTTTTCTGAATATTGAGCTTTAAGCCAACTTTTTCACTCTCCTCTTTCACTTTCATCAAGAGGCTTTTTAGTTCCTCTTCACTTTCTGCCATAAGGGTGGTAACATCTGCATATCTGAGGTGATTGATATTTCTCCCGGCAATCTTGATTCCAGCTTGTGCTTCTTCCAGCCCAGTCTTTCTCATGATATACTCTGCGTATAAGTTAAATAAGCAGGGGGACAATATGCAGCCTTGATGGACTCCTTTTCCTATTTGGAAACAGTCTGTTGTTCCATGTCCAGTTCTAACTGTTGCTTCCTGACCTGCATATAGGTTTCTCAAGAGGCAGGTCAGGTGGTCTGGGATTCCCATCTCTTTCAGAATTTTCCACAGTTTAGTGTGATTCACACAGTCAAAGGCTTTGGCATAGTCAATAAAGCAGGAATAGATGTTTTTCTGGAACTCTATTGCTTTTTTGATGATCCAGCGGATGTTGGCAATTTAATCTCTGGTTCCTCTGCCTTTTCTAAAACCAGCTTGAACATCTGCAGGTTCACGGTTCACGTATTGCTGAAGCCTGGCTTGGAGAATTTTGAGCATTACTTTACTAGCGTGTGCTGCTGCTGCTGCTGCTGCTGCTGCTACTGCTAAGTCACTTCAGTTGTGTCCGACTCTATGCGACCCCATAGACAGCAGCCCACCAGGCTCCTCCATCCCTGGGATTCTCCAGGCAAGAACACTGGAGTACAATTGTGCAGTAGTTTGATCATTCTTTGGCATTGCCTTTCTTTGGGATTGGAATGAAACCTGTCCTTTTCCAATCCTGTGGCCACTGCTGAGTTTTCCAAATTTGCTGGCATATTGAGTGCAGCACTTTCACAGCACCATCTTTCAGGATTTGAAATAGCTCAACTGGAATTCCATCACCTCTACTAGCTTTGTTCGTAGTGATGCTTTCTAAGGTCCACTTGACTTCACATTCCAGGATGTCTGGCTCTAGGTGATTAAGCACACCATTGTGATTATCTTGGTCATGAAGATCTTTTTTGTACAGTTGTTCTGTGTATTCTTTCCACCTCTTCTTAATATCTTCTGCTTCTGTTAGGCCCATACCGTTTCTGTCCTTTATCGAGCCAATCTTTGCATGAAATGTTCCCTCGGTATCTCTAATTTTCTTGAAGAGATCTTTAGTCTTTCCCATTCTGTCATTTTCCTT
This sequence comes from Redunca redunca, assembly GCA_006410935.1. Classification (NCBI taxonomy): domain Eukaryota; kingdom Metazoa; phylum Chordata; class Mammalia; order Artiodactyla; family Bovidae; genus Redunca; species Redunca redunca. The sequence continues at coordinate 152,917 of SJYQ01000465.1, forward strand.
TATTTCTTTGCATTGATCACTGAGAAAGGCTTTCTTATCTCTCCTTGCAATTCTTTGGAACTCTGCATTCAGATGCTTATATTTTTCCTTTTCTCCTTTGCTTTTTGCTTCTCTTCTTTCCACACCAATTTGTAAGTCCTCCCCAGACAGCCATTTTGCTTTTTTGCATTTCTTTTCCATGGGGATGGTCTTGATCCTTATCTCCTGTACAATCTCACAAACCTCAGTCCATAGTTCATCAGGCACTCTGTCTATCAGATCTAGTCCCTTAAATCTATTTCTCACTTCCACTGTATAATCATAAGCGATTTGATTTAGGTCATACCTGAATGGTGTAGTGGTTTCCTCTGCTTTCTTCAATTTAAGTCTGAATTTGGTAATAAGCAGTTCATGATCAGAGCCACAGTCAGCTCCTGGTCTTGTTTTTGTTGACTATATAGAACTTCTCCATCTTTGGCTGCAAAGAATGTAATCAATCTGATTTTGATGTTGACCGTCTGGTGATGTCCATGTGTAGAGTCTTCTCTTGTGTTGTTGGAAGAGGGTGTTTGCTCTCACTAGTGTGTTCTCTTGGCAAAATTCTGTTAGCCTTTGCCCTGCTTCCTTCTGTATTCCAAGGCCAAATTTGCCTGTTACCCCAGGTGTTTCTTGACTTCCTACTTTTGCATTCCAGTCCCCTATAATGGGTGTTAGTTCTAAAAGGTCTTGTAGGTCTTCAAAGAACCGTTCAACTTCAGCTTCTTCAGCGTTACTGGTTGGGGCATAGACTTGGATTACTGTGATATTGAATGGTTTGCCTTGGAACGAACAGAGATTATTCTGTCGTTTTTGAGATTGCATCCAAGTACTGCATTTCGGACTCTTTTGTTGACCATGATGGCTACTCCATTTCTTCTAAGGGATTCCTGCCCGCAGTAGTAGATATAATGGTCATCTGAGTTAAATTCACCCATTCCAGTCTGTTTTAGTTCACTGATTCCTAGAATGTCGATGTTCAGTCTTGCCATCTCCCTTTGACCACTTCCAATTTGCCTTGATTCATGGACCTGACATTCCAAGTTCCTATGCAATATTGCTCTTTATAGCATCGGACTTTGTTTCTATCACCAGTCACATCCACAACTGGGTACTGTTTTTGCTTTGGCTTCATCCCTTCATTCTTTCTGGAGTTATTTCTCCACTGATGCCCAGTAGCATATTGGGCACCTACCAACCTGGGGAGTTCCTCTTTCAGTATCCTATCATTTTGCCTTTTCATACTGTTCATGGGGTTCTCAAGACAAGAATACTGAAGTGTTTTGCCATTCCCTTCTCCAATGGACCACATTCTTTCATACCTCTCCACCATGACCTACCCGTCTTGGGTGACCCCACAGGGCATGGCTTAGTTTCATTGAGTTAGACCAGGCTGTGGTCCATGTGATTAGACTGACTAGTTTTCTTTGATTATGGTTTCAAAGTGTCTGCCCTCTGATGCCCTCTCACACCACCTACCATCTTACTTGGGTTTCTCTTACCTGCAACATGGGGTATCTCTTCACAGCTGCCCCAGCAAACCGCAGCTGCTGCCCCTTACCTTGGACGAGGGGTATCTCCTCACCTCCGCCCCTCCTGACCTTGAACGTGGAGTGGCTCCTCTTGGCCCTCCTGATATTGATGTCTTACCTCTTCCCTTTTCTCTTTTCCCTTCTTCCACTTGTAGGAAGGGTTGTTGGGTTGTAGGGCTGTTTCTGAATTAGAACACAGGTGCACAGAATCAAAACCTTCTTTGATTGTCAAAACCTTTTTGATGTTTTAACTGTTAGTACTACACATCCCAAAGCCAGTGCTATTTACCAAAAACAGATCATGTCTGTTTTGCTTTTGAAGGCAATTTAAAAGCTCAGACCAAATCAGTGACAGCAGAAGTTTTCCTGACAGAATTCCAGTCAGCAAGAAGCCCCTGTGAAATGTGGCTACTTACATTATATTAAGGGCTGTGAGAGGAAAATGCATGAGATGACAGCATTAACACTCTCACACAGAAACAAAACAGAAATTACATTAAAATGTATTGACAACACTTTCTCAATTAATTAAAGTTAAATGGCAGTGTTATGATTCTGGTAACTAGCTGCAAATCTTGTCTTACAAACACAAACAAATTGTTGAAAAGATATGTGCCATGTAGCCCATGAGGGAGAGGGGTGACCCCCAAATGCAGAGCAGAGAAGTAGCCGAGGGCTGGGGCATCGTGTGACAGCTGGGCTGGGCAGTGGGCAGTGCTACTGTCCTGCACTGATGGGGAATTGGGTTTTTGAGCCAGGACAGGCTGATTTGGACAGGAGATCAGGCCTGTGGCTTTGGAAAGGTAGAGAACTGTTATTAAATTCTTGCAGTAGGCTGCCAAAAACCACTCTGGAGGGAGGAATACCAACCCCCACACCCACACCCTCACAACAAATTTTAGATGACTCTACGTGGCCCTCGTGGTAAAGAATCCACCTGCCAATGCAGGAGACCTGGGTTCGATCCTGGGCTTGGAAGAGCCCCTTGGAGGAGGAAATGACAACACACTCAAGTATTCTTGCCTGGAGAATCCTACGGACAGAAGAATCTGGCAGGCCACAGTTCATGGGGTCACAGAGAGTGGGGCATGACTGAAATGACTTAGCACACACATTGCATTGAAACATGACAAGTGTCCTGGGCAAACAATCCCTCGATACAGAGCCAGAGCAGAGGAAGGGATATGGTCCTTGCTGCCCAATATCTGCCTAATCATTGTCCAGATTTTTATTGAAATGCAGTTGATTTGTAAAGTTGTGCCAGTTTCAGGTGCACGGTATAGTGACTCAGTTATACACGTGTGTGCTAAATTGCTTCAGTCGTGTCTGACTCTTTGGGACCCCATAGGCTGTAGCCCAACAGACTCCTCTGTCAGTGAGATTCTCCAGGAAAGAACACTGAAGTGGGTTGCCATGCCCTCCTCCAGGGGATCTTCCCCACCCAGGGATTGAACCCATATCTCTTAATTCTCCTGCATTGACAGGTGGGTTCCTTACCACTAGTGCTACCTGGGAAGCCCTCAGTTATATATATATATATATACACACACACACACACACACACACACACACACACACACACACACTCTCATGGTCTTCCCTGGTGGCTCAGCTGGTAAAGAATCCACCTGTAATGCAGGACATTGCTTGCAGTGCAGGAGACAAGGGTTCAGTCCCTGGGTTAGGAAGATCCCCTGGAGGACAGCATGACAACCCACTCCAGTATTCTTGCCTGGAGAATCCCATGGACAGAGGAGATTGGTGGACTACAGTCCATGGAGTCAGAAGAGTTAGACACAACTTAGTGACTAAACCACCACTGTGAAAATGAAAGTGAAAGTCACTCAATCATGTCCAGCTCTTTGTGACCCTATGGACTATCCAGTCCGTGGAATTCTCCAGGCCAGAATACTGGAGTGGGTAACTATCCCTTCTCCAGTGGGTCTTCCTGATCCAAAACACCGAACCAGAGTCTCCTATGTTGAGGTGGATTTTTTACCAATTGAGCTATCAGGGAAGCCCAGAGAAAACCACCACCATAAATATGCATATTCTTTTTTTTTTTTTACTTGTCTTCCATTTTAGGTTATTGCAGAATATTGACTACAGTTCCTCATGCAATACAGTAGGTCCTTGTTGATTTTTAAATTCAGTCAATTGGAAAAGTCTCATATATGCTCACTCCTATAGAGGACAAGTGGCAGTTGATGCCATCTATTGGCTGGAACATCTTCCGCTATGAGTCACCTTGAACTGCTCTCCATCACCTGGTAACTTCTCCCAGCCTCTTATTGTATGGTGAAAGTCTTAGGTTGACAGGGCAGAAAGCCTTAGGTTGAGAAAGGAGATTGTCTCCTGAATTCTATAATTCTGGCTTTGTTGGAGTGAACTTTTTGATTTTAGCTGCCAAGGGCTGTACTTCACAAGAAACGATCTTCAAACAGCCCTTCAGACCCTTCCATTGGCCTTCACATCTTCCCTTTGTGCCCAACCTTCTGTTCAGCCCCGTTCTGTCATGTCATGTTCACGTGACATAATCTCTGATGCAAATACTGCCCTCCCCATCCTGTGGGCAATTCCATCTCCACTCAGGAGGCACTCTTCCAGAATATTCCTCGGGGATCAGATAACATTGACTTCCAGCAACACGTCCACCCCCCAGAAACTTCTTAACCCAGTGCTTAAGTTAAGTTCAGTTAACACAGCCCTGAATGGACATCATATTTTGGGGTGTCCACGATGGTCTCCCCCTCCAGATCACCTTATATCACCCTGCAGCCTATCCTCAGAGACCACGAGCTTCAGCTCCACCAACAGCAGGTGTTTTCCAGGTTCTGTGTGTCCCCAAGATTTTCCTCGATACCGTGGAGATAGCTTTTATTTGGTTTGGGCTAAGAAGTGCTTATCAACCTTTGAAATTCAAACACAGGAATGTGGAAGTCTTGTAGTTCTGGAAAAAAACTGATGTTCTATGTATCCCTACACTTCAGGGCCTTCCCTATCAGTGCCCAGACCTGTAAGGTGTCCAATCTCCTATGCAGAAAGCTCACACAGACCTCTCCCGGATTAGCCTCATGACCCAGTCTTGTCAATTCTTCTGGCCGGGGAGGTCCCACAAGAGTCTGGCCTGGATGGCAGATAGTTTTTACAGAAAATTGTATTTTCATGCTTCCTGTTCCTCATATCACACTACCTCTCAAATCTCACCACTTACAGCTTCCACCAAACACAGGAGCCCCAGGCATCAAGTTTAAAAGTAAGAGCTATGCACTTCCCTGTCGGTCCATTGCTTAAGACTCTGGGCTCCCAAAGCAAGGACTCGGGTTTGATCCATGATTGGGGAACTAGGGTCCTGCATGCCACATAGTACAGCCAAATTTTTTTTAAAAAAGGGAAAAGAATAAAAAGTTAGAGTCTCCACCCTCAACTCCATCTGTCTAATCCCCAAAAGAGCTTCCTAGACTGCAAGGAGATCCAACCAGTCCATCCTAAAGGAAATCAGCCCTGAATATTCATTGGAAGGACTGATGCTGAAGCTGAAACTCCAATATTTTGGCCACCTGATGTGAAGAGCTGACTCATTTGAAAAGACCCTGATGCTGGGAAAGATTGAGGGCAGGAGGAGAAGGGGACGACAGAGGATGAGATGGTTGGATGGCATCACCGACTCAGTGGACATGGATTTGGGTGGACTCCAGGGGGTGATGATGGACAGGGAGGCCTGGTGTGCTGCGGTTCATGGGGTCGCAAACACTCTGATATGACTGAGCGACTGAACTGGACTAAACTGAGGTGGCTCAGTGGTAAAGAACCTGTCTGCCAATGCGGGAGACACAGGTTTGGTCTCTGGGTCTGGAAGACCTCCTGGAGGAAGAAATGGCAACCCACTCCAGTATTCTTGCCTGGAGAATCCCATGGGCAGAGGAGCCTGGCGGGGTACAGTCCATAGGGTTGCAAAGAGTCAGACCTGAATGAGAGTCTGAGCACGAACACAGCCCCTAAATGCACTTGAAAATGTCCCCCCACTTCCTCAGCTTCTTATCTTAAGAAATAACTCCTCCATTTATGGAGCAAGGATTTCCCACTGACACACATCTTTCAGGTTATACAGGTTTCAGTACGAGAGACTTGACAGTAGTAGCTTCAAAATACAAAACACTCACTCATGTAGAGAGTAATCCAGATCATTCTCCTGCTGGAGGAAAAGTCCCTGTATGTTTATAACAATGTCATCAAAGTGGGTTTGCTATTATTCAACAAAACAGACTATAAATAAATCTAAAAGTTGCTGATACTAATTGTATCACTTTTAAAATTTATTTAATCATCTAGCAAAACCGAACTAGGAAAGATTTGAATAACTACACATTTATTTTAAAAATGGGACATTTACTATGATATGTGGAGGATGTACCATGAGGAACATCTGCCTTTCTGAAAAGGAATACCAGCACTACAAAGAAAAGTTCTCTGTGTGAAGCACCTCCTCTAGTTATCCCACCTCCTGCTCTGTGTCTGGAACTCTGCGATTCTCGCCACGTGACCACTGAAGCGATGCAGGAAAGGCAGTCGGAGTGTTTGGACCCCCTGCAATGAACTTGTAAAAACTGCTCTAAGAGCCAAAAGACCAGGGAATTGGACTGTAAAGGAGCCATGCCACCTGCCTATAGAGCAGCTAAGCTGAGAACTGTGTGAGGCTTTCCCTGGATGCCTCCAAAAATGAAAACGCCCCAGTAAGCCAGAATGGGGCTACACAGAACTGAGACTTGCAACCCACGTCACAGAGCTGTCTCAGCTGCTTTCCGGATCCCAGAGATCAGCAAGGCTTTGAAGTGTTTTGAAAAAGCAGTTGGCATACCATAATAGTTCAGAAGCACAGAGAGAAAATACCTTGATATGAAATATATTTATTTAACTTCTAAACAATTTTTTTTATTCTTCTTGTTTTCACTTACCTCCAACACATTCCTCTCATTTATTCCAAAAGTACTTGGGTAAAATCCAGGAGAAGGGGCCGGCAAAGGATGAGCTGGTTAGATAGCAACACCAATCAAATGGACATGAGTTTGGGCAAACTTCAGGAGATGGTGAAGGACAGGGAAGCCTGGAATGCTCCAGTCCATGGGGTCACAAAGAGTCAGACACAACTTAACAGTCAAAAAACAACAACAACAACAAACGATACACCAAAATTAAACAAAGGGTTTAAGAGATGATCTTAAAGGGAAAATAAAGGAGAAAACTTTAAGAACCAGGGATCAAAATAATTTAATTGGTCATGTGTCCCATTTCTGAAAATACTGCATTTGAGCAATACTTTGGCCTTGAACCTGTAGCTGTCAGTGCAGGAGAGAGAAAATGAATGGTGAAGAAGCTAACTGCTAAGAATATTGAGACTGACATCGGAGCCCTCGTCCTCCTGCGGGTGAAGTTCCCTGGATAGGATGTCATCACTGTTTTACAGTCGCCCAGGGGGCTAAGCGGTAAGGAACCCACCTGCCAATGCAGGAGATGCAAGAGACCCAGATTCGATCTGTGGGTCAGGAAGATCTCCTGGAGAAGGAAATGGCAACATACTCCACTCTTCTGCCTGGAGAATTCCATGACAGAGGAGCCTAGGAGGCTGCAGTCCAAGGGACTGCAAAGAGTTGGACATGACTTAAGAGACTAAATGACAACATAACGCTGAAACTTAAAAAGCCCAACGATGGCTGAGATGTTCTGAAACCTAGGCCCTAAGCAATCCTTTCTACATTCACACATTCTCGAAAGAGTGAAGTCTGTCAACATCATTATCAAATGGCAGATCAACTCATAGGAAGTGTTCGTTCCCCTCCATGTGCCCGAGTCCAGTTGACTCAAGGTTTAAGAATCACCATGTTAAGGGGTAATATACATGGATTTATTTTGTTCTGGTATTACCTGATTTATCATTCAGAATCTTGATGATGAAGTAAATATGAATGAATATTATGGATTGTATTTTAAAATGGAAAAGTTAATGACATCATACATAATCAAATTGACTTACTACGCATACACAGCTTTTCGTTGGGGCTTCTCAGATGATGCTAGTGGTAAAGAAGGTAAAGAACCCTCCTGCCAATGCAGGAGATGTAAGAGATGCGGGTTTGATCCCTGGGTCAGGAAGATCCCATGGAGGAGGGCATAGCAAAACCTCTCCAGTATTCCTGCCTGGAGAACCCCATGAGCAGAGGAGCCTGGCAGGCTACAGTCCATAGGGTCGCAAAGAGTCGGACATGATTGAAGCAACTTAGCACAAACGCTAATTAGGAAGAAGTCACATTTTAGGGGAAAGACTGGTGCCATTGGGAGGGAGGGTTAGGTCACTGGTCATCTCTAGACTTTGCTTTCTCCCATACACAACATTTCTGTTGCGAGATTAATTGTTCCTACAACTTACCTGTGATTCTTCTTCCTGCTTCCAGGATAGGATGCTGTGTTTAGAAATAGACAGGTCCTCCCTGCTCTTGTTCTCTGGCTGCAGCCTGAAGTCCCAGGGGAAACTCTACAGACCCCGGCCCCTTTTCTGTTGAGGTGTAAGGGCCAAGGTCACACTAATCTCATGTGGGTACATCCTCTTGCAAAGCCCCGCATGGTATTGGTGCCACAGACCGCAAACCTCAGGAAACTAACCTGCTTCCTGTGCTGCATGGCCTCGCTCTCTTGTGATATTTGACAGGTGTCTGAGGTGAGGTCACCTAACCCAGGGGTCTGGCCTGATGCTCACGGGCTGAAAGCTGAGTTTATTGGTGCTGCAGTGACAAGGGTGGGAGTTTCAGTCTTTGGAAATGTATGAAAAGTAGGTACTTGTGCTCAGTCATGTCCAACTCTTTGGTACTTACGCTTAGTCGTGTCCAACGCTTTGCAATCCTTTGGACTATAGCCTGCCAGACTCCTCTGTCCATGGAATTCTCAAGGCAAGGATACTGGAGGGGGTAGTCATTTTTGTCAGTGTATGAAAAATATCTGCTTAATTCTGCCTCTGCTGGCTCACTTCAGTACCAATACCTCTCTTTCATGAACATAATTTTTAAAAATCCTGCGGTCAGAAAAACTCTCTGCAGATATCAAGGGTTTCCACTCATGATCCTTGTCTCGATTAAGTAGCTACTGCAGTTCCAAACCCATGCCACCCTCCAGTGAGGAAACTGTCAGGCTCGGCCATGTGTCTGCATAGGAGTGCCGACCGGCCACCCCCAGCGATGAGAGCAGCCCCGCCTGGTGCCTGGCCCCCCTCCCCTCAAGTGCACGCAGCTGCCAGGGGTCTCCATCTGTCTCTTTCGACCCCTGGACCAGCCTCAGGACAGTATGGTGAGCAGCACAAACTGACCTCCACAAATGGCCTCCAACTCCTTCTCATATCTGATGTCTTCAAGTTTTAAGTGAGTTGCAGTTATGGAGGCACAACTATTTTCTCCACCATCATCACCTTTCTATTTAGAAATCAAGTGTCCTGAAAATTCAACATGGTCCAGAGTGTTTTTAACCTCAGCTCTTCAGCTGGTTAGCCCTTGAAAACCCCTTGGACTTCCGAGAGTCCCATCTTCGTGCGTGTGTTCTCTGAACTCCACAGTACTTCCAGTGTCCACTCTCCAGACAGACTTCTCAGGGGGACCCTGATTCCATCACCTCCCAGCCGTGGGCCTCAGTGTCTCCTCCATCAGATGGAGGCACATGTCATACCTGCACCACAAATTGGTATGGCAGTGAAATGACTTCTGGTATGTTGGGAACTTAAAACTGTGCTCAACACAGAGTCAGCTTCAAACACATTTGTTTTCTATTATTACTGTTATCATTATTGTCATTATCTTTTCTGCTTCCTGAGAGGCACTGAGCCCCACCATGACCCTGATCCAGTCTCCCAAGTTGCAGAGAGAACCTGTGCATTTCCCATCAATTTCTCAGCCGCAAGCATTGGAAGCTCTTCTCTATTTAAACCTATCCCTGAAATCAAATCCAAGACACCTTGAATTTGGATCATAATGAAATGTAACCATTAACCTCATTGTTCCCTGTTTCAAAATCAACACAGATCCTAACTTCCAAACATAAACTGCATTATCAGGACACCTCAGGATTCTGATTCAGGTTGTAGAGTCAATAAGGAACATCCTTGATTTCAGGAGAATAATCCCCCTGAAGTCTTCCCACCAAGGTGGACACGAGGTTGTTTGGTGTCGACCCCTCTTCACATAACGGCAACTCTCTGGTCTTGCAGGGAGAACATTCCCACCACATCTGTTCTTCCCAGAACATGCCCCCCACACCTGTACTTCCTGTTCTTATTCCCTTTCAATCCCCGTGCACCAGGGAACAGCTGAGCTCTGAGCTGTCTGCCACAACCTCACTTTTCCCCTCAGGTTGTCTAGTCCGGTGCAGACACTGGCAGTGATGCTGGCTGGGGTACAAGGACCTTCTCGCCTAACTGGTGCCATCCGACCACAGCACCCAGCACAGAGAGTGTTTCTCCAGCTGTTGTGAATAATAACCTCCAAGGTCTGTATGAGCTACTACACTCACGACGGTTTTGTGGCACTACTTATATACAGGAGTGCTTCTCACTCAGGCCAGCTCTCCAGCTCTCTGGACAGCAGCTTGGTGTTCTGCAATTCAGTTCTATCACTGCTGACCCCAGATGGTAAGGGCTCAGTCCTGCGGGAGTGCCCTAATTCAAACTTCAATCCAAAGCCTTAAGTTGCCATCTGCACTTCAGACAAATCAGCTGTCAACCAGGGGTTTCCAAACCTCCCCTTCAGGCTTGGAAACTGCCTAGAAAGACACACACAACTTAGGAAGACACTTCACTTACGTAACGTGACTGCAGATGAGCAGCCATGGGGGCGGTTCCTGTAGATGTTCAGAGCAGGGACTTCTGTCCCTGGGGGGCTGGTAGGCCAGCCTCCTGTCTCGTGGGTGTGTTTGCCAACTGAGAACTGATCAACTCCACTGCAGGAGGGTTTCTATGGAGACTTCACTGTGTAGATGTGATTGTTGAAAACACTGGCCTTTATGGATTGATTTGGTCTCAGCCCCTGTCTCCTCCCTGAAGGTCAGGGGTAAGGCTGAAACTCCAAACTTCTAATCAAGCCTCGAATTTCTGGTGACCTACCCCATTCTGTGGGGCCACTGGCCACCAGCCAGCTCCTTAACCCACAAACTAGACCCTCACCACTCTGGAAACTTCAAGAGTTACAGAAGCTCCATGTCAGGAACTGGGTACAAAGACCAAAATTTTCATTACATCACATCAGGAGAGGTTGATCTGTCCTGGAGAGAGGCCCGGAGTGACGGCCCCAAGGAGGTGGAGATTGCTCCGCCCTGTGCTGATGGCCGTGGCCACACCCCAGGAGGCCCAGGCCTCAGTGCTTCATCCTCCCCACCAGGTGTGTCGATGCGCATCCGCCTGCCAGGCTTCAGACAATGGTGACAGTGTAGGGGCTACGGGGCCCCGCCAGGTCCTCCTGCTGCCCCCGGCAAACACACTTGGTGACCTGGGTCCTGCCATCTTAGGAAATCTTTCAGCCCGTGCACCTGCCTCCATGGGCTTCTCATCCACCACAGCTAGTTCACAAACAGGAGTAAAGCTTTAAACAGAAAAGGGACTTTTTAAAGAATCTTATGCAGCTCAGACAATTTTCAAAAGGCCAGGGAATCAAGTTTAGAAAATTTCCTATTGGGAGTCAGGCCTGGAACCACACTGGAGAAATGGTTTAATTGGATCCACTGGCCTGTGGTCACCTGGCCCAGAATGAGAAACATCTAGAAACCAAGCTCTGAGCTTGCATCTAAGAGGCACATTTATCTTCCGCGAGTCCTGAGATTTTTGCTCTCTGACCAGCATTAATCACATCATTGGAGATGGAATTAGAAGTTTTTCATGTCCCCCCAAACCCAAGACAGACTGGCAGGGTACAGGTTACCAACTCTGTTCAGAACTTGTGAGGTTCCACTGCTCTGGGCAAGATACTACTGCTTCTTATCCGCTTCCTCCATAAAATTTTGTTGTTGTTCAGTAAATAAGCCATCTCTGATAATTTGCAGCCCCATGAATTGCAGCATGCCAGTCTTCCCTGTCCTTCACTATTTCCTGGAGTTTGCTCAAATTCATATCCATGGAGTCAATGATAACATCCAACCATCTCATCCTCTGTCACTCCCTTCTCCTCCTGCCCTCAATCTTTCCCAGCATCAGATTCCAGTGAATCAGCTCTTCACATCAGGTGGCAAAAATATTGGAGCTTCTGCTTCAGCATCACTCCTTCCAATGAATATTCAGGCTTAACTTCCTTTAGGATTGACTGGTTTGATCTCCTTGCTGTCCAGGGGACTCTAAGAGTCTTCTCCAGCACCATAGTTTGAAAGCATCAGGTCTTGGTCACTCAGCCTTCTTTATGGTTCAACTCTCACATTCATACACAACTACTAGAAAAAAGCATAGTTTTGACTATACGGACCTTTGTTGGCAAAGTGATGTCTCTACTTTTTAATATTCTGTCTAGGTTTGTCATGGTTTTTCTTCCAAGGAGCAACTGTCTTTTAATTTCATGGCTGCAGTCATTGTACCTTATCTGATCACAACAAGAAAACTGCTTCTTATCAGCAGTGAATCAGTGGACAGCCATATGCTGTCACCAGCTATTGTGACTCATCCCCTTGTACCAACTTAATGGTGGAAGGTCCAGAGTTCTCCCTCCTGGCATTGGAGGAAATTTCCTCTGCTAACTGGGTTCTGAATGACCCACCTGGACAAAGTTCATAAAAGATGAAGGTGAAGCAGAAATACTCACCAACATATAAATATTTCAAGGAGGACAGAGGTAAATAGAGAAAAACTGTGGTATTTGCCCAATACATAGTGGTGATGGTGTGGTCCACGGGACAGACTGATTGAAAGCATCTCACAAGTGTCACTTGGATCAGTTGTTCCCCAGATGTCATGGAAACACATTCATTTACCAAGTATTAGTTACATCTTACAGATATTATACAAGAAATGTCAGGAATAAACCTTTCAATGGAAAATGATCCTTAGTGGTATTTTTCAAGCGTTGATACTTGGTGATGAAACATAGATGTGCGGATTGACTGGAGACAGGAAGATGGCACCTTTAACAAATCACAGAGACGGGAATATGGCATTTTTAATAAATCATAGGAAGAGTTATGGCATTTGAAATGAAATTTGAAGTTCATCTAAATTACTTTATTTTCCATAAAATAGAGTAATGCCTCCCTACTTAGTTTTATAGCCATGTTATGAAGTAGGTACTTCATTATGATTTCATAAATCATGCTATGGAAATCCTTGCCACCGTGCCTTGTAAATACACTTTTGATAGACATGACTGTTCTGTGAAGGTTTCACTCTGTTAACATTTATGGTTCTGAGCTTTGTTCACGTACTGGATGCTTTAAGACAAGATAAGGTTGCATATATTACATTTCTAATTATTTTCCAAAATCTTTTAATTTAAAGGGAATCCCAGAAGTTATGCAAATATCTAGTTTCTGACATTTCTCCGACATTAAACTGAAAATCCATTGAGTAACTGTTTTTAAAAATTATTCCCTCCAGGAAGCTGAACAAATGAATTATTTAAATTTATATCTGCCACCCATCTCCCGTAAACCTGGGGAAATGAATTCACTTTACTGTGTGGTGTCCTGTGATGGTTTACTTGTTTCCTGTGTGTATACACGACGCTGTTAGGAATAGTGTCACTTATAATTCCTGTTAAATTGTGTGCACGTGTGTGTGCACATATGTGCAAAGAAAGCATGAAGCACTCAGTCTCACATTGTGGAATCTTCAAGGGTGAGGTTAGGAATTTTTCCTTCTGGTTCAGAGAGCTGAAGCGATGGAGCTGAGGATGTGGTGAACTTTAAGGAGTCTAAGAACAGCCTCTCACTCTATGGTCATTTATTCGGCAGGATATTAATTTCAATTTTCTGGTATCATCAGTAAGAAGATTGAGATGAAAAGGTGATCTGTTTGAGATCTTCTGGAAATTTCTTAATGAGTCAGAATTTTATGACTTTTCCTTAGGCAAGCAGGAAACCTCTGTACACCTGGAGATATCTGGATGGTTGCAGAGCCCAAGACAAATAGTAGGTGACCATCTGGCTAGACTGAGAGCCCCTTATCAGGGATGAAGCTCAAGAATGTAGAAACACGTTCTACCATCATTGGTGTCTTAGAAAAGGACCTCTTTCCTGAAGACTTCCAACAGTACAGTTTTATCAATAAAACACTTTCCTGAGCACTGATGTTATATGTACATCTTTATAAATGGACTACCACGCCAGTACACTTTGTTGATAATAAAACATCCATGGATCTGATAGAATAAATACATAACTATATGTATTTCCTGTTACTCGTAGTCATTTTGTGTGTCCCTGGGGTATTCAGCCAGATTGGAAACCATTGCTATAGGATATTTTGCAGTCTTCATCTAAGATTTATGTGACCAGTTCATAGTACAGTATATTATACTAAGCAAATAATACATTTTTTTTATTGATTGAACACATTTTTCTCACTTCTGTACCCATCTCTTGAAAAGTAAATGTACCTAATTATCTTCAGAAGATAAGTGCTGCTGTTGAAGGGTTTACACACATCATAGGAGTTTTGGGAAAAAAGGAAATGCAATCTCAAGAGTCATTGTGCTTCACTCTAATTACTCCATTTTAAAGTGATGAGACAAGCCTGTGTAAACAAACCATAGCAGATGAGAGTGGCATAAATAGGAAACACATTTTGACATATTTTCATGATGACCATTTGATACTAACATCAGGGTTTTTTTGTTGTTGTTGTTTTGTTTTGTTTTTTACAAAAGCTCTTTGGAAACAAATTAGTTCAATATTTTTTCCAGTCAATATGGAATATAAAGTTATGAAGTGCTGCCTAATTCTTTTAAAAACAATGAATAAAGTCATAGTAGAACTTCAAGTATGTGATATTTCAAAGGCCATTTTAACTCCTAACACCTTACTTACATTTCAATGATTAAAAACAAAATTAAGTTTCTGAGATTTTACCTCTAAGAAAGTACAGTTGATTTCTTCTCCAAAATTTGTCACTGCCCAGACTCTGCTGGTCCCGCTATGAGCACAGTGCCCACTGCACAAGCAGAACCTCTGTCCTGGTGCGTCTCTCTCGTTGTTGTTGTTGTTGTTCAGTTGCTCAGTTTTATCTGATTCTTTTGCGAACCCATGGATTGTAGCCCACCAGGCTCCTCTGTCCACAGGATTCCCAGGCACGAATACTGGAGTGGGTTGCCATTTCTTTCTCCAGCAGATCTTCCCAACCCAGGAATCAAACCCATGTCTCCTGCATTGCATGCGGATTCTTTACCACCAAGCCACCTTGGAAGCCCCAATCATGACATCTGCACAGCAGGAAATAGGTTGTCTCATTAAAAGTAGAAAAAAAAAGTCCTGACTGATCCTTGAAGTTGCAGCTTTAGGTAATGCAGAGCAGAGCACATCTCCAGGTACGCACAGCTCCCCAGGGCTGCACCTTCCCTCATGGCCATCCTGGCCTTGGCCTCCACTGCCAGTCTTGGCAAACCCAGCCTTCTTTGTGATTTGACAGCAGGGTTATTCCCAACGCCTCCAGCTCGTACACAAGATTGTGAGGTATCTTCTCTATGTGGATTCAATTCGTCTGTCGGCTAGAAACACATACGACTAAAATGAGGGTTAGATTATCATGGTCCTTGCTGCATCCTTGGGAGCCAAGTGCACCCCACATCATATGCTCCCCTGAGTGATGGGTAAAAGCAACTGAGGTAGGGCTGTCTGAGCCACTGAGAGCCCCAAGGTTGGAGCTGCATGGCGTGTGGTGATCCCCATAATTTTGCCTCCTCAGAAAGTTAGAAATTCTATGAAGCAGATTTTTAGAGTAGAAACCAAGCTTAGGAGACATATATATATATATATATACATATATATATATATATTTTTTTTTCTACTCAATATGAGGCTGGTATTCATTTCTCCTGGGTGCTCTGACTTCTCTCTCTGCATATATTGCTAAACAAATATAGGCTCTGAATTGCATTAGGCACAAGCAAATTTGATTTAAAATCATAGTTTAAAGGAGAGTCAAGATTTTACATTTCGTTTTTCTGAATACTTTGGTTATCTTTCATACCATTATATCATACCATGCTACCATTTACTACATACTTTTAGATTTTGATTTGCATCTAATTTCAAAATTTTAGAAGTATTAGAGAGGCTGAGTTTTGGCAGAAAACATTCTGTAACTGATCGAATTAAATGATCGGTCATGAAAAGTCACCGTAAGAAGAACAAACATCTACCTA
Organism: Redunca redunca; assembly: GCA_006410935.1. Classification (NCBI taxonomy): domain Eukaryota; kingdom Metazoa; phylum Chordata; class Mammalia; order Artiodactyla; family Bovidae; genus Redunca; species Redunca redunca. The sequence continues at coordinate 168,830 of SJYQ01000465.1, forward strand.
ACCACATT
>SJYQ01000465.1:168844-192276 GCA_006410935.1 Redunca redunca
CTGTAAAGTAGACAGATTTAAGCTGATATTTCTGCTGTAATATTTGAAAAATATAGTCAGTGGGGTAGGTGCATTTTGAACCAGAGGAGTTATTTTTAATATAAATACATTGTATATTAATTTTTCTAAATAGAGGAGGCTAATGTTTGTTATTAGATATATAATTGGCCTATATTCCATTGGGTTTCCTACTTGTATCGGTAATTTTCCTCTCTGCTGTTGCTATATATACACATACATATTCTTTTAATGCTGAAACGGTGTGAACATGCAAATTACAAAGAGCGAGCCTCATTTAATCATACATAATTAAACATTTCAAGCTTAGCATGGATAATCTGTCTTGCCCACAAAGACACAAATGATTTCCCAGCTCTCCAAGCAGTGCCAACTGGTATGCAGTTATGAGCTGTCAGTAAAACACACTGGAGCTCTAGCAGGCTCAGCATGGGAGTGTCACAGGTGACAACTTGCACTAAGTGGCCTTCCTGATTGTCAAGGTGGTGCAACAAAAGACAGTCATCATATGTCATCAGTTATGGTGACATAAACATGGAACTGCTGTGTATCAGGTGGAAAATGGCATCTTAAAACATCTGATAATTTGATTCAACCGCTATTGACTTCATAAGTCATTTATGGGGATATGCATTTTCCATAGTTGACCTCTGAATAAAATAAAAAATTTTGTGTTCAAAGTTACATATAATTGTTCCAAATGTTAAAGTTAAGATAATTGTTTCAGAATAAATTATGTTTCCAGGATAGGTAATTTAAAATTCTATTTGTAAAAGCTCAAGAATGAAATTTTGGGATCCGATGGGGACTCAATGCTGTGCACATGGTACACGGCTCAGAGCCACCTTGCTCTGTGAGAAGCCCAGCTGACACTGTCTCAGCCTTCAAACGCGGTAAGGAGTCTCTGCCGGCCAGTCCGTCCTTCTAGGGAAGTGAACACTGGGGTTTCAGAGGCAAACACTGGAGAGGATGTGGAGAAAAGGGAGATTTTGTGCACTGTTGGTGGGAATGGAAATTCTAGAAAGCAGCGTGGAGGTTCCTCAAAAACTACAAATCGAACTACCCTAGCATCCAGCAATTCCACTCCTGACCATTAATCCAAAGAAACAAAAACCCTAATGAGAAAGATACATGTACCCCTACTGTTCATGTGTGCTGTGCGGTACTGTGTGTAGTTGCTCAGTTGTGTCCAACTCTTTTCGACCCCAATGGACTGTACTGGAGTGGATTTTCATGCTCTCCTCCAGGGGATCTTCCCAACCCAAGGATCAAACCCAAGTCTCTCACACTGCAGGCAGATTCTTTACCATCTGAGTCACCAGGGAAACCCCTATGGCAGCATTAGTTACAATAGCCAAGACAGGGAAGCAAAGTGTCCATCAGTGGATGAATGGATAAAGAAGATGTAGTATTCACACACAACAGAATATTACTCAGCTATAAAAAAAAAAAAGCAATGAAATCTTTCCATTTGTGACAACATAGACCTAAAGGGTGTGACGCTAAGTGCAATAAATCAGAGAAAGACAAATACTGTGTGATTTCCCTTGTGCATGGAATCTAAAAAGCAAGCAAACAAACAGAACAAACCAGAAACAGACTCATATGCACAGAGAACAAACAGGGGGTCACCAGAAGGGAGGGGGTGAAGGTAAGTGGTGAAATAGATGAGAGAGACCAAGAGGTACAAATTTCCAGTTACAAAATAAATGAAGGTTGAATGTCACAGGAATGAAGTGTAGACCATAGGAAACAGAGTCCATAGTAATGTACAAATCTCTATGTGGTGAGAGACTGGACTCATCTGGTGATCACTCTACCATGCAGAGAAATATTGAATCACTAGGCTGTGTACTTGAAATTAACATAGAATTGTAGGCCACTATACTTCAACCCAGAATATGTGACCTAAATGAAAGGAAATGAACTAAGAGGGGAATATATTACTATGTATAACTGTGGCTGCTTCACTTTGGTGTACAATAGAAACTGACACAACAGTGCAAAGCTACTATATGCCAAAAAATTTTAATAAGTAAGTAGTAAATAAAATATAAATGTACGCATCGGGAGGAAATACATCAAAATGTTAAATGGTTATCTCTGGGGGGTGGAGATTATGGTTAATTTTTACTTATGGTTTATGTATTTCCACTTGCCGGTGAAGAATATGTATTGGCTGTAAAATTAGAAAGAAAATAATAAGTGTCATTAAAAATGAAAAAAAAAAAAAAACCCTGAATCTCTGAAAAAGAATCCATACAGATGGTTTAAGTTTAGTGGTAAAATCAGGCAGACCTGGGCTTACATATTATTTCCAAAATGTGACTCCTGTGTTGGCTTTGGAAATGCATTCAATTTCTAACTCTTGGTTCCTTATCAGGAAAATAGAGAATAACCATATTAAAGCATTTATCACAGGACCTGAATCATGGTGATAATGCTATGTAAATGCTTAGTGTTTTGTTGGAAGGAGATTTTCAATGTTTTGGTCTCAATTCTACGTAAGAAAGATGGAAAGATGTGGAAAGGTTCTGAGAAACTACGGAGAGCTTTATCTCCCACCTATTTCCCCTGAATTCGAGTCACTGAAAGAGGATCGTGGGCAGACAGCACCATCATTCAAGATATCAGGGGATGTGATGATGGGAATCCAAAGGGGAAAGAAAAGATATCATGGAAACTCTGGAGGCAACTGACACAAACTAGGCCGGCTTAGCAGACATTAGAGCCTGTGATGCTGACTTGCACAAACAAATAACATTAGAGAAACCAAGTCTGACTGTCAAAGGAAAAGTAAAGCTTGATATGATTTTAGAAAATGTAAAGTTAGATACAGACCAGGAAATAGTATCAGTAAAGATATTTGTTTGGGATATTTACACTGAAATAAGGAGACTTATATCCGTAAGTGTTAGTTGCTCGGTCAAGTCCGACTCTTTGTGAGCCCATGGCCTGTAGCCTGCCAGTCTCCATCTCCATTGTCCATGAAGTTCTCCAGGCAAGAATACTGGAGTGGGGTGCAATTCCCTCCTCCAGGGGATCTTCCCGACCCAGAGATGGAACCTGGGTCTTCAGCATTGCAGGTGGTTTCTTTATCATCTGAGCCACCATAAAGTCCTTTTGTAAATATAAAATGTGCACATTTAGGAATATTGATTTACTTGTTTGGGAAAACAAATTTTGAAGGCAAAAATCAGACATGAAAATATGAAAGATCATACCTACTTAAGATTCTCTCTAAGACTATTTTTGTTGCAGTGATCTTTGGTGGCTGGTCCTCAGTGGAGATCAAGCAGAAACCCAGTGAAAAGAGCAGAGCCAGGTGCAGAGACTGGGTCCCAGGTCAGAGTGCAAGCTGTTCCAGTTAGCCACTGAGAAGCCATTTTAGTTTCCTAGGGCAGCCAGAATGAAGTACCACAGACTGGGGGGCTTAAACAACAGAAATGTATTTTCTCAGAGTCCTGAAGGTAAGAAGCCCAAGATGAAGGTGTCAGCAGGATAGCTGTCTCCTCACCCTCGATCTTTGGCGTGCAGATGTCCAAAGCGCCCTCGGGTCGTCACGTGGTCTTCCCTCTGTGTGTGTCCTTGTGTCCTCACTTACTTTTCTCGAAAGCACACACAGCTGCTATGAGATTAGGGCCCACCCTCGTGGTCTAATGTAAACTCCCCTTTCACAGGGCCTCCCAGGTGGCACTAGTGGTAAAGAATCTGCCTGCCAATGCAGGAGACACAGAGATGTGGCTTTGATCCCTGGGTCGGGAAGATCCCTTGAAGAAGGAAATGGCAACCCACTTCAGTACTCCTGCCTGGAGGTAATCCCGTGGACAGAGGAGCCTGGTGGGCTACGGTGCATGGGGTCACAAACGGGACATGACGGAGCACCCGAGCACCAGCACGGTCTCTTTCAAAACCTAGTCCACGAGTACAGTCACATTCCAAGGCACTGGGGGTCACTGCTTCAGTGTATGATTTTGTGGGGACACAATCCATCACAGACCAGATGCTGTTTATTCTACTTTGGGATAAAGATAAGGACGGTTACCAGGTGTGTGGCACGAAGACACTGCTAGATATAAAGGAAGCCACCTATGCTGTGGTTTGGGACAGATGCCCCATGTAAGTGGCACCTCAGTGATTAAGGCACACTCAGCTGAGGACATGTTGTCAGCCTGGGACACGTGCTTCCACACAAGTTGTGTCTTCCTGACCTCAGAGGCAGCATGAACATCGTTGTTTTGTGTTTCTTTGGTTTTTTTTTATGGAACGTAGATTTCTGAAGCATTTCAAAAAGGCTTGGAAAGTTGACAGCGAATCTCCTCGAAATGGTAGTTCCAAGGTGATGGAGTTTGCCAAGATAACATGGGACTCAAGTGTAGCTGGGTTTCACAGCAGTGGAGCTGATTTCAGTTTTGGGGAAAGAACCTGTGAAAGGTTCCTGAGACGATGAGTAACTCAACTCCTGGTAAGAACCTAGAACCACAAGGGTGCCCGGGGAAGTCACACTTCAGTGTAACAGCTGAGTTAAAAGCCCAGGACTTGATGAGAGAATGTCAACAAAGCATCTCCCCAGAAGGGGAAAGAGGCTCCCTGAGGCTGCACCAGAGTGGGGGCGCTCAGAACAAGGGCCACTGTAAGTACCTTAATTGTCATTTGTTATTCACACTCCTTTGAAAATAAAAATCTTCACATTTCAACAGCAGCAAACGTACTGATTGGAAATTTTCACATTGCAATTAGAGTAAAAATCATTGAGATATGTTCATGGGGACACTTGAAGCAGAGTTTATGCAAAAGAGATCAGTTTTTAAAACTAGAGTGAGTCAGGATAAAATCTGTTGGGGAGGTACTGAAATCACTCAGGGGTGCTTAGTATCATGGAGAAGGGTAGATGGAGTATGATAACTCTCAGCCACTTTTTAGCCGAGCAGATATTTATAACAATCTCATGATAAATTTGCACGTTTAGTACATCTTTAAAATTTTGCATTTGTATTTGCTTTCATCTAAAACTAACATCTTAAGTGTGTAATTCTGAGCAAACTGACCACTGTGGTGATCTTCCTATGGCAATGATTTCCTCTGGATGTCAAGCTCCAGGGTGTGTGAGAGCTGATTCTGACTCTCTTTGTACATGCGCACGTGAATGTACACACATGTGTGCCACACACTCATGGGCATGCATGCACACACACACACACACACAGGAGAACTGAGCTTGAAATAAGTACCATTTAAATCAGACAAAAAATTAGTGACATCTGTAAAATAACAGATTAAAAGCTGATCACTCCATTCCCACTCTGTAGAAACAAAAGCTAAACCAGTCTCGCACCCTCCATGCCCTGTTCTGATCTCTCAGATACAGCCTTGGCATCTCAGGAACATGACTCTGGGTCTCATGCAGGGAAGGAGAATACATCAGAATAAATGAACCAACTCTCCAAGGGAAAATTCAATTCTGTGACCAAACAGTAGTGAATCTTATGTCTGAAAACTAAATTCTACTTTTCTATTAAAATCTGAATTGATGATTCTATCTTTCCTGATAGTAGTCCAGGACATGTCATTGGTTCTGTAATTTCTATATCCTGCTCTGATACCCTGTACAGCCCTCCATCCTGGGTTGTCTTCACCTGAACAAGAAGCACCGCATAACTATGGATCAGGAAGCCTCATGTTCAAATGTCAACTATGTCTTCTGATCACATCCTATGCCATACCACACACTCCACTTTGTTATTGACAATAAATAACATCCCACATTGTATTGATTTATGTTCAGGAAAGTCAGGTTTAATAAATTTGGATCTGGAAAAGATGAGAGAAGATAAGGAAATAGATTGTTTTATTTCTCTAAACAGCAAAGTTCACTTGTAGAAGACATAAAAAGCTGTATTTGTGAGGCTTAAAATAATTTCATATTCTATTGCTTTTGAAAGCTGAGCTTTTTTTAGCTACCAAGAGGACCAAGAAAATGCAATATGTCAAAACACTGAGGAAACAAAGAAATAAGGGAAAATGAGAATACAAAAGAGGTTCCCTTTGCTGCTAAGTACTTTTAATGAGAGGAAAGAGACCTTCTGAAAGAATAGCCTGGTTCATAGACTATTAAAAACACTTGCTTTTTAAAAATGTTATTTCATAGATTAAGAACAGAGATAGCAAATATTAACTGTCCTGATTAGATTTCAGAAATGACACATATGTGAAAATATCCAGAGACTTTTACAACTCTTCAATATTTTCTTTCAAAATATTCAAAAAGACTTGAAAAATTATACATATATATGATATATATATAATATACAATTTTTATATTCTCTAATAGTAAATACTGATACTTCCCCATGGTTACCCATATACATTGAAATCAAGCCTGTTGCTAAATCACAATTATTACATTTTCTCTGGGTGGCATAAAAGTGTACTCATTTAAGAATAGTATTTGCATAATCTGTGAAATATTTTAATATTTTAAAAATAAAAAAATCAGCACTGGAAATCAACACTGAAGAATAAAATTAAGTTGTTAGTAGTTTAAGTTTGCTGTGATCCTAGGAGAATGGGTAGTCATTGCAAAGTTAAGAAAATATTCAATTATTTACAATGAGATTTTTTTGAAAATTGACATATAATTAACATACTCTATTGTGTATTTTTAAGGTCTACAAAATGTTGATTAGGTGCACTTATATATTGCAGTATGATTGCCATCTTCGTGTTAGCTAGCATTCTGTTAGGACATATAACTACTATTTCTTATATATCACAATGTATATATACATATATAGGGTTGGCCTATATATATATATACATAACACTATATGTATGTTTAGTTATTTTCTATAAGAAGTTATGAGAAAATTTTCAAAGGAGAAAGCAAAAGCTCCAAAAAGAACTTTCAAAAATTGGGAAACTGTGGTTGTAGATACAAACGTCATTTCTTCAGACTCTAGTGGAAATTTATTGCTTGTTTCAGTTGTCAATTGAGAATTCTACATCTGATTGAAGAGATGAAGGCAAAATAAAGACCTTTTCAGCTGAATAAAAGCTAAGAAAAATCTTCATCAGCAAACAAGATGCACACACAAAAAAAAGCTAAAGGAAGTTCATCAGACTAAGAAAATGACGCCAGATGTGTACTCTGATTTGCATAAAAGGCTGAAAATGAAAAGAAATGGGTAAATACAATTTTTTCATTTGCAAAGATTTCTTTAAAAGACAAATGATTAAAGCAAAAATTAGTGACTATATTGTCAGGTTAATAAAATATGTTAAAGTAAAATATATGAAAACAATAAGGAAGAGGGGAGAAAGGAGTCCCTTTTCTTCAGCCCTGCCCCCAGCCCCGAGCTGGTGGAAGCTTACTAACCTGCTGCTTGGACAGTCAGAAGGAAAAACGTTCAAGGGAGTGTCAACTATATATGGGCACTGGCCAAGAACACTGCCAATGACTTAACAACAAAGGCATTTGCCATCTGCCTCTTTGGAGATTGAACCTCATGCTGCTGTAGCTGCTGACCTTCTACAACCGCTGAGGGAGTTCAGGGTAGAGTGAGGCACTCTGTGCTACGGGGAATTGGGTGGGACAGGTCTTTAGATAGTTGGATGTTTTTAGGAACAGATTTTATGATCTCAATCCTTGCATCTCCTCATATCTAGAGAAGCACTAATCCCTTCACGGCAACACCAGATCCTCATGACTAACAAAAAACCTTTTGTAAAATGAGTGCTTCATGGTATTGAACTCCCCCTTCACCAAAACCTTACATATTGATCTTGCCCTCTTGGGAGCAGTCTTTCAGCGCTATCTGAGATTATGCCTTCCAGGTGGCAGTCTTCATTTTGCCCCAAATAAAACTTAACTCAAAATTCTCAAATTGAGCATCTTTTTTTAGTCAGCAGGAGTTACGTGAAAACTTTTTAAATTTTAAAATCCACATATTCCTTTAAAGCTACATGAGATTCTAAATAAATGTAGTATTTAGTATATAGCAACAAGGTCCTACTGTATAACACAGGGAACTATATTCAGTATCTTATGACAGACTATAATGGAAAAGAATATGAAAAAGAATGTATATATATATAACTGAGTCACTTTGCTGTACACCAGAAATTAACATAGCCTTATAAATCAACTATATTTCAATAAAGGGGCTTCCCTGGTGGCTCAGATGGTAAAGAATCTGCATGCAATGTGGGAGACCCGGATTCACTCCCTGGGTCAGGAAGATCCTCTGGAGAAGGGCATGGCAACCCATTAAAGTACTCTTGCCTGGAGAATTCCATAGACAGAGGAGCCTGGCAGGCTACAGTCCACAGGGGGGTGGGGTGGGGGGGGAGACAAAGAGTCAGACAAAACTGAGCAATAACACTTCATACTTCAATAAGGGCTTCCCTGGTGGCTCAGCTAGGAAAGAATCTATCTGCAATGCAGGAAACCTGGGTTCGATCCCTGGGTTGGGAGGATCCCCTGGAGAAGGTAAGAGCTACCCAGTCCAGTATTCTGGTATGGAGAATTCCATGGACTGCATAGTCCATGGAGTGACAAAAAGTTGGACATCACAGATGGTCAATACTGAAATCAGATTGATTATATTCTTTGCAGCCAAGGATGGGAAGCTCTATACAGTCAGCAAAAACAAGACCAGGAGCTGACTGTGGCTCAGATCATGAATTCCTCATTGCAAAATTCAGACTTAAATTGAAGAAAGTAGAGAAAACCATGAAACCATCCAGGTATGACATAAATCAAATCCCCTACGATTATACAGTGGAAGTGACAAATAGATAGAAGCGATTAGATCTGATAGAGTGCCCGAAGAACTATGAACGGAGGTTCATGACATTGTACAGGAGACAGGGATCAAGACCATTCCCAAGAAAAAGACATGCAGAAAGGCAAAATGGTTGTCTGAGGGAGGCTTGCAAACAACTGAGAAAAGAAGAGAAGCGAAAGGCAAAGGAGAAAAGAAAAAATATACCCACCTGAATGCAGAGTTCCAAAGAAAAGCAAAGAGAGATAAGAAAGCCTTCCTCAGCGAGGAATGCAAAGAAATAAAGGAAAACAATAGAATGGGAAAGACTTAGAGATCTCTTCAAGAAAATTAGAGATACTAAAGGAACATTTCATGCAAAGATGGGCACAATAAAGACAGAAACGGTATGGACCTAACAGAAGCAGAAGATATTAAGAAAAGATGGCAGGAATACACAGAAGAACTATACAAAAAAGATCTTCATGACCCAGATAACCATGATGGTGTGATCACTCACCTAGAGCCAGACTGGGGTCCAAAGAGCCTCTTGATGAAAGTGAAAGAGGAGAGTGGGAAAAGCTGGTTTAAAACTCAACATTCAAAAAACAAAGATCATGGCATCCAGTCCCATCCCTTCATGGCAGATAGGGAAACAATGGAAAGAGTGACATTTTCTTGGGCTCCAAAATCACTCTGGACAGTGACTGCAGCCATGAAACTAAAAGATGTTTGCTCCTTGGAAGAAAAGCTATGACCAATCTAGACAGCATATCAAAAAGCAGAGACATAACTTTGTCAAAATGAAAGTCACTCAGTCGTGTCTGACTCTTTGCAACTAACTCCATGCACTATACCATCCATGGAATTCTCCAGGACAGAATATTGGAGTGGGTAGCCTTTCCCTTCTCCAGGAAGGTCCATCTAGTCAAAGCTGTGGTTTTTCCAGTAGTTATGTATGAATGTGAGATTTGGACCATAAGAGGACCAAAGAATGGATGCTTTTGAACTGTGGTGTTGGAGAAGACTCTTGAGAGTCTCTTGGACTGCAGGGAGGTCAAATCAGTCAATCCTAAAGGAAATCAGTCCTGAATATTCATTGGAAGAACTGATGCTAAAGCTGAAAATCCAATACTTTGGCCACCTGATGTGAAGAACGACTCATTGGAAAAGACCCTGATGCTGGGAAAGATTGAAGGCAGGAGGAGAAAGAGATAACAGAGGATGAGGTGGTTGGATGGCATCACCGACTTGATGGACATGAGTTTGAGCAAGCTCCGGGACTTGGTGATGGACAGGGAGGCCTGGCAGGCTGTAGTCTATAAGGTCACTAAGAGTCGAACATGACTGAGCAACTGAACTGAACTTCTGGGACATCAGGGGGCTGTCCTGAAAAAGCCAACAGGCTGGTTGTTGTGTTAGCTGTATAACACATTCCATTGCCTGAAGCAATAAGACTTTCTAGAAAGCTAATTGCTGGTATGCAGTAATGGATATAGATTTCCTCTACATTGGCCAAAGACAATGGGAGATGTATTTTAAGCTTAATTAAATTTCCCTTTATCTCCATCCACCAGGTTGGGATGAATCCCCAGGCTTGCCCCACCACCTCCTCACCAGAGGCTGCATCTAGGAAGGACTTCAATAAGGAAAGGGACTAATTTTGCCACACACACTGGGGCAAGGAGGCTCAATGATCTAACCTAAAACTTTACTCATTTGGAGGAATAGCCCTTCATTTTCTTTTCCTGTGTTACTGCATAGAAAACTGGAACTCATCTGTATCTGAATGAATTAGTTTGCTCTCAACATTTAAGCTGCTGAAGGACTAGATAAAAGTAGGATGAAACAAATGAGGAAAGAAAGGTGCATGAGAGATGTGAAAACACAGCATGACTTTGCCAAACTGGCTGCACAGGGAAGCCATGCCCTGCCCCCTACTCCCTTCCTCCTTGCTGTTTCTCCTTCCCCCTCCTTTCCTTCCTCCCTCTCTCCCTCCCTCCATGCTTCCTTCCTTCCTTCCTTCCTTCCTTCCTTCCTTCCTTCCTTCTTTCTTTCCAACAATACTAATTAACAGCTTCCTTGTGCCCAGCTCCGGGTCTACTGGGGAAGGACACGTGACCCTTGCTGTCTAATGCTTGTTTACCTGCCATTGGCACAAAAACGGTAAGCAGTAAGCAAAGGCCATTGGTACAGGTTGTACACACAGTTGTGAAGAAAGCAGAGTTGTGATGAGATACTAAACAGCTGGGATGGGGAGCAGGTGGAGTCAGGGGGCTCCCTGGAGAAAGTGGGCAGGAAAGACCTCTCCAAGGAGGTGGCTTTTGAGAGGAACCAGAGAAAGCCCTAGTAGGAGAGACTGCAAGCTGATAAAACAGTGGCAACAGAAACGGTCCAGTGGGTGAGGAATGTGGATCAAGAAAACAGCCAGTGGAACACAGTGAGGGAGGGGACTTCGTAAGAGAAAAGCAAAACCTTAGATTCTGGATGTTCGTGTTGTTGCTTTTTTTACTGAAGGCAATGAATTTATGTTATGAAAGATAATTTTTACACTATGCTAAGATATGTTTTTACTACAAATGGACTGTTTCATGTTCATGCAATCTGTTTCAGATGACCCATGTCATTGTCCAAACTCGAGATGGAGAAACAATTAGGAACATCTGTATGGCTGATCGTCATCGATATAATTGTATATATGTGTGTATCTATGTATATAAATATGTGTATATATATACATGTGCTTGTATGTCTGTATATTTTTACCACAGAGAATATTTGTAGATTTTTCCTTGTGAAGGTTTCCTACTAACTGTGAGATATGAAATGGAAATTTCTCTGTGCCTAGACCCAAAAAATGGAGATGAGGAATTAAAAACATCTGCTTGTGCCAAGAAATAGATCAACATAAGTCTATATGCCAGTGGCTGCCAGAACTGTCTCTTGTTAAGGAATTTATGTAAAGATAAATTATGCTTTTAAAAGCTGTTCTTGAATCTTAATCACTGACTGTGGTTGTCATGAGTCAATACAGAGGTTCTCCTCCACTCTACAGTAATTCAAAGACACGTGATATCATCAGTCAGTGACAACAAGCGACACACACTGAGAGGCTGAACACAACAATGGAGAAAGGCCAGCACAGTGTTATGAGAGAGCCGCTCGGACCCTCAACATTTGCTGCAAGCCCACCACAGCCTTGAGTGGTGTGCCCACAATAGTCAGGACTTACTAGTAAGTAACATAGTTTCTCTGGTTTTGCACCTCTTCCAACTCCTGAGTCAACCTGAGAAAAGCAACTGAGGTCCCTCGACCAATGGTACAGGGTGTCTCCTGGTTACCACTTCTAGTTCCCCTCCATGCACATTTGCTGCAAGCCCACCACAGCCTTGAGTGGTGTGCCCACAATAGTCAGGACTTACTAGTAAGTAACATAGTTTCTCTGGTTTTGCACCTCTTCCAACTCCTGAGTCAACCTGAGAAAAGCAATGAGGTCCCTCGACCAATGGTACAGGGTGTCTCCTGGTTACCACTTCTAGTTCCCCTCCATGCAGCCTCTAGTTGGGGCTCAGAAGACACGAGCCACCCTGTATCCACCTGAGTACAGGGTGTCTCCTGGTTACCACTTCTAGTTCCCCTCCATGCAGCCTCTAGTTGGGGCTCAGAAGACACGAGCCACCCTGTATCCACCTGAAATGTCCCCCACTGCTAAAACGTATGAGCCAGTGGTTGACCACCTCTGCTTTTCTCGTTTGGGTAGGCTCTGTGTATCTTACACTTCGGACTAGTCACTGAGCCACCTTTCCTTTTCCGTAAAAGGATCTAGAGACACTGTTGGGAGGGGAGAGACGATTGAATTGAGAGCTACAGGCTCCCAAGATGTGTGATGACTGTGATGGCAAAGTGTGGAGGCCAGAGGCTTGTCCACTGATGCTCGAGGATTCCAGTCTCCTCCGCCTTTGCATCGAGGTTTGGTTGTACAGACGTTTTAGGAGTGGGTATACCATTTGCTAAACCCACCCTCTCTCTGCCACAGCCCAGCTTGAGAAAGCACTGCCAGGACACCAGCAGCTGGAGGGACATGCACCCTTCACTGTGCAGCCCCAGAGGCTGTTTGATTGGCTGTTACAGCAGCATGTTCAAGACTATCCTACACTGACCATGGATGGATATGCCATCATCCAATCAGACCATAGAGTTTACAGCATGTGTTGTCTTCATATGGAAAATAAACTTCCTATTTCCTTTATCAGATAACTGTGATGTGGACCCAGCTGGTGGAACAGTTAGAGGTAATCAGATTACAGGAAAAGGGTTGATTAGAGTCCTCAAAACACGCTGCTGTGTTTGAAAATGTTTGTGGCAACTTACAGTGTTCTGAGTTTTTGCATGTCGCTATTCCAACTTTATGTCTCTGTGTCTGTTTCTTTCTTATCTTCTTCTTCTTTTTTTTGCAGAGAACAGAGGGGCTGAGTATCATGGTGAAGAGACAAGGAAGAAAGCCCAGGTAATCTGCCTCTAAATACACACAGGTAGGTGCTCAGCGGGTCCTAGCACGTTTATACTTGTGCCATACGTATGTGAACATTCCAGAAAGCTGAGCAGATGAACAAACGATTCTTGCTCAGGAAGAGACAGCCCAGGAGAGAGGCTCCCAGAGCACAGCTGGTTCAGAGTCATGTCCTGACTTCAGGGCTGCAAGGAAAAGGCTCAACAAGCAGTAGTGCAACAGTTGCTCCATCAAGGTTCCAACAGTCCTGTTAGAAGCTGACCCAGCAGGACAAGGAGCAGAGAACCCCCACTGGCCCTCTAGGACCACTGCCCTGACCACCCAATGAGAATGAGAGTGGAAAAAGCTTGCCTGTAGGACACATCAGAGTGACAGACAGAACTCACGGGGCTTGGAAGCAAAGAAGTGGTCCAAAGTGCCCAGGTCACTGGCCAGAGCCAGGGCCGCCTGGAGGAAGGGCTGCCCAGACCTTGGGCTCTCAGATCTTGAGGAGCCTGAGCCCCCAGCCCAGGTCCCCCTGGAGAGGCTGTGGCTGTACGAACTGGTGTTACCTGAAAACCAGAGAAAGTCTAGGGGAGTCTTGGATGCAAAAGTTACTTGAAATATGAATGTAATTCTACCCACAAATAGCTGAGGCTGAGTGAAGTATGTCAAATAGGGGTTGTGTATCTACCTCTTAAACTCACATACACGTGGAACTGTGACTGTTAAGGGTGGAAATGTTGATGGAGAGGTGACAGTCAGTAAACAAGGAAGCAGGCGATAGTGAGGCATCACTGCTTCAGTTCACATTTTACGTATAAACGAGCAAAATTGTGATACAAATGCTAATTAGTTGCATTTTCATGTAGTTGTTGTGCAAGTTGAATGACAGTATCAAAAAGCCATTATCATGTACTTTGGCCACCTGATGCGAAGAGTTGACTCATTGGAAAAGACTCTGATGCTGGGAGGGATTGGGAGCAGGAGGAGAAGGGGACGGCAGAGGATGAGATGGCTGGATGGCATCACAGACTCGATGGACGTGAGTCTGAGTGAACTCCGGGAGTTGGTGATGGACAGGGAGGCCTGGCGTGCTGCGATTCATGGGGTCGCAAAGAGTCGGACACGACTGAGCAACTGAACTGAACTGAAGAAATAAGAGACGGAGAAGGCAATGGCACTCCACTCCAGTACTCTTGCATGGAAAATCCCATAGACGGAGGAGCCTGGTGGGCTGCAGTCCATAGGGTCACTGGGAGTCGGACATGTCCGAGCGACTTCACTTTCATGCATTGGAGAAGGAAATGGCAACCCACTCCAGTGTTCTTGCCTGGAGAATCCCAGGGACGGGGGAGCCTAGTGGGCTGCTGTCTATGGGGTCGCACAGAGTTGGACACGACTGAAGTGACTTAGCAGCAGCAGCAGCAAGAAATAAGAGAAGCTAATACATTTAAAGAAAAAATCTGATGGCAAGAATACCTTTGCCCAACAAATTAACTGTTCCATTACATTTTCATTTCTGTGACTGTGACTGCAATTTATATTACATCAGCTATTTATATATAAATCTATTGCTATATTAATATCAAATAATAACTCAAAGTAGTTTTTTGTTGTAAATAAATCTTTGTTGTAAAGATTTTGTGCAAAGGGAATTTTTCATTTTGTAATTTCAATGGAGTTGGAGTTATTACCATGGACTTGTGAAAAAAAAACTAACTTGATGTTCTGTTGGTATATAAGGACATGGGCACTTGATACTTGTTTTATTAAACTGATGAGTATGGATAGCTAAAAGGGATAAATTAGACTCTATATTGACCTAGTTAAATTAAATGTGCATAAGGCAAAATATAAAGTTTTAGATCACCTTATTATCTCTTTGTGGCGTGATATTAAAATCCACTCAAAGTGTTCAAAGAATTTCCTATGAATCCAAAATGCCTTGCCAGTCAAGAGGTTAGAAGTGTGTATTCAGAACTGGTTTTAGCACAATTAAGAAGAAAGCTTAGCCAGTGTTCATGTGTAGCTAACTGAGCTTAAGACAGTTGTTTTTCTTTTTAGTTAAAAAAAATTTTTTGACCTTGCCCCAAAGCTTGCAAGATCTTAGATTGATCCAACCAAGGATTGAATCTGGGACCTGTCAGGGACAGTGTTGAGTCCTAACCCCTGGACCACCAGGGAATTCTCAACAATTACTTTGAATTATTTGTCAGGTATTCAAAAAAAGAAAAGAAAAATGAAGTCACTCAGTCGTGTCCAACTCTTTGCCACCACGTGGACACCAGGCTCCTCCATCCATGGGATTTTCCAGGCAAGAGTACTGGAGTGGGTTGCCATTTCCTTCTCCAGGTATTCAAAGGTTTCCATTTTTGTAGCATCATTTTCTGGAGATTGGTCTTGTTCCTTTGATGGGACCATGTTTTCTTGTCTCTTCCTATTTCTTGTTATTCTAGGATTTGGACATTTGAAAAACAGTCACCTCTCCTAGTCTTCAAGGATTTCTTTGTACAGGAAAGATTTTCACGAGTCAGCCTGGCTGGGAACGCTGAGGACCCTCCTGAGGACATGCGTCCTCAGCGCCTGCGCGTGCCGGTTCCTAATTGTCCAGATTTGCTGCTTGTTTGTTCTGTTGGGAGCTCTGAACCACTTGCTCTTTCTGGGGTCTGTCTGCAGTGCTTTAGCTTCTTGGAAACTGCCTCAATCTAGCCAGATCTCCTTGTTCTCAGGGCCCCTGGGCTTTCAAAACATGCTGGCTCTCAGAGCACAGAATCAGCCCCTGCACAAACCTGTGGATGTGCCTTCCAGTCCTGGGCCCGAGGGGAGAAGCGAGGAGCTGGGCATTTCCTCCAGATTGTGCTGAACCATGCTAGCCTGGGGAGGGATGTTTGTTGTGAAATACGACACATTTCAGCACCTTTGTGGCTGTCGCTGGAGCATCGCAAATTCCTAACTTATTTCTGGAGTTCTCATTAAAGCTATTGGTTGTCGTTTTTTTAAAGTTTTTATTTTATATTGAAGTACTGACAGATTTTATTTTCTTGGGCTCCAAAATCACTGTGGATGGTGACTGTACTATGAAATTAAAAGATGCTTGCCCCTTGGAAGGAAAGCTATGACAAACCTAGACAGCATATTAAAAAGTAGAGACATTACTTTGTCAACAAAAGTCCATATGGTCAAAGCTATAGTTTTTCCAGTAGTCATGTATGTGAGAGTTGAACCATAAAGAAGGCTGAACACCGAAAAACTGATGCTTTTGAATTGTAGTGCTGGGGAAGACTCTTAGTCCCTTGAAAGGCATGGAGACCAAACTAGTCAATCCTAAAAGAAATCAATGCTGAATGTTCATTGGAAGGACTGATGCTGAAGCTGAAGATCCAATACTCTGGCCACCTGATTTGAAGAAATGACTCTGGAAAAGACCCTGATGCTGAGAAAGATTGAAGAGAAAAGGAAAAGGGGGTGGAACAGGATGAAATGGCTGAATGGCATCACCAACTCAGTGGATATGAATTGAGCAAACTCTGGGAGATAGTGGAGGACAGAGGAACCTGGCATTCTGCAGTCCATGGGGCTACAAAGAGTCGGACACAACTTAGCAACTGAACAATGATTTATAATGTTGTGTTTAGGTGTATAGCTAAGTGATTCAGTTATATATATATATATATATGTGTGTGTATATATATTCTTTTTCAGATTTTTTTCCCTTATAAGTTATTACTTATAAGGGATATACATAAGTTATAAATACTTATAAGTTATTATAACTTACTAATAATTATGTTGTTATAAGGATACTGAGTATAGTTTCCTATGCTACTGCTATCACACAGGTCCACAGTAGGGCCTTATTGTTTATCTATTTTAAATACAGTAGTATGTATATATTAAGCCCAAACCCCTAATTTATTAGCCCCCACCTTTCCTCTTTGGGAAGCATGTTTGTTTTCTAAATCTGTGACTGTTTCTGTTCTGTAGATAAGTTCATTTGGATGCTTGTTGTTTGTCATGGAGTCATGGGAGGCTGGGTGGGTGGCTTCCTGTCCCAGCATCTTACTCGCAGAGACCACTCCCAACGTCTTTCTTTTAGAAGGGGGTGACCCTGTGCTTTGTCTCTTCCTTAGGAGGACACGTGGATGGAGTATGTCAGCCCCCAGGGGGGCAGAGTAAATGGCATCTCTGAGCACAGGAAGAGCCCCAAGTGTGCCAAAGAAAAGTGGGCTTTACCAGGACCGTGTTCTCAGTTCTCTCAACTCTGAAATGGGAGCAGTTCTACAAGTTACTGCAACACACCTCTGAGAAGACACTAAATGTCTACCAAATGTTTACGAAACATAACAACATTTCAAATTATTAGAGAGGCACTGCTATAAACCTAAAGTGAAAATCAGTTGTCTGTCCTCAAAGTTGTGTAGCAAGTTGATTACCAACACCTGACAGAAATCATTACCCAAAGCTTCAACAGATAGGGGAATTAATTACAGAAAAAAATTACAGGAAGAAAAACGACAAACCCATTTCACAAATAATTTACTATAATCACCCACATCATTAAGTAACAGGTGCTTACTGTGAAAATGGCTTTCTTTAATGCAGATTCAATTCAGGAAAAATATAAATTACTGACATTTATCTCAACATAAAATTTTTTAAAAACCGAATCTTCAGAATTAAGACTCTGTCATCCCAGTATTATTACTTAGGTTACTGTCAGGAGTAAAATAAAACCATTCTATGTACCATGGCAGGAAAAATATTTGTCACACACACAATTATTTTCTAACCACCAGGAAAATTACAGTCTTTCACATGGAACATTTTTATGGCATTTCAATAAGAGTCTCCACAGGGGGCTAGCTGAAGCACATGAAAAAGTTTAACAGCCCCCAGTGGGCAAGGTGTTCTTTCTGTCTCTCGATTTTCAAGGAGTTTTAATAGTTCAACTTGCGAAAGTTTAACGGTCACTGTAATTGACGAGTGCACTGAGTGCAAACTTTATTATTAACCTTGTATTAAAATGTGAACAACCTAATCTTAAAGCTTTTGCAACAACAGTGACAAAGTTTTTCACTAAATGGATGGTTAACTCAACAAAACTTTTCAAGTTGAATTTTAAATGAGTTGGCTGAATGACATTTCATCTGAAGGAAAAGTTTAACTTTGGGCATTAGATTTTGGAATGTGCATTCCTTCTTCAGAATTACAGATTCTCATCAAATCTTTGGGTTTAATAAATGAGAGCCTGGTGATGACGCATAGACCCACAGTCCAAGGCACCATCTCTAGGATGGTCCTTTGGGGTCCCCCAAAGTCTTCTGTCCTTTTCTTTATTCTCAGAAAAGTAGAGGACCTTCTCTCTCTCTCTCTCTCTCTCTCTCTCTCTCTCTCTCTCACAGACACACACAGACACACACACACACACCATCATCAGTACTGAAATCAAGCAGGACCAAGTGGGGTTTCTGGGCAAAAAAACCTTTTCAGGAAAAAGGGTGCATTCAGCCCCCAAGACTTGCTCTGAGTTCCAAGGAGCTGGTTCAAATGGTCACTAATTAGGGAAGGGAGGGGATGAAGAGACAAGGGAGGAGCAGTCAAGAAACAATCTTGTAACCTTGAGGCAATATCCTGGTTCCACCTCAAGAGACACACTTTACAATATCTTGAAGCTGTTTTGCAGATTCTGGAATCCTTACCTGGTTGGAGAAATTAATTGCACTCTGCCCACAAGTAACGCGGGGGTCCCTGGGTCTGGAAGATCCCTGTGTCGGGAAGATCCCCTGGAGGAAGGCACGGAAACCCACTCCAATATTCTTGCCTGGGGAATCCCATTGATAGAGGAGCCTGGCGGGCTACGACTGAGCGACTTAACATGGCACAGCACACAAGCATGTATATACCAAACCAATTGGAACCAGAAGGTTGATGATGCTGATTCCCAGTTACCTCCCCACCAACCCATGACAAGAATGTCCACCAACTGACCATGCCCTCCTTGAACAATTAATAGAAAACTTCTCACTCTCTTCTCCGGGATGGGACAAAGAGTCTGAGGGCATGAGCTCATTGTGGTCCCGTTTGCCTGGGAAAGGACTAAAGCTAATCTTTTCTACTTCCCCCAAAACTCTGTCTAAGATTCAATCTGGTGCCAGAGCACAAAGGCCAGAAACGGCTTCACAGGTACCTTGTCAGGAACCTTGCGTCAGACTCTCCCAAATCTTCCCCTGACTTGTCTGGCTTCCGACCTCTGAGGAGGAGTCATCCACAGTGCTCCCCTGACCACAGCACCCCCTGCCTATCCAGAAGACCCACCTCCACTCTCTGGGGAAGAAGGGCTGAGGGCTTGTGAAACCCACCGCTTAGTGATCCTTCCAGTTGATCACCTGTCTCAACCTTGAATTTCGTTCTCCAGAAAGTGTTTGATGATTCAAAACTCATATTGCTTTTTTAAAACAACTTTCTGCACCCTGTGCATGTGATGTTAGGAGCATTCGTGGCAATTTCTACTTCAGTCTCCACCCCAGCCTGTAGCTCTGTGCCCTCACACCACTCTTGAATGATTTTCCCAATCCTGATCAAGACCTGCCCCCACCTGCCTCCCATCTGTACAGGGGGCTTCCTTGTTGGGTTACGCACCCCCACTTTGTTCTAATAGCAGCTCTTGAAATCTATTTCATGGCCTTCTTTTATAACTTTTTTTTAAATTTATTTTTGATTGGAGGACAATTGCTTTACAATGTTATGTGGGTTTCTACTGTACAACAATGTGAATCAGTCATATGAATACATATGTTTCCTCTCTCTTGAGCCTCCCTCCCAGCACGCCCCTTTTTATAACTTAGTGCAATTATTGGTCTATGTATGTATTTGATGTTAGTAGAAATTTAATTTTGTTTCTCTCTTTATGACTTGAGACTGTGAATGATATCTGGAGGACTTCTCAACATTTCTGAATAAACCATTATCTTTTCTTATCACTGGTTTTCAGTTTAAGAAGAAATATTTTTCCTTTAAATTGCTGAACATGATAATGGAATGCAGAAACATCAGCCAAGCTTAAGAAGGAAATATTTTGTAGGCATCAGGGGAAATACTTATGACACAAAATGGACCTGGGTGATTATTAATAACATTTGGGAAGAAAGTAAACCTAACAAGAATTTTCTAGAGTGGAGAAGAATGAAAGAAATGCTCTAATGTTCCATGGTCATGAAAGGGCATTGCAAAGGATTTTGTTTTCTTATTGTCATTGTAAATTGTTAGTGTTGTTTTCCCCAAATTGACAGAGTCAAAGGACTGACCATGGAAAACACATGAGGGGCTTTGAAAACCATCACCTCCTGGAATTGTTCGATGCTTTGAAATCAGCTTAAAGCTTGGTGTTTTTAACTTCTGAGGTCCAGAGGTCCAAAGTCTGCAAACTTAAGGCATGCCATGGAAAGCCTTTTCTGCTGAACTTGTGCTTTTTAAAAGAATATGAACTTTCAGTTCAATCGTTCAGTCATGTCCGACTCTTTGCAACCCCATGGGCTGCAGCACACCAGGCTTCCCCGTCCATCACCAACTCCCAGAGGTTGCTCAAACTCACGTCCATAGAGTCGGTGATACCATCCAACCATCTCATCCTCTGTTATCCCCTTCTCCTCCTGCCTTCAATCTTTCCCAGCATCAAGGTCTTTTCCAATGAGTCAATTCTTTGCAGCAGGTAGCCAAAGTGTTGGAGTTTCAGCTTCAGCATCAGGGCTTCCACTGAATATTCGGGACTGATTTCCTTTAAGATGGACTGATTTGATCTCTTTGCTGTCCAAGGGACTCTCAAGAGTCTTCTCCAACACCACAGTTCAAAAGCATCAGTTCTTCTGTGCTCAGCTTTCTTTATAGTCCAACTCTCATATCCATACACTTTGACTAGACAGTTTACTTGCATTATATTTTACTGCCTGCTCTGATATTAAAGAGAGAGCTTCCTGTTAAAATTGACAACACATAGCTTAAAGCTGGTGGAAAGGAACAGTGTATAAAATCTATTTGATAAACTGATCTGCTGAGAGAGAATGTGATGTACATAGTTTAATCTCATGTTACCCAGTGCCCACTCATGAAAGGCCTGTCTACTGATTATCGTTAGCAGGTAAATATTAGACACCTCCAGTTTATTATAGGGAAACATTGACTATCATATGGCATAAGCCAGAAACACAAAACACATTAGGTGCCAAGGCCCTGTGATGTTTAATCTATCTCAACAGTTCCAAAACCCTGATAGAGTAAATAACTGTTAAAGAAATTTTTCAGAATAAAGTAAAATCATGATTCACATAGAAATATAAAAGCAAGTATATTTTAAGGAATGTATTTATTCATATGACATGAGGGAACCTATAGCCTATTTGAAGGAAAAGTAAAAAACCACACAAATTCATTTGGAGCAACGTGATGCTGGGACAAATTGCAAAATGGACAAAACTGGTCTTCCTCAAGTGGAGCAATTCATAGGGGAACAAAATTTGCTACCCCAAAACGTGTCTCTTTGGCCTGAGGATTAATTTAGGCTGATAATTTTCAAGACCCAAAAGACTAAGAAAGAACCTTTCACCTTCCCGCAGGTGCCTGAAGAATGTAGAGGAGGACTTGACCCAGGAAGGTGCTGTCACACAGATAAGCAGGTAAGAGCCAGGTGTGGAGACACAGTGGAACCCAGTAAAGTCTGGTAGTCACAGTCCCTCTCGGGTTCCCTTGTCTTTGTCTGGCCCAGTAAACACTCATTTACCAAAAGTTTGCCTCTCCATGTCCTTGTCATTTGCCTTGCCCCACCTTGGAGTCCCAAACGACTACCTCCAGCATCCCTTTTGTCTTGAGCCGAAGATGGTATCTAAGGTGAAGACTTCCACCATTTTGATGAGTGACAGTTTTCCTTGGTGTCCCCCATGTATTCATGTTATTATTAAGCTTCTGTTTTATTTTCTCCTATTAGTCTCTTTCATATCAATTTAATTCTTAGGCCAGCCAGAAGAACCTAGACAAGCAGAGAAAATGTTCTTCCTCCCTGACAAAGTCAATTAAAATCACTGCTCAACAGGACAGAATGTGCACACCTGTAAATTGCCTGCAATGTGCAGAGGGCTGTAAAATCACTCAAAGGCTATAAACAAGGCTAGAATCTGATCACCCTGAGGAGTGTAAGATAAATAGCACACAGCTTTCCATTATAAAACAAGATGTTTCCCTTATAACTAATATAAGATCGCACAGCTAATAGCTAGAGGAAAGGGGATGAAGACAGTCTAATTTTCCTCCTGTGCACAAATTATTCATCAACATGATCCACAAAATTTTAAGCAGATGCCTCAGTGATGCTAAAATATTATCATCTTTTTGTTAGTCTGTCTCCTTCTGTGACCATATTAAGTTTTCAGATAGAATTTACAAAGTATATCTTGTGACGTATAATCATATTCTTTGTGTAACTGCCATATGTGATGAGAACAATTCTACAGTCCTGGCTCCTTTTGGGTAAATGTTCACTGAAAATTAAAATAGTTAAGTAAAGAATAGCTTACTTTCCACTTTCTATTAATGTCTGTCAACCACAAATTGGCACTTGCCATTGGCACTTGCCATCTACTTCTATAAGGATTAAATCATGTGCTACTGAAGCTACTGACCTTCAATACCCCCGGAAAGGAGTTCAGGTCGTGAGAAGAAATGAGGCACTCTGTGCTCTGGGAAAACTGGCAGGACAGGTCTTCAGATACTTAGGTATCTTCAGGAGCTGATGAGCCCAACTTTCCTATCTTCTCATATCTAAAAGCACTAAAATCCTTCATAGTGATGCCTACTCCTTGTGACTAGCAGAAAACTTCTGGAAAAACAAAAAAATGTACTTGATTGCAAGTACTCAAGTACTCCCCCTTCATCAAAATCATGAATGTATTAACCTTCCTCTTACTTCTTTGGAGCAGTCTCTCAGAGCTAAATGAGGTGGTTTCCCAGGCTGCAGTCCTCATTTTGCTTCAAATAACACTTAACTCATAACTTTCATGTCATGCATTTTTTAAGTCAACATGTTTTTATTTCATAAATTGTCACTTTATCTTACTCTTTTAAAAACTTTAGGCACTCATTAAATAATTTCTTAATAAAATGGCTTTTTAACA